>CM065599.1:35371064-35739780 GCA_033119425.1 Bufotes viridis | reverse complement strand
GGATCAGGCACACGTCTCCTATCCGCCGCACGCTTATATCTCTCACTCATCCTCTTTAGATTATCCTGAATCTTTTGCCAAATAAATGACAAGGACGAGGAAAATCTCTCCTCATCAGGTAAACCAGAAGACCCCTCTCCAGAGAATGTCCCAAACTGCAGATGAAACCCATGTGCACCAAAAAATGGTGACTTATCTGAGGACTCCTGGTGACAGTTACTTAAAGCAAACTCAGCAAGGGACTAAAAAGAACACCAATCCTCCCGATTCTCCGCCACAAAACAGCGCAGATATGTCTCCAGATTCTGATTGACGCGTTCGGTCAACCATTCGACTGCGGGTGAAAAGCAGAAGAGAACGACAACCGAACCCTTAAGCGTGAACAAAAGGCCTTCCAGAATCTGGAAACAAATTGCGTGCCCCTATCAGAAACGATGTCTGAAGGAATGCCATGCAATTTAACAATATGATCAACAAACGCTTGCGCCAACGTCATAGCATTGGGTAACCCAGGAAAGGGAATGAAATGCGCCATTTTGCTAAAAAGGTCCACTACCACCAGAATCGCAGTCTTCCCTGAGGAGCGTGGCAAGTCTGTAATAAAGACAGATGTGTCCAAGGATGGGAAGGAATGTGTAACGGGAGGAGAGATCCCGATGGCCGTGAATGAGGGACCTTGGCACGAGCGCAAGTCTCGCAGGCTGCCACAAAATCCTCAACCGTCTTACCAGCCACCAGAATATCCGAGCAATGAGGTCCAGTGTGGCTCTACTCCCCGGATGCCCAGCAAGGACAGTATCGTGGTGCTCCTTAAAAACCTTATGTCGTAAAGCGAGAGGCACAAATAACCTCACAGGAGGACAAAGATCAGGAGACTCTGCTTGAGCTGCCTGAACCTCTGCCTCCAAATCAGGATAAAGAGCAGAGACGGCCACCCTATCAGCCAAAATGGGACCCGGGTCTTCAAAGTTCCCTCCTCCCGGAAAATAACGTGACAGGGCATCCGCCTTCACATTTTTAACGCCAGGGCGGAACTTAACAATAAAATTAAACCTAGAAAAGAACAAAGACCATCTGGCCTGTCTCGGATTCAGATGCTTGGCTGATTCCAAGTAGGCCAGATTCTTATGGTCGGTAAACACGGTAATAGGGTGTCTGGCTCCCTCCAACCAATGGCGCCATTCCTTAAAAGCCAATTTGACGGCCAACAACTCCCTATTTCCCACATCGTAATTTCTCTCTGCAGAGGAGAGTTTCCTTGAGAAAAAGGCACACGGTCGCCATTTGGCAGGAGATTGACCCTGAGATAAGACCGCACCCACACCCACCTCAACAATAAAAGGTAGAGAGACATCAGGTTGTACCAAAATGGGAGCGGAAGCAAAACACTCTTTAATACTGGAAAAGGCTTTAACCCCTTAAGGACTCGGCCCTATTTCACCTTAAGGACTCGGCCATTTTTTGCTAATCTGACCAGTGTCACTTTATGTGGTGATAACTTTAAAACGCTTTTTCTTATCCAGGCCATTCTGAGAAAGTTTTTTGGTCACATATTGTACTTCATGACAGAGGTAAAATGAAGTCAAAAAATTTCATTTTTTTTATTAAAAAAATATGAAATTTACCAAAAATTTGGAAAAATTTGCAATTTTCCAAGTTTCAATTTCTCTACTTCTATAATACATAGTAATACCGCCCAAAAAGTTATTGATTTACATTCTCCATATCTCTACTTCATGTATCGATCATTTTGGGAATGTCATTTTATTTTTTGGGGACGTTACAAGGCTTAGAACTTTAGAAGCAAATCTTGAAATTTTTAATAAATTTTCAAAAACCCACTTTTTAGGGACCAGTTCAGGTCTGAAGTCACTTTGTGAGGCTTACATAATAGAAACCACACAAAAATGATCCATTCTAGAAATTACACCCCTCAAGGTATTCAAAACTGATTTTACAAACGTCATTAACCCTTTAGGTTTTCCACAAGAGTTAATGGCAAATGGAGATAAAATTTTGGAAAATTTTCCATTTGAATCCATTTTTTCCAGTAACAAAGCAAGGGTTAACAGCCAAACAAAACTCAATATTTATTGCCACGATTCTGTAGTTTGCAGAAACACCCCATATGTGGTCGTAAACTGCTGTATGGCCAAACAGCAGGGCATAGAAGGAAAGGAACGCCATATGGTGTTTGGAAGGTGGATTTTGCTGGACTGGATTTTTGACACCATGTCCCATTTGAAGCCCCCCGATGCACTTCTAGAGTAGAAACTCCAAAAAAGTGACTCCATCTAAGAAACTACACCCCTGAAAGTATTCAAAACCGATTTTACAAACTTTGTTAACCCTTTAGGTGTTCCACAAGAGTTATTGGCAAATGGAGATGAAATTTCAGAATTTCTATTTTTTGTTGTTACCTTGCCTCAAAAAAAAGTGTAATATAGAGCAACCAAAAATCATATTTACCATAAAATAATACAAACAAAACTGCCACCTTATCCCGTACTTTCCAAAATAGGGTCACTTTTTTGGAGTTTCTACTATAGGGGTGCATCAGGGGGGCTTCAAATGGGACATGGTGTCAAAAAACCAGTCCAGCAGAATCTGCCTTCCAAAAACCATATGGCGTTCCCTTCGCCCTGCCGTTTGGCCATACAGCAGTTTACTACCACATATGGGGTGTTTCTGCAAACTAGAGAATCCGGGCAATATATATTGAGTTTTGTTTGGCTGTTAACCCTTGCTTTGTTACTGGAAAAATGGATTAAAATGGAAAATTTGCAAAAAAATAGCCATTTTCGGACCGTTTTTATTTTTTGTTATTTACATCGTTGAACTGACAGGTTAGATTGTAAGCTATTTCTATAGAGCAGGTTGCTACGGACGCGGCAATACCAAATATGGCTACTTTTTGGGGGGTTTTGTTTTAGTTTTACAAAATAAAGCATTTTTGAAAAAAATATTTTTTTGTGTCTTCACATTCTGAAAGGCATATTTTTTTTAATTTTTCGGGCGACTGTCTTATGTAGGGGCTAATTTTTTTGCTTTTGACACCGCATTTTTTTTTTTTTGTGTGTTCACCTGAGGGGTTTGGTCATGTGTTATTTTTATAGAACAGGTTGCGACGGACGCGCCAATACCAAATATGTATACTTTTTATTTAAGTTTTACACAATATTATCATTTTTTAAAACAAAACAAATCATGTTTTAGTGTCTCCATAGTCTGAGAGACATATTTTTTATTTTTTGGGGTGATTTTCTTATGTTGGGTATCAATTTTTGCGGGATGAGATGAAGGTTTGATTGGCACTATTTTTGGGTGCATTTAGCTTTTTGATCGCTTGCTATTACAGTTTTTGAGATGTGAGATGACAAAAATGTTTTTTTTACATTGTTTTTATTTTATTTTTTAACGGTATTTACCTGAGGGGTTAGGTAATGTGATATTTTTATAGAGCAGGTGTTTACGGATGTGGCAATACATAATATGTATACTTTTATTAAGTTATTTTACTTTAACACAATAATAGCATTTTAGAAAAAAAATTATGTTTTAGTGTCTCCATAGTCTGAGAGACATATTTTTTTATTTTTTGGGCGATTGTCCTATGTAAGGACTCATTTTTTGCAGGATGAGGTGGCGGTTTTATTGGTACTATTTTGGGAGGCATACGCCTTTTGATCACTTGGTATTACACTTTTTGTGATGCAAGGTGACAAAAAATGGCTTTACAACCTTTCTTTTTACGGTATTTGCGTGAGGGGTTAGGTCATGTGATATTTTTATAGAGGAGATTTTTACGGAGCGGCGATACCTAATATGTGTAGTGTATTTAATTTTTGAATTTTTATTCAGTGATATGTATTTTTCTTATTGACCCAGACCCACTTGGTTCTTGTAGATCCAGTGGATCTGGTGTCTATATAATACAGTAAGTACACTATATAGTGTACTTACTGTATTTTTACTTTACAAAGTCTGAATAGGCTTTTGCCTTTAGCAAAGCCTATTCAGAGTTTCAGTACCACGGCAAGCAGGACGCTTCTGAAAGCATCCTGCTGCCATGGTAACCATCACCCGCTGCCATAACAGAGCAGCGGGTAATGGATGGGGAGGGAGGGGATCTCCCTCCCTCTGCTATCCCATCCTGTCAGGGGGCTGTAAAGGCACAGCAGCCCCCCGATGGGAGAGGGAGGGAGCTCCCTCCCTGTTAACCCCCTCCATACAGCGGTCCATACGGACCGCGATATGGAAGGGGTTAAACTGCTGACATCTGCAGCACAGATGTCAGCAGTTTATAGCAGGGGTCAGCAATGTGCTGACGCCCTGCTATACCCACTGGACACCAGGGAAAGCATTTGAAAGGAGGCAGGCGGGGGATCGCAATTGCGATCCCGCCTGCCGCACCTCCCGCGCCGTCCACCCGCAGCACCGCCCGCAATCCTCCCCCACTGCACTGCCCGGGGGGACACAAACATGGCGGGGTGCAGGGGGGGTTAAAATTTATAAGTTTGTGGCATTTTTTAGTCTCTGATCCCCGCGGTCACAGACCGTGGGGATCAGAGACTACAGAAAGCGCAGCAAACCGCAGGTCTGAATTGACCTGCGGTTTGCTGCGATCGCTGACATGGGGGGGTCACAGGACCCCCCTGGGCATTGTGCCAAGGTGCCTGCTGATTGATTTCAGCAGGCATCTTGTTCCGATCACCGCCATGTGCGCAGCGGTGATCGGATATTCTCAGGGTGTACATGTACGCCCTGGGTCCTTAAGTACCAGGACACAAGGGCGTACATGTACACCCTGCGTCCTGAAGAGGTTAAGCGCATCTTTCGACCACGAGGATAAATCAACCCCCTTTTTAGTCATATCAGTGAGTGGCCTAACAACAGACGAATAATTCAAAATGAACTTTCTGTAATAATTGGCAAAACCCAAAAACTGCTTCAGCGCCTTCTGATTCTCAGGAAGCTCCCAATCAAGTACCTTCTCAGGGTCCATTCGAAAACCAGAAGCGAAGAGAAGAAAACCAAGAAATGGAATCTCTGCAACCGCAAACACACATTTTTCCAGTTTAGCGTACAATTTATTCTCCTGCAGAATCAGCAAGACCTGGAAAAGGTGGTCCCGATGAGTCTTGAAATCAGGAGAAAAAATCAAAATGTCATCTAGATACACCACTACAAATTTCCCCATTAAATGACAAAAAATGCTGTTCACAAAGTGTTGGAAGACGGCTGGAGCATTCATCAAATCAAAGGGCATAACCAAATTTTCAAATGACCCACAGGGGTATTGAAGGCCGTCTTCCATTCGTCACCTTCCCTGACCCTGACTAGGTTGTATGCCCCTCTTAAATCCAGCTTAGAAAAAACTTTAGCCCCAACAATCTGGTTAAACGGGTCCGGGATCTTAGGAAGTGGATAGGGGTCACGAATCGTCATACGGTTATGCTCCCTGAAATCCAGACAAGGTCCTAAAGAAGCGTCTTTTTTCTTAACAAAAAAAAAAAAAAAACAGCGGCAACAGGTGACTTCGAGGGTCTGATATGTCCCTTTCTCAGGCTCTCAGAGATATAAGTACGCATTGGCGACTCTCTCAGGTTGGGAGAGATTGTATAATCGTGATTTTGTAAGCTTGGCACCAGGGATGAGATTAATAGGACAGTCGTACTCCCGGTGAGGGGGCAAGTCCTGGACACCACTCTTGCAAAACACATCAGAAAATTCAGAGAGAAAAGAAGGAACGGTTTTGGTAGAAAGCTCTGAAAGAGATGCCGTGAGGCAATTCTCTCTGCAAAACTCACTCCAACCATTTATTTGCCTTGCTTGCCAATCAATCGTGGGGTTATGTTTAGTGAGCCCCAACACTAGAGGAGTAGGTAATCCGCCTAAGACAAAACACGACATATCCTCAACATGAGCGTCACCCACAGTCAAATAAATATTGTGAACTATGCCCTATAACGATCTCTGAGAAAGTGGAGCAGAATCGATGGCAAAAACAGGTATAGCCCTTTCCAAATTGCACACCTGGAAACCATGCGTGGTTGCAAATTGATTATCAATGAGATTGACAGCTGCTCCACTATCTACAAAAATCTCACAAACAATGTTCTTGCTGTCTAGCGCCACCCTGGCAGGTAGGAGAAAACAGGAACTACAAGCAAATGGCAAATCTTCAATTTCTGCATCCACCTTGCCAATAGAAGCAAATGGGAAGTTTTTAAAGGGTTTCTTCATCTTTTTCTTTTTATTACCCTGAGAATACCCCATGAACCTCCTAGAAGGGGCAAACGTTAGCCAAATGATTTATTCTCCCAAAACGGAAACAAACCCTCCTCTGAGAGCTGAATCCTCTAGTATCAGAGGCAGCCAAAACCTAGCTTCATGGCCTCCTCCTCAGAGGGGATTGAGACAGACTGAGACCCCTGCGCACTGAATGATACAGCCCCACTGTCCTTGGACTAAATATGACATGAAAGACTTGTCTCTCTCTCTCTGTAAGGCGCCTGTCAACACGAACAGCTAGAGACATGGCAGTCTCTAACGACACTGGCCTCTCATGAAAAACAAAAGCATCGTCCAATCTTTCAGAGAGACCATGGCAAAATTGACTTCGGAGTGCAGCATCATTCCAACCAGTATCAGCTGCCCATCTCAGAACAATATATCTCTGCGGACTGTTTACCCTGGCATAAAAGGCGCAGTTTAGATTCAGCCAGAGCAATACGATCCGGGTCATCATTTATCTGCCCCAGGGCTACAAAAATTCATCCACCGATTGGAGGGCCTTGCCCCCACCGGCAGCGAAAAGGCCCAAGACTGAGCGTTATCCCTGAGCAGCGAGATGATAATCCCCACCCTCTGCTCCTCATCACCAGTGGAAAGAGGACGTAAGCGAAAATGGAGTTTGCAAACCTCTCTAAAGCGAACAAAATTCTCACTACCCCCGGAGAACGTATCCGGAAGCAAGATCTTTGGCTAGGAACAAACTCCATGAACGCCAGCAGAACCGGTAACCTGAAACTGAGACACAGTTTTACGGAGATCTGCTACCTCCAGAGAAAGACCTTGCATAGGTCAATCAAGGCTGAAACCGGATCCATGCTTAAGACGGTATGGCGGTTTATAATGTCACGAATGATGTTGCAGATTGCTGGAACTTCTAATAAACCACTGACTGGCTTGATCCCAAACTAAGGAGCATATAGGTGAGCCCTATAAAACCCTAAGAGCTCTCCCTAACTGCTACACATGTAAAGGCCTCAATGGTAGACGATTGCATGCCCACGTACCTAAGACTGTGTGACACCTGAAAACCCTATAATAGTGAGGGGACATGACCACCGGCTCCCTGCACTGAATACGGACAGAGTCAGGGTCACCTAGAATCAAGCCAGCAAGGAAACACATTAAAGGGAAAAGACTTATCTGAGCAAACAGCAGCAGCAGCCTCCAGCAGTGAACACTTCATCCAGGATGTAGTATAAACTGCAAAGTGAGGCAGCATGGGAGGGAATACAAAGGAAGACGATTAGTCTAAATAAGTGACACCTGGCAGAAGGAAAGGAGCTGACAAAGTGAAACCAAAACAAAGAACGTCATACAAAAGGTAGGGGAGAACGTCTGTCTGACCTTCTCACAGAACTGGCGGTGACAGCACCTCACAAGGCAGGGTTAGCATGGCCGACATGTGGAAAAGCTTTGTCACCACGCCACAGCAACCGGCACCACCAGCTGATATGGAAAGTCTTAGCAGGAGGCAGGATTTGAACAACACGGTGGAACAGTACGTATGCACACGCCTACACGTACTGACTGATGGTTCCGCCCCATTAAACTTCAGGGTCTCCAAATTGTTCACATGGCCTGAGCTTTCCCTTTATGCCTTGGAGGTGCTGGCTTGCCCTGCAGCCAGTGTATTGTATGAACGTGTATTTAGCACATCAGGGGGCGTCAATACAGACGAACGCAGCCGCCTGTCCACAGCCAACGTGGACAAGCTCACGGTTATTAAAATGAACCAGGCTTGGATCCCACAAGACTTGTCTGTACCTTGTGCAGAATAGACATTTATACCCGCCTCAACCATACATTCTTGTACTCAAGTGCACTTATTCTTTGATTTCTTTTTTTTTTTTATTTGTCCCATTATTTTGGGGGCTACCCCAATTTAAAAAACAAAACAAAAAAAAAAACATTAGCTGGCTACCTTCTCCATCGCCACTTCCACCTACAACACCACATTCACCGCCTCCTAAACCTCCGACTCCACATCCACCCCCTCCCCTGAGTTGCAGGTTATTAATATAAAAATGTTATTTATTTTATTTTAAGTTATTTCCCTATCCACATTTGTTTGCAGAGCACTTGTCATGCTCTTAAGCACATTTTGCTGCCTTTTGAAGACCACACTGTATAGGCTTTCTTCATTGTTAATGGCCACCTGTTGCTGGTATGGGGTTTGGCTGGTTAGGGAGGGAACAGTAGGGTTGGGCGATATCAAAAATATTGCCACGATAACGATATTAAGAAATTTATCGCGATAACGATATATATCACGATAAATGCCTATTTAGAAGAAAAAAACACTTGGAGACGTTATACTGTATGGGGGGCGGCCACAAGGAGACGTTATACTGTATGGGGGCAGCCGCAAGGAGACGTTATACTGTATGGGGCAGCTACAAGGTGACGTTATACTGTATGGGGCAGCTACAAGGTGACGTTATACTGTATGGGGCAGCTACAAGGTGACGTTATACTGTATGGGGGCAGCCACTAGAGACGTTATACTGTATGGGAGCCGGTAGGAGGAGGCGGAGCCAGGGATGAAGTGTAATGTTCCTAATCCTGAGTCAAGCTGCTAGGTATGTTAAATGTACGGGCGGCTCTCTTTGTGCGGGTGGACGGCGCCGCAGACTGGGGAATATACAGAGCGCATGACGTCACAGAATATCGCGGTTATTAGGAAACAACCATATCGCAATATCGCTGTTTTCTAATACCGCGGTATATCATCATAACCGGTATATTGCCCAATCCTAGGGAACAGTATGCATATTATTGCTGTTCTGGCCTGCAATCTCCTGCAGGTTATTTGACAGTAAACACAGAATATTAATCAGCTCTGGCATAACCACTTCTCAAACCCCAGCGCTCTCCTGCGCTATAGGTGGGAACCCTTCTTCTGCCATCTGCTTTTCCTCCTTTTCCACATCATCTAATATCAATGAGGATATGTCATCAGGAACATCCAGATCCTCCTCTCTCTGCATTTAGCTAGCTGACTTTTCTAGGACATGAGGACCAAGAAGGATGATTTCGATGAAGTAAAGGCAGCAAAAGATGAGGATGGTCATCATTAAGACCTGGCACCCTTAATGGGTGCAGACTGGAGTGGTATTGATTGGCACGCTGGCAGTGGAATAATAAAGGCTTCCACCTTATTGGTATTGAATTACATATCTTAGTTTATGGCTGATGTAGGAAAAAGTACATGTAGGAATAACTAAATAAAACTTATGCAGAATAAATCTCCCTGTAGTCTCCCTACAGTCTCCATGCAGTCTTCCTGCACTCTCCCTCTCCAACATTCTTCTATTAATAATAGAAGGGAAGTGGCTACAGCTCTGAATAGAAAAAATGCTGGACTCATATCAACTACTGGACTCAAATCAGCTAATTAGCATATGGATTAAAAGTACTTTTTCTCCACAATAAAGCAACAGATCACCAAGTGAAAGGTATCATTATATTCAGCAGAGTGAGCCCTACAAGGCAGCATGCCTAGTTTATCAGTGAATTTCCTGGTGACAGGTTCCCTTTAAAGAGCATACCAAATGCTTAAAACAACTTCTTTATTAACTTCAACTTTTTTTCCATACATAACACTGACACCTCCGAAACAGATAGTCCATGTACAAACACGTGTTGCATAAAGTATTACAAAATCGCAGTATGCATAAAATGGTTGTTTAATTGTTCAATCTTGTCGTTTAACATAAAGGGTAGATATATCTCTCTCTACAGAATCTGTACTTTCACTCTAAGTTATTTAAGCACTTTATAATAACTCTGAGAGGTATATCTGAGGTTTAACCAATAGTTTTATTTGCGCAGTTTGCAATATGATTTGCATAGTTTGGTTGCAGTTTGGTAGAACTGTAAACAAACATATACAACTGGTCTCAGTATATAGTTCTGATCACAGTATTAACAATATGAACATTATATAACCGTTCTAAATACCTATTTGGCCTCTTGTTCCCATAAAACATAGCTCTGACTGGATGTATTTATTCAGCTCCTCTTCTCTGGTCTATACTGACGCCAGAAGATTCTGCTAGGGGATTTCCACACATGCTCAGTGTGAGGCTGGCTGTGATTGGTTAAGACTCCTGGGCAGTAACAACAGTTTAATGCTATGCTTTCTGTTGTTAATTCTGCTGTGTCATTGAGCTTACATTGCATTCATTTACTGAATCTTAAAGGCATATTATCATTTCTGCTTCTGTGAACACAATATATAACTGTTATATGACATCCATAAACATGAAGTCACAGTAAATAACTATTTCTGTCTCTAATATATAAACATAGGAACTGTATTAAATTTATTGGCAAGTCTAGCTACATAAACATGCAAGTCATATTGGCAACCTAGGACAGGTCTTAGCTGGCCAGCTACACTTACTGCTCCAACACTGTAATAATGTCCACTTAGTGCCCTCATGCAGATTGATGCCTTGAAGTGTCCCTCACACAATAGAATGTCCCCTTTGTGCCCCCACACACATACACTTACATTATATTGTTCCCATAGGTGCCCTCCATACACTTGTGTCCTAACAGAGTAATGCTCCCTAATGCACCTCCATTGTCTGGTTCCTCCATGCAGTATGATTCCCCTATGCAGATGTCTCTTAAAGAGGACCTTTCATCAGGGTAAAAAATGTGTACTAAGTATGCTGACATGTAGAGCGGCGCCCAGGGATCTCCCTGCACTTACTATTATCCCTGGGCGCCGCTCCGTTTGCCCGGTATAGGCTCCGGTATCTTCTGGGACTTGGTTATACTAGGAGGAGCCTAGTACCACTTGGTTATAGTAGGCGTATCCCAGGCTGTAGCGCTGGCCAATCGCAGCGCACAGCTCATATCCTGGGAGTTTTTTTTTCTCCCAGGCTGTGAGCTGAGCGCTGCAACTGGCCAGCGCTTCATCCTGGGATACGCCTACTATAACCAAGTGGTACTAGGCTCCTCCTATTATAACCAAGTCCCAGAAGATACCGGAGCCTATACCGGGCGAACGGAGCGGCGCCCAGGGATAATAGTAAGTGCAGGGAGATCCTTGGGCGCCGCACTACATGTCAGCATACTTAGTACACATTTTTTACCCTGATGAAAGGTCTTCTTTAAGTACCCCTTTTACAGTAGAAATTTTCTATAATTCCCCACCACCACACACACACGCACAGTGTGTTCTGCCAGGAGTACAGACATTCTAAATTCCCTACTGGGATTATCTCTACAGCAAGTAGTTGAGGAGCCAACCCGGAAGGAGGCCATTTTAGATTTGGTGTTCACAAATGGCAATTTGGTATCTGATATCACTGTAGGGGAAAGCTTAGGATCCAGTGATCACCAGTCAGTGAGGTTTACTATAAGTACAGTGACTGAGTCACTTCACACAAAAACAAAAGTTTTAGATTTTCGGAAAACAGACTTTTGTAAAATGAGATCAGTGGTATACGAGTCCCTATCAGACTGGAACAATTTCAATGGAGTCCAAGAGAAATGGGACTACTTAAAATTGGCACTACTGAAGGCAACAGAAAAGTGCATTAGGCTTGTCAGTAAAGGCAAAAAGGAAGAGACCACTGTGGTACTCAGCAGAAGTGGCCAAAATCAAAAGTATAAAAACACCCAAAACGAGGATGACCGGGAAATCTATAAGATGAGGCAGAGAGAGGCCAAGCAATTTATAAGAGCTTCTAAAGCTCAGGCAGAAGAGAAATTAGCTCAGTTAGTGAAACAAGGTGATAAGACATTCTTCAGATACATAAATGAAAAAAGGAAATTAAAAAAGGAATTACGGTACCAAATTAAAAACAAAAGAAGGAAGGTATATGGAAGAGGATAAAGAACTAGCTGACTGCCTCAATGAATACTTCTGTTCAGTTTTTACAAAGGAAAATGAAGGAGAAGGACCTCAGTTAGGGAGGAAGACTAATGAATCCTTTGATGCATGTGTCTTTACAGAGGAAGAGGTTCTAAGTCAGCTGTCCAAAATTAATACAAATAAATCACAGGGGTCTGATGGGATACACCCAAAGCTATTAAAAGAGCTTAGAAGTGTACTAGCAAATCCATTAACAGATTTATTTAACCAATCTCTGGTAACAGGTGTCGTCCCAGAAGATTGGAAATTAGCAAACGTTGTGCCAATTCACAAGAAAGGTAGTAGAGAGGAATCAGGCAACTATAGGCCAGTAAGCCTGACATCAATAGTGGGGAAATTAATGGAAACCATACTCAAGGAGAGGATTGTGGAACATCTAAAAACCCATGGGTTGATTGATAAAAACAGCATGGGTTTACTTCAGGGAGATCATGTCAAACTAATCTTATTGACTTTTTTGATTGGGTGACTAAAATAATAGATGGCGGAGGTGCAGTAGACATCGCTTATCTGGACTTTAGTAAGGCATTTGATACTGTCCCACATAGAAGGCTTATCAATAAACTGCAGTCTTTGAGCTTGAGCTCACATATTGTTGAATGGATTAGGCAGTGGCTGAAGGACAGAAAACAGAGGGTTGTAGTCAATGGAGTATATTCAGACCATGGTATTGTTACCAGTGGGGTACCTCAGGGATCTGTTCTGGGACCCATTTTGTTTAATATCTTTATCAGCGAAATTGCAGAAGGCCTCAATGGTAAGGTGGGTCTTTTTGCTGATGACACAAAGATATGTAACAGGGTTGATGTTCTTGGAGGGATACACCAAATGGAAAAGGATTTAGGAAAACTAGAGGAATGGTCAAAAATCTGGCAACTAAAATTTAATGTCGATAAGTGCAAGATAATGCACCTGGGGCGTAAAAACCCAAGAGCAGAATATAAAATCAGTGATACAGTACTAACCTCAGTATCTGAGGAAAGGGATTTGGGGGTCATTATATCAGACGACCTAAAGGTGGGCAGACAATGTCATAGAGCAGCAGGTAATGCCAGCAGAATGCTTGGGTGTATAGGGAGAGGCATTAACAGTAGAAAGAGGGAGGTGCTCGTGCCGCTCTACAGAGCACTAGTGAGACCTCATTTGGAGTATTGTGTGCAGTACTGGAGACCATATCTGCAGAAGGATATTGAAACTTTGAAGAGAGTTCAGAGAAGAGCTACTAAACTAGTACATGGATTGCAGGACACAACTTACCAGGAAAGGTTAAAGGACCTTAACATGTATAGCTTGGAAGCAAGAAGAGACAGAGGGGATATGATAGAAACTTTTAAATACATAAAGGGAATCATCACGGTAAAAGAGGAGAGAATATTTAAAAGAAGAAAAACTGCTACAAGAGGACATAGTTTTAAATTAGAGGGGCAAAGGTTTAAAAGTAATATCAGGAAGAATTACTTTACTGAGAGAGTAGTGGACGCATGGAATAGCCTTCCTGCAGAAGTGGTAGCTGCAAATACAGTGAAGGAGTTTAAGCATGCATGGGATAGGCATAAGGCCATCCTTCATATAAGATAGGGCCAGGGCCGGACTGGGGATAAAAACCAGCCCTGGAAAAAGTTGCATACCAGCCCCGGAAAAAGTTGCATACCAGCCCCAAACACACACGCCGCGAGCGTGTGTATGTATATGTATATATATATATATATATATATATATATATATATATATATATATAATTATATACACACACACAGGCCGGGCCTTACCCTAGCGTTGCCGTGACTTGGCCTCTGCGCAGTGGCAACTCTGGGAACAATATATGGGAGGCACATAAGATACCACAGTCAAAATGGGGGGCACTAATAATTTTCCCCACTTAAATTCATACAACTGAAAAAAACGAAATAAGTATATATAAATTCAAAATACGAGAGTATTGCGGTATGCAGGGATACATTTATAATAAAATAATTTACTTACAAAAGAACCTATTCCATCTTCTGCTGTGCTGTCCTCTGCTTGCTTCCACGGATCTTCCCTCTCTTTCAATCTGTCCTCAGTGCGCAGGGCAGGCACACTGCTATGGGGATCTGTGGATGACACACTGTTATGGGGGATCTGTGGATGACACACTGTTATGGGGGATCTGTGGATGATACACTGCTATGGGGATCTGTGGATGACACACTTTTATGGGGGATCTGTGGATGACACACTGTTTGTGGGGATCTGTGGATGACACACTTTTATGGGGGATCTGTGGATGACACACTGTTATGGGGATCTGTGGATGACACTGTTATGGGGGATCTGTGGATGACACACTGTTATGGGGATCTGTGGATGACACACTTATGGGGATCTGTGGATGACACACTTATGGGGGATCTGTGGATGACACACTTATGGGGGATCTGTGGATGACACTGTTATGGCGGAATCTATGGATGACACTGTTATGGGGAATCTGTGGATGACATACTGTTATGGGGGTACTTTTACACCTGCGGCATGGCTATCCGACCTATCCGGGCTGTTCACCCTCCTGATCCGCCATGCCGCAAGTACCGTGCACTGCCGTGCTGCTGCTCTGTCCCCATTGACTATAATAGGGGCAGGTGGCGGAGCTATGGCGCAGCACGGCAGAGATCGCCGGACTAAAAAGTACTGCATGTCCGACTTTTTAGTCCGGCGATCTCTGCCATGCTGCACCATAGCTCCGCCCCTGCCCCTATTATAGTCAATGGGGACAGAGCAGCAGCACGGCAGTGCACGGTACTTGCGGCATGGCGGATCAGGAGAGTGAACAGCCCGGATAGGTCGGATAGCCATGCCGCAGGTGTGAAAGTACCCCATAACAGTATGTCATCCACAGATCCCCATAACAGTGACATCCACAGCGCCTATAACAGTGACATCCACAGCGCCCCATAACAGTGACATCCACAGATTCCCCATAACAGTGTCATCCACAGATTCCCCATAACAGTGTCATCCATAGATTCTGCCATAACAGTGTCATCCACAGATCCCCCATAACAGTGACATCCACAGTGCCCCATAAGTGTGCCAGTAGCCGTCCCCTTTAGTGCCAGTAGCCCCTTTATGTGCCAGTAGCCCCTTTAGTACCAGTAGCCGTCCCTTTATGTGCCAGTAGCCGCCCTTTATGTGCCAGTAGCCGCCCCCTTTATGTGCCAGTAGCCGCCCCTTTATGTGCCAGTAGCCGTCCCCTTTAGTGCCAGTAGCCCCTTTATGTGCCAGTAGCCCCTTTATGTGCCAGTAGCCCCCTTTATGTGCCAGTAGCCGTCCCCTTTAGTGCCAGTAGCCCCCTTTATGTGCCAGTAGCCATCCCTTTATGTGCCAGTAGCCCCTTTATGTGCCAGTAGCCCCTTTAGTGCCAGTAGCCCCTTTAGTGCCAGTAGCCCCTTTATGTGCCAGTAGCCCCGTTTGGTGCCAGTAGCCCCCTTTAAGTGGCAGTAGCCCCTTAAGTGGCAGTAGCCCCCTTAAGTGGCAGTAGCCCGCTTTAAGTGGCAGTAGCCCCTTTATCTGCCAGTAGCCCCTTTATCTGCCAGTAGCCCCTTTATCTGCCAGTAGCCCCTTTAGTGCTGCCAGTAGCCCCTTTAGTGCTGCCAGTAGCCCCTTTAGTGCTGCCAGTAGCCCCCTTTAGTGCTGCCAGTAGCCCCTTTAGTGCTGCCAGTAGCCCCTTTATCTGCCAGTAGCCCCTTTATCTGCCAGTAGCCCCTTTATCTGCCAGTAGCCCCTTTAGTGCTGCCAGTAGCCCCTTTAGTGCTGCCAGTAGCCCCTTTAGTGCTGCCAGTAGCCCCCTTTAGTGCTGCCAGTAGCCCCCTTTAGTGCTGCCAGTAGCCCCAAGAAAAAAAAAAAAAAAAAAAGAACACTTATACTTACCTCCAGCGATGCGATGCAGGCCTGTGTCTCGGGCTGTACGGCTCGGCGGCGCGATGTTGTCATCGCGCCGCCGAGCCGGCTTCTGATAGGCTGCCAGCCTAGTGCTGGCAGCCTATCAGAGGAACAGGGAGAGGTCACGCCTCTCCTCCTCTGCTGCTGCTCAAGACGGAGATGAGCGCAATGCAAGCGCTCATCTCCGTCGCCACTGGAGCCCAGTGTGCCTGCGGCCGCCGGCCGGCCGTGCGGCAGTCAGGGCTACCGGCCTACCGGGAATTTTCCCGGTATCCCGGTAGGCCAGTCCGGCCCTGGATAGGGCCTAGGGCTATCCACAGTATTCAGCATATTGGGCAGACTAGATGGGCCAAATGGTTCTTATCTGCCGACACATTCTATGTTTCTATGTGTCACATCACCTTAAGTGCTTCAGTGCAGAGTGATGTTCCCTTTAAGTAATACCATGGACAGTGATGCCCCCTTAACCACTTCAGCCCCCCTAGCCACTTCAGCCCCCCTAGCTTAAACCCCCTTAATGACAAGACCACCTTTTACAATTCTGCACTACACTACTTTCACGGTTTATTGCTCGGTCATACAACTTAGCACCCAAATTAATTTTACCTCCTTTTCTTCTCTCAAATACAGCTTTCTTTTGGTGGTATTTGATTGATGCTGAGATTTTTCGTTTTTCTGATATTGATAAAAAAAAGACCGTAATTTTCTCAAAAATGTGTATTTTGAACTTTTTCTGGTAAAATTGTTCAAATATAATTACATTTCTATACAAGTTTGTGTCAGAACTCATTGTGCTACATGCCTTTGATAAAAAAAAATCCAATAAGTGTATATTTATTGGTTTGCGCAAAAGTTATAGCGTTTATAAATTATGGTACAAAAAAGTGAATTTCCGCATTTTGAAGCAGCTTTGACTTTCTGAGCACCTGTCATGTTTCTTCAGGTGCTAGAATGCCAGGATAGTATAAATACCCCCCAAATGACACCATTTTGGAAATTAGACACCCCAAAGTATTCGCGGAGGAGCCTGGTGAGTTCATGTATGATTTAATTTTTTTTCACAAGTTAGCGGAAAATGACACTTTCTGAGGAAAAAAGTTTCAATTTCTGCTAACTTCTGGAAAAAAAATAAAAAATCTCCCACGGACTCACTATGCCCATCAGTGAATACCTTGGGGTGTCCACTTTACGAAATGGGGTCATTTGTGGGGTGTGTTCACTGTTCTGGCATTTTGGACGGGACTAAATTGTGAGCAACCTTGTAAAGCCTAAAGGTACTCATTGGACTTTCGGCCCCTTTATGCACCTAGGCTGCAAAATAGTGTCACACATGTGGTATCACTGTACTCAGAAGAAGTAGGGCAATGTGTTTTTGGGTGTATTTTTACATATATCCATGCTGGGTGAGAGAAATATCTCTGTAAACTGACAACTTTGTATAAAAAAAATTAAAAAGTTGTCATTTACAGAGATATTTCTCATACACAGTATGGGTATATGTAAAAATACACCCCAAAACACATTGCCCTACTTCTCTTGAGTACGGCGATACCACATGAGTGACACTTTTTTGCAGCCAAGATGCGCAAAGGGGCCCTAAAACCAATGAGTACCTTTAGGATTTCACACAGCATTTTTACGCCTTTGGATTCCAAACTACTTCTCACGCATTAGGGGCCCCTAAAATGCCAGGGCAGTATAAATACCCCACAAGTGACCCCATTTTAGAAAGAAGACACCCCAAGGTATTCCGTGAGGGGTATGGTGAGTTCATGTAAAATTTTATTTTTTGTCACAAGTTAGTGGAATATCAGACTTTGTAAGAAAAAAAAAAAAAAACAATTTCCGTTAACTTGTGCCAAAAAAAAAAAATCTTCTATGAACTCGCCATGCCCCTCATGGAATATCTTGGGGTGTCTTTTTTCCAAAATGGGGTCACTTGTGGGGTATTTATACTGCCCTGGCATTTGAGGGTCTCCGCAATCATTACATGTATGGCCAGCATTAGGAGTTTCTGCTATTCTCCTTATATTGAGCTGGGTAATGAGATGGGGGTTTTTTTCCGTTCAGCCTCTGGGCTGAAAAAAAAATGAATGGCACAGATTTCTTCATTCGCATCGATCAATGTGGATGAAAAAATCTCTGTCAAAAAATGTACAAAAAAAAAAAAAGAGGGGAAAGGACATGAGTGCTTGCGAAGTAAAGCTGCGATGGCTAATAACGATCCAAAAATTTCAAAAGTGATCTTTATAGCGCCGCAGCGATTTTACAGTGTTTTTGCAGTGATCAGAAAATTCTGACACTGCGGTGGGGCGGACTGAACGCAAGTGTGCGCACAAGATCAGCGTTTTTTGTAGAGCCTAAGGTGACTGTAATGTACTGATATAGATCTGATTGCGATCAGTCTTGATCACTTACAGATACTATATAGTACTAGTATTGATTAGCGACAGCGATTACGCTGATCAGCGACTAACCAGTGACTGTGGTGTGGTGGGCGCAAACTACCTAACAAGTAGCTAACTAACTAAGCATTTTGCGGAACGGAATTGCGGACCCATTCATTTCTATAGGGACAGACTTTGTCCCGCTCGGACCGGAATTGCGGATCTGCACTTCCGGGTCTGCATTTCCGTTCCGCAAAAATATAGAACATGTCCTATTCTTGTCCGCAATTGCGGACGAGAAAAGGCATTTTTTATATAGTTTTGGCAATGTGCGGATCCGCAAAATGCGGAAAGCACATTGCCGGTGTCCGTGTTTCGCGGATTCGTGGATCCACGAATCCGTGGATCAGCAAAACACATATGGATGTCTAAATGAAGCCGTAAAGGGGGGTGATCAATGACAGGGGGGTGGTCAGGGAGTCTATATGGGGTGATCAGGGGTAAATAAGGGGTTAATAAGTGACCCGGGGGGGGGGGGGTGTAGTGTAGTGTGGTGCTTGGTGCTACTTACAGAGCTGCCTGTGTCCTCTGGTGGTCGAACCAAGTAAATGGGACCACCAGAGGACCAGGTAGCAGGTATGTCAGACGCTGTTCACAAAACCTATATAAAAATATACCTATTTGATGCTTTTTATTTGACATCTGCAGCCTGCCAGCGAATGATCATCGCTGGCAGGCTTTAGTATAACTTCACTGCCGGACGCCGTTGCGCATGCGCGCGCGCGCATTCACAGTAAATCTCGCGTCTCGCGAGATGATGCGTCAACGAGGAATAACCCGACCGCCCGCAGGACGCATCCCTGCGTTAGGGGGTCGGGTAGTGGTTAAAGGGGTCATAACACATGTTTCAGTATTTTGTCCGTCGGAATGTCAGTGTTTATGCCGGAAACCTGGTAGACCTCATTATAGTGATAAGATAGACTCCGGCAATGTCTGGCAGATGCCGTATACGGCAATTATGGTATTTTGTACTATTTCAGAAGAGAATTCCATAATTAGCGTTGTTAATTCTGGTATTGAGATCCGGCAGAGGATCCCAATCCCGGAATTTAATGGATCTGTTTTGATTTTGCATATCAGGATGCAGTTATGTGAAATCAAATTGGAAAAATAATGGATCTGGCACTAAATACATTAAAAATACATATGTCAGCGCTATATAAGTAAAATAAATAAACTTATGTAGACTGATGGCAACTGATGATTTTGCAGTGGAAATGGCTGAAAATCTGTGAAAAGCCTGATGACAACTGATGCCATTGGTAACACTATACTGTACCGTGACTATATGTGGAGCAACAGGAAACTGCAGTGGCAACGATTTTATCTCCTGATACTCAAAATGATTGATTTTTGTCCTAAGCTCAGCAGTCTCTATACCCTGTAGTCCTAGAAGGCCGTCCTAGATTTCATTACGAAAGGAGCTTGCCATGGCCAGGGCTTTAGCATTCAGATGTGACCGGCATTCAGAGCGTTCATTATATGTATACTAGAGCCAACCCAATGGGATAGCGCTAATAAAAAACATATTACAGCATATCGCAGTGCATCACAGCTCTGCAGAGCGGAATGTAATCATTTCACAGACTGACGCTACAGAATGTTTGCAACTTGCAAACGTGTTCTCCTCAAGTCCCTGCGATAGTGTACCTGAAAATGGTTTATTAGGTCGTCTTAATGTGTTTAAAAATGGGTTAAATGGTAAAAAGGGTTCCACATTGGCAATGAGTGGGTCTGATTAGCATCGTGCACAATCAGTGTAGGAGCAGTGATCACCTTCAGTGTGAAACCTACACAGGCATACATGAAGGTGTAGAGGAGCAGATAGATGCCTTTATATATATAGGCAGCCTGTGATATATGATCAGCGTGCTGATGTCTGGGAGTGTGTGATTGTGCTGCTGGCAGTGAGGGGGTTGACAGTCTGCAGTGCAGCAGAGTTAGTACACCATAGCTCTGCTGCTCCCTATATGGCTGTGGATTAGCTGTATGCTAATATTGCTGGGAGAAGAGCTGCACAGAACACTGAGCCCTCAGTGGAGGCGAGCATAGTCTTAGCAGAGCTGACTCCTCAAGAGCCATGGCTGAAGGGGGCGAAGTGGAGGACGAGATACAATTCCTCCGCACCGTGAGTACCATTTCCATTGCACGGTTTCGGCTTTGCAGCCATTGTACTGAACGTACGTGTACATTTCCAGCACGGGAGTGCGATATGTCCTTGTACTACGTCTGTCCCTCAGACATGATGCACAGCATAGACTTCTTCTGAACCTGGACTGACCTAAGAGGCTAAGCAGATGCAAATCTCTGGTTGTAGATTGTAAGCTCTGCTGGATTCGTCATCTGGTTGTAATGGAATATGCCTAAATACTAATTATTAATATTATTATTATTATTATTATTATTTACTGCTGTGCATAGCAAGGCAGCAAGCCCTGAACTTTATTCTCTGTATATGTTATTTGCTTTCCATATGTGATCAGGAAATTGGGGCTTTGCTCTTGTAGTCGTCTTCTTCTTGCGGTACCGCAGTTGCCTATGTAGCAGGTGCTGCTCTACCGGTCTCGCATAGTTTGGAAGTAGATGAGGGAACCCTGTCTAATAATATCTAATATCCACACCACACAAGGCACATGACCTTTCCTCAAGACTCTGAGGAATCTTTTTTTTTTCTTGCTGGGAAAGAGCGGTGAAATAGAGGTTCTAGCCGAGGAGACGCATCCCTGTTGTCAGGATAATTAGTCAGGACACTGGAATATTTGTTGTAAAGGAGGAAAAATTCCGACCTGATTGGTGTGCAGAGCTGAGAGGAGATGTCTGCGGCTCTGCAGAGAGCTGCTTCCCTTCCCTACAAAGCACACATCATGTCACTGGCCGGCATTGTTGTAATGTGCTTAACCCCTGAGAGGCCGGGAGCCGCCGCTCCTGCATTGTAAGGTGTGCGGAGGGCTCTTAAAGGCATACCAAGTGTAAAGTCCTATGCATTTGTTGGGCAGCTGTATGCAATCCATTGTGTGCACGTTGCCATTTCAGGCTGGGAGAGGCTGATAGCAGTAGGATTGCAGGCAGGAAGTCCAGAAGATGTGTGTTCCCCCTGATCACTGCTTCATGTCACAGGTCTTCACTTCTGAGAAGCTTCAGAAATATTTACCTGCATATTCTGTACAACCACATTAGTAACTGATTTTGTTTGCGTTATTTTTATCGGCTTAAGGTATACTGGCCCTTTAAATAACACTTTCCTATACAACTATTACAAGCTGATTAATTCTTTTTATGATGCACAGAAAAAAGTATATTTGCATTTTCATTTAAATAAATCTATCTATCTATCTATCTATCTATCTATCTATCTATCAATCATAGAGTCCAGTCTCTGTTATTCTATGGATGCCCAGCGGTCTACTTACCTCCCATGCTGTATGTATACCGTGTCTTAGGGCTCATGCACACAACCCTATGTACAAAAAAAAAAAAAAACGGATGAATTCCGTGTTACATCATTTTGTATGCGGATCCATTGTAACTGCAAAACGTAGAAGAATAGGGCATGTTCTATTTTTTTGCGGAACGGACTTGAGGACATACAGATACAGAATACAGTCATTTCCCCCGCAAAACCCCCCTAAAAAACGGAGCGGACACAGACAAAAAAAAATGTTCGCGTGCATGAGCTCTAAGCCAAATGTGTTTATTCTATAAGCAGAAATCTGTTGTAACCGGATGTGTAGTGTAACTGTGATAGATGAGGACATGCTTGGAACAGCCCCATTAGCTCCTGTACGTTACCTGCCTGAATATTTTTTAATGTAATCTATCAGCTGTTGTCAGTAACCCGTTATGCAAACATAAGAGGAGGTGGTGTTGGCTTAGGGCTGTCCATGCAGATAGTGACAGGCGGCACAACACCTACTGCTAAGCCCAGGTGGCTTGCTTTACAGCAGCATTCACACAGGGGTATTTGCAGCAATGTAATTGAATATAAATGTACATGTTCCCAATCACATAATGGGGACCACAGCTGCTTTTAGGCTACTTTTACACTAGCGTTTTTGCTGGATCTGGCAGGGTTCAGCAAAAACGCTTCCGTTACTGATAATACAACTGTCAGCATTTTTTATGAACGGATCCGGTTGTATTATCTTTAACATTGCCAAGATGGATCCGTCATCATGAACTCCATTGAAAGTCAATGGGAGACTGTTCCGTTTTCATTGTGTCAGAGAAAATTGATCCGTCCCTATTGACATGCATTGTGGGTCATGTCAAATCTGTCTTGCTCCGCATCCCAGGACGGTATGAGACGGCAACCAAATGGAACGGAATGCATTTTGGAGGATTTAGAGCAGTTATGTTTTGTCCTCATTGACCATGAATGGGGACTAAACGGGAGTTTTTTTTTCTGGCATTGAGACCCTATGACTGATATCAATACCGGAAACTATTAACGCTAGTGTGAAAGTAGCCTTTTGCTGTTTTAGAGCATCCACCAGACATTTTTGTGCCATTTTTCTTTTATTGCTGTCACTAGGAAATCTGCAACGATCTTACATGCTGTAACCCATCACCCCCCACTATTATTGCGTATTGTGGGGTGCAGTAAGATTATGCCACTGCCTTAGGTCCCGATGTGAGGCACTGAAATGCATTGCTGCTTTCTTTCATAATAAAATTCTATTAGCGTTTACATACCAGTATATTCTGTGTAAGGTCTGGTGCACATGACAGCTGTGAACATGGAGCCTATACGGCACATGCAGGTCCTGTGAGCTGCTGTATAGCACTGTATTACGGAGATATTCTGTCCTAGAAAGAACGTTTCTGGGGTAAAATAGCATATAGAGATATAGTATGACCCTTAGACCTTTATAGAGGGTATATTTCACCATTGCCCAAACTAGGAGCCTGTACAGATGTGAAATATAGCTGAATGAATGTGAATAAAGCCTAAGTTGCTGTAGCAAATTTCTGTGGCCCATTCTGAGTATTGTATGGGGTCAGTGATTTTTAATATGTCTCTGGTTATTGGACACCTCAGACTTTGCTTCTCTCAGGGTAAAACAACACAGTTGAAAAGCAAAACTTCTGAACCTCCACTTTTGTCAGGACCTACTGAAAATCATAAATGTCTCCATGGGGCAGCCCGTGCCTGCTGCTGACCCGCTCTCCGGGGTGCTGCCTTACTCACCTTCACCATAATGCCTTGCAGCCCTGGACCCACTGCTCCTTCTCTTCCTCATCAACAGTACATATGGCAAAATAGAGAGAGAAAAGGCGCTCATAGGGTAGTGTGTTTCGAATATCTTAATAAATATCTTAATAAACGGTAGAAGCGTGATTGCGCTCACCTTTTCATGTTGTGCAAACGAAAGGCAGGGTAACAAAAAAGGTCGATGCTGCCGGTATCCGTTCAGTCCAAATTGGTGGTTGCCAGACCCCCAGCGTACTGATGATAGGTAGAGATTTGTATATTTGGTGTATGATCGATCCGCACACCGGATTGGTACCACTTGGCGCACAATAACGAACTTAAGGCAGGTGTATTCAGCTAACGTTTTTTTATTGCCTGATCCATTGGTGCTTTGTACCGGGGTGTTTGACCGCTGTGGGTCAGCAGACAACCACACTGGGACTATTCCAAGAGGTAACGGCCTGGTGGGTCCCCTGCAGCAAAGTCCAGATGCCTGTATAAGGTTAAAAGGCGATTGCTGGAGGGCTGCCTTGATGATGTCCTTAGGAGTAGCCCTAAGTCAAACCAGTTGGTTGACAAAGTGGTTCTACACCCACTGCCCCTAACATGGCGTCTTTTTCTCCTCTTCTCATTTGCTACCAGAGGGAGTCTGGAAAGAGAAGTATGATTGCAGAAATCCCATAAAAAAACGAACTGAAAACTGTGGAAACATTGTCATGTAACTATATACCGTAAAACCAGGGTTCTCTGTCTTATAAAGAGATTGTCACAACATAAGCGCTTACCTTCCATTCCAAATATAGAGGAATAGAGGATCAATATATGATCGGTGGGTGTTTGACTGCTAGGAACCCAGGGGTGGACTGGGAACTTAAAGGCCCTGGAAAAAATACAAAAAGTGGCCCCAGTTGGGTCCAAATTGATGGAAGGCAGGGCCAGCAATACCATATTGTGGCACATTATATCACCCCAACAGAGCAAAATACCACAGTCCATTACAAAATACTGCCGCCAGCAGCACACAAATGCCCAAAAGCTTTCACTGGCCAGCCATAAGGAGGGCCCAGGCTGCCCCCTAAGCAGTTTTCTCTGTATGGTCTTAGGCCAATCCGTCCCTGTGTCTGTTGACAAGAATGAGAGTCCTCAAAGTAAATGGAGCCATCGTTACGCATGCACATTGCCACTCCATTCAACTCTACAGGACTGATAGAGATTCCATAGCCAAGCCCTGTACCTGGATTCTCTTCAGCAGTCCCGTAGAGCTGCATTGAGCAGAAGCATGCATGGGAGACTGCCGCTTTATTCACTCTGTGACCTTATTCTTGTCATCATTGGGGGTCCCAGAGGTTAGATAGGAGACAAATTATGGTGGGAAAGCTCTACTGATTTGCATTATTTGCGATATTGTACTGCATGGTGTCATCCGTTAACATTCTTTTTTGCAATGATTGCAACCATCTCATTACAGCCATCCTTGTGTGCCCTAAAAGTGCAGGAGTTAGGCCAAGAGATCAGAGTGCAATACATCTCTGGCAATATGAGACCACGGAGAACTAACCTTATGGGTATGGCCAGTTTAAGGCTGTGTTTTTCAAGTGAGGACCCTGAATAATAATATCTACTGGTCTCTTTTCAAGCTGTTCACACGGTCATCACTAGAAATGAACCCACTTTTGAAAACTGCATACAATGTTTTGGTCCATTTCCATGTTTTTTTCTCTTCACTCACTTTCCTCCTTTTGCTGGAACAAAATGGCATACACGTTGTTAATTGAAAAGGCTTCTTTTCAAGCTGTGTCACTCCTAGGTGAGGCCTGCTGAGCCTGCACTTCAATGACTATAAGGTCTTCATCATCTACAATAGTTAATTTGCCTGTGCTGCTTTCACTTGTGACAAATTCACTTTTCATTGGGTATAATCTGCAGTAGGCATGGGGATAACAAGTCACAAACCTTTGTGTGCCAGATTAAAGAATGGCATGAAAGAAGTATTCGTGTGAGCAATAAAAATAGAGCTAGTTTGTCTTATGCACTCAGTAGTACTACAGATCAGTGCTGTATGGATCTGTAATACGGGGCCCATGGCCTTTTCGGTGCCCAGACTGTGTACTTCTAATATACAAGGCACTGTAAGGAAGTACAGATTCTAAAGTGTGATTGGTAAATGAAGTTTACATAAAAAATGTAAAAAGAAAATCTAATAATATTGTGTTACAAAACATTTTTTTGTGCATTTTGAATATGAGTTAATAAAGTTTTAGTTAAAAGTTTAGGTAACATAGTAACATAGTAACATAGTATATAAGGCCGAAAAAAGACATTTGTCCATCCAGTTCGACCTGTTTCCTGCAAGTTGATCCAGAGGAAGGCAAAAAACCCCTGTGAGGTAGAGCCAATTTTCCCCACTTAAGGGGAAAAAATTCCTTCCCGACTCCAATCAGGCATCAGAATAACTCCCTGGATCAACGACCCCTCTCTAGTAGCTATAGCCTGTAATATTATTATGCTCCAGAAATACATCCAGGCCCCTCTTGAATTCCTTTATTGTACTCACCATCACCACCTCCTCAGGCAGAGAGTTCCATAGTCTTACTGCTCTTAACGTGAAGAACCCTTTTCTATGTTTGTGTACAAACCTTCTTTCCTCCAGACGCAGAGGATGTCCCCTCGTCACAGTCACAGTCCTGGGGATAAATAGATGATGGGAGAGATCTTTGTACTGACCCCTGATATATTTATACATAGTTTTTAGATCTCCCCTCAGTCGTCTTTTTTCTAGAGTGAATAACCCTAATTTTGATACCCTTTCGAGGTACTGTAGTTGCCCCATTCCAGTTATTACTTTAGTTGCCCTCCTCTGAACCCTCTCTAGCTCTGCTATGTCTGCCTTGTTCACGGGAGCCCAGAACTGTACACAGTACTCCATGTGTGGTCTGACTAGTGATTTATAAAGTGGTAAGACTATATTTTCATCACGGGCATCTATGCCCTTTTGATGCAACCCATTATCTTATTGGCCTTAGCAGCAGCTGCCTGACACTGGTTTTTACAGCTTAGTTTGTTATTTATTAAAATTCCTAGATCCTTTTCCATGTCAGTGTTACTGAGTGTTTTACCATTTAGCATGTACGGGTGACTTGCATTATTCCTTCCCATGTGCATAACTTTACATTTGTCAGTGTTAAACCTCATCTGCCATTTCTCTGCCCAAGCCCCCAATCTATCCAGATCCCTCTGTAGCAGAAAACTGTCCTCTTTAGTGTTAATTACTTTACACAGTTTAGTGTCATCTGCAAAAATTGATATTTTACTGTGCAAGCCTTCTACAAGATCATTAATAAATATATTGAAGAGAATAGGGCCCAATACTGACCCCTGAGGTACCCCACTAGTGACAGTGACCCAATCTGAGTGTGTACCGTTAATAACCACCCTCTGTTTTCTATTACTGAGCCAGTTACTTACCCACATACAGACATTTTCTCCCAGTCCGAGCATTCTCATTTTATATACTAACCTTTTATGTGGTACAGCGTCAAATGCTTTGGAGAAGTCCAGATATACGACATCCATTGATTCGCCGCTGTCAAGTCTAGAACTTAGCTCCTCATAGAAACTGATTAAATTAGTTTGACATGACCGATCCCTCATGAAGCCATGCTGATATGGTGTAATTTGCTTATTTTCATTGAGATACTCCAAGATAGCATCTCTTACAAAACCTTCAAACAGTTTACCCACAACAGATGTTAAACTTACCGGCCTATAATTTCCAGGCTCTGTTTTTGGACCCTTTTTGAATATTGGCACTACATTTGCTATACGCCAGTCTGGTGGAACATTCCCTGTCAGTATGGAGTCCGTGAATATCAAAAATAAGGGTCTGGCTAGGACATCACTTAATTCCCTTAGGATACGGGGGTGTATGCCATCCGGTCCTGGCGATTTGTCTATTTTAATCTTTTTAAGTCGCTGCTGTACTTCTTCCTGGGTCAGACAGGGCACTTTTAAAGGGGAATTTACTTTTACATTTTGCATTTCATCTGACAGTTTATTTTCCTCAGTGAAAACAGTGGTTAAGAAAATATTTAATAGCTTGGCTTTATCCTCATCGCTTTCTGCAACTCCCCCCTCATTGCTATGTAGAGGGCCGACTCCTTCAGGTTTATATTTTTTACCTTACACTTTAATATATAAAGCAGACACAGAGCCAAAGTTTGATTGGGGCACTGAGATTATCTTATAAGGTCTTCTCCTGCCATTCATGTTAGAAGGCATTAAGGTATTTTCCAAGACTGAAAGAAATACTAGGCATTAATGTTATCACAGCTTAAGAGACTGTGGCCAGATCCGCTATGACAGGACATTGATACAGGGTATTCATGTGGCCCATCTCACAGATAAGAGACTTCCTGCTGGTGAATGCATTAATGCTATTACTTTGTAAGGGAATTTTGTGACACAAGGAATTTAAGTGTGTGCCATAACTTAATTAGAGGATGAAAATGGAGCTATACATGGTAGTGCTAATTTTAGGTATGCAATACATATATACAATTATATATATATATATATATATATATATATATAAATACAGTGTATATGTGGTCGATGTGTGTGTCGAGATATATATATATATATATATATATATATATATATATATATACACACGAACTATGTTTATATATTTATATATACATTATATATATATATAATGAACGCAGAAGTCCAAGTGTAAACAGTGCATGCAATCCAGGTCTCAGTCCAAGGCAAATGAGGTAGGTGAGGAAGGGATCACAGCACTCCATAGTTCTGCAAAAATTTGGTATGTTTATTCATATTCACCTGTGTCCATAGAAATATTTCTGCGCCCATGTGCTTAAAAAGGGCTGATTCACACTACCGTGATCTGTCAGGGAAACCTCTCCCAGGCTGAATATGGCTCCCTTTACCCGAACTGACTGTATCATAGTGTTTTATGGTGCAGTCAGTTCATATCTGATTGTGGGTCCAATGTACTGTACTCACATGATGATTTGAGTACAGTACATTAGCCCAGCAATCAGATATGAACTAACTGCACCATAAATGACACAGTGGCAGGAGTCGTGGGCAGCCCGAAAGGTGTGGCCAACACACAGACCATGTTAACCTGATAGATAAGTCATGTGAAACAGCCCTTTTAAAGCATGTGGGAGATAAAACATTTCAATGGACACAGGTCAATATGAATAAACATACCACATTTTTGCAGAACTATGGAGTGCTGTGATCCCTTCTTTACCTACCTTGTTGACCTTAGATCAAGGCCTGGATGCATGTACTGTTCACACTTGGACTTATACATACACAAACATTGTATACAGTATACGCTACACACATATATACATACATCATGTGTGTGTGCTACATGGATATACTGTACATGCATACACCATATATATTTTTTACACAGAAGCCATATACACCATATACTGTATGCTGCACTAAATATACTCTATATACGCACAAAATATATATATATACCATATACTACACATATACACCATATGCAAATATACTGTAAGTACTGTATATACACAATACACCATAAACTATATATAGATTATATACTTTTACACCATATACTGTATAATAATAATCTTCATATAGCAACACCATATTCCAGAGGGCTTTACAATTATGAGGGTGCTTGTATAAATCAAAATAGACATCACAGAATTACGTGATAAGCCTTCCTAAAAAATTGTTTTAAAGGCGTGTCTAAAGCTACGGAAGTTGGGAAATACCTGATTGTCCAGGGCAGTGCATTCCAGAGAGCTGGTGCAGCTCGAAAATGTCTTGAAGATGGGAGAGAGAGCTTCGAATTATAGAGTTTGGTACTCCTAGATCATTGGGAGAACAGAAAGTGCTAGTATGGTGATAGACACAAATGAGGGAGGATATATACAGAAGTACAGCAGTGTGGCGAGCTTTGTGGGTGAGGGCGAGATGTTTAAACTGTATTCTGTCATGGATATGCAACCAGTAAAGTGACTGTTACAAACTAGAGGCATCGGTGTAGTGGTTGGACACGAAAATGAGTCTGGCTGCTGCATTTAGGACAGAGTGAAAGAGAGAGAGTTTAGTGAGTGGTAGACAGATTAGTAATCAGCTAGAGTAGTCCAGACAAGTATGAATCAAAGCAACAACAAGAGTTTTGGCCGTTTACACCGGGAGAAAAGGGCGGATTCTGGAGACGTCCTTGAAGTGCAGATGACATGAACGTAGCAGTGATTGAATATCAAAGGAAGCAAAGGAAAGATTGGAGTCAAACATAACCCCAAAACATCGGGCATGCTGCCCAGGAGTAATGATAGTACCACAGACTGAAAATGAAATAGTAGGTCTAGGTAGGTTAGTAGCTGGGGGAAAGACGAGAAGTTCAGTTTTTGAGAGATTCAGTTTCAGGTAGAGAGAGGACATGATATTGGAGACAGCTGCCAGACAATCACTGGTGTTTTGTAGTACTGCTGGAGTGATGTCATGGGATGAAGTGGATAGTTGGTTGTAATCAGCATAGAGATAGTACTAGAAACCAAATCTGTTGATGTGTCCGATAGGGGCTGAGTGAAGAGGACCTTGGACTAAACCCTGAGAAACCCCAAGAGCAGAAGAAGTAGAAACAGAAAATGATACACTGAAAGAATGGCCAGAGATATAGGAAGAAACCTAAGAGAGAGTAGTGTACCTGAAGCCAATAGAGTGGGGACACTAAGGTCTACAGTTTCAAATGCTGCAGAAAGTTCCCGAAGAATCAGTAGAGAGTAGCTGCCATTCCTTTTCGCTGTAGGGTAACGTGTTTCAGGCACGTACCAAGGTTGCAGCAGTCATTTTTGGTAAGGTTGGAGGGTAATCGATTCTGCTTCATCCAAGGGGGTTTTAAGGGCAGTTATGGACAAAAAAAGGAAGAGACTGGGGCCAGTAAAAATTGTAGGGTGTCAATAAGTTGCTGGGAGTTAATGGCGTTTAGATTTCTGTATGGCTGAGAGGTAGGAGTGTCATTAGAGGAATAAGAGATCTTTATAGTAAAGAAAAAAAGATTGTGGTCTGAAAGTGGGAAGGGTGACTTGATAAAGTCAGAAACTGAGTAGAGGTGGAAGAAGACTAGCTCAAACATTTTGCCGTCTTTGTGTATGGCAGAGGAAGTAAGTTGTGAGAGGCAGAGAGAGATGGTTATAGAAGGAAAGTGGGGGGCCGAGGAAATTGGATCGTCAATGGGGATGTTAAAATCACCCATAATAACAGTTGGTAATTCGCACAATAGAAAATGAGAAAGCCAAGCAGCAAAGTGATCTAGTAACTGGTGGGGTAAGCGTGGGGGATGATAGACAACAGCAACTCACAGGGGGAATGGGCTGCCTGGTAGTGTATGGGCTATTTAGCCCCACAGGACCTCCCCTTGTCAGATGAGCCATAAAAGCCATACAATACCTAAAACACTTTATATATACAGTGCAAAGCATGTATGCCAGTTTTTTTTTTTGGCACAAATAGCACTATAAATCTTCTGCATATTCAATTGTAAATCTGTTCAATAAATGCTAAAAATTCTGCTCAGCAATGACCAGTGCTCTGTGTTGTCAATAGGATTTGTTGTTGAATGATGCATTATTAGGGCTGAATCAGAGAGCTATATTTTGCGTACACAGACCCATAGAAGATAATGGTGCAGTTCTCAACTTCCACGGCCCATCTGAGGAAACTCAAGGCATGCACTACTTTGTTTGGTCAGTGCCTCACAGACCTAAAGGCAATAGAAGACATCACATCACCGTTTAGCTTTCCATTCTTCTGATCGATCAGGAGAAAAGAGAGAGGAAAAAAAAAAACATGATCCAGTAAAAAAACTGATCCTGTTGCATCAGTTCTCATCCGTTTGAGCCATTTCTGTCTGAGATCCGCTTTTTTAGGCTACTCTCACATTAGCGTTTTCAATTCCGCTCTTGAGATCTGTCATAGGATTTCAATAGCCGAAGAAAACTCTTCAGTTTTGTCCCAATTCATTGTCAATGGGGACAAAACTGAACTAAACAAAATGGAGTGCAGCAAAATGCATTAAGTTCTGTTTGGTTGCTCTTTCATCGCAGACAGAATAACGCTGCAAGCTGCGTTTTTCTGTCCGCGATGTGGTGTGGAGCAAGACGGTTCCATCCTGGCACACAATGTAAGTCAATAGGGACGGATTTGTTTTCTCTGATACAATAGAAACTGGATCCATCCACCATTTCAATAGTGTTCATGACGGATCAGTCTTGGCTATACAAGAAGACATAATACAACCGGATCCGTTCATGACAGATGCATGCAGTTCTATTATGGTAATGGAAGCAATTTTGCAGATCCATGACGGATCCGCAAAAAACGCTAATGTGAAAGTAGCCTTAGACGGAAACAAAAGTACTGCATGCAGGACTTTTTTCTTATCTAAAAAACAGATCTTAGGCAGAGATGGCTCAAACGGATGACAACTGATGCAACATGATCCGTTTTTTTACAGGATCCTGTTTTTTTTCTCTCTTCTTCTGACGGATCAGAAGAACGGAAACTAAACGGTGATGTGAATGCACCCTAAGATGCATTGCTATTGCTATTTTGCACCACTAATTTCCCCTGAAATATTGACAATCAGTACATGTACAACAGCCTAGACCTGGTATACAGGCTTTATATCAATGCCAAATTACGTCCATCACTTTAAAGATATGTTGCTCTTGGAATGCACTGATTCTCCTTGTGGAGATCCAGCTGGTGAGGAGGAGAGCTATTTGGCAAAAATATGCTGCATATTCAGCAGCATCAGGACAAAAACACATGTAAAATAGACTATGGATACGTGACCTCCGCTCTGTTTACGACCGCATGAAAGATGCCACCATGACTTAAGCTTATAGACATCAAAGGTCTTTCTGCTAACAACCCCTGCATTTTTTTGCAAAGGCCAAGAATATAAGAGAGCACCATGAAATTATACTGTAGATCAATTTACTTACTTGATCCTCAAGTTTTTGTTTGATAAACTGAACCCTATTGAATGTGCATGTACTGTGTTCTAATGCGGGCCAGTAAAATGAAATCTAATCTTACAGTGCTGTGAAAAACTGTTTGCCACTTCCAGATATTAATACACAACACAGTTTGAATTATGACACTCAACATTCATGAAGAAAGTACCTCCTTCCCTCGAAATCAGATTTCCAATTGGGTTTAAATTTTTAAAGCGGATCTGTCAGATTAATATGCTGCCCGATCCAATAGCAGCATGTTAGAGCCACAGGTCTGTAATACTAGTAGCCAAAACAACACAAACATTATTGTGCCCTTTCGGTACTAGGATCGCTGAAAGAACACACCAGACACATAGAATAGTTTGAGTCCAGATTATTCATGAGGAGATTGGTCCCTTCATCACTTAGGACTTTGACTGACAGGCTGCTGTGCACATTTATGGACAGGTAAAAACAATGTGGTTCTGTATGAAATTGAAGGTATAATCTAGGGTGCCCAGAGGCTGTATGAAGCATAAAGTTCCTCAGATACAGCCATGTGCATGATGCTTTAGTCTGCACTGAAGATTTGAAAGCATTGTAGCCGTACCATGGGTCTTTTTCCTTAATGTTTTTTCCCATAAGATCCAAATGAAAGGATTTGTTTCTGATGGAACAACATGTGCTGCAGCAGCTGTCACTGGAGGCAAGCTGCGTCTCCAGACAGTTACTGGATCAGTAAAGATGACATCATGGAAGATAACTTCATACAATATAGGAATGCAGCACTATCGGTCAGCGACACAACAACAAAGTTTATGTAATGCTCATAGCTTGTGATGTACACTCTGCACCAAGAGCAGTTCTTGGGGAAGTAACCATATGCTCTGCACTGCTCGTCACACATTGTACAGCCATTGGTTCTGCAAAGGTGCAGTATACCTTGTCCTGGACATCCGGTTTGTGTACACAGTCACAATAGGAGTCATTTACAAAAAGCTAACGTTTTAAAAAAAAAAAATTGGGGAAAGATTGGACCAATTTATTTCGAGGTGCATGCTTTATAATAAATTAGTCACATCTTCTGTTGTCTATGTGACAGAAGTGAATTCCACTCCGGCTAGGAGCTGTAGAGTAGACTTCTGGTGTAATGTTCTGACGCACATGTTGTTAAATAAGCCTCTTGCCGAATGCACTTCACCCCACCCTTTGGAAAAGTGGCAAGTGGCAAAGCTAAACAGTCACAAATTTTCTTGCAAATCGGCACTTGGGACAAAATTTGTGACTTCTCTATGCCAGAAATGTATTTATTTTATGCACTTACTATATTCCACAGCACTTTACAGACATTACATTAAGCTTTCCCCAATGGGGCTCACAATCTAAGTTCCCTATCAGTATGTCTTTGGAGTGTGGGAGGAAACCAGGGTACCTAGAGGAAACCCACACAAATATGGGGAGAACATATAAGTCCGTGCCATACCCCATGACCCCAATTGTCTCTGACCTCTTTTCCTCGAATGAGAATGAATGCAGAGTATATAACAAACTATAGGCACAGGCAATGCTTATTTCTGTGGCCGTTATTTATTATAACCCGGAGAACCCCTTTAATGAAAAACATTCCGCATTGGAGTCATTTCAGATTTAGTGTTTGGTTCTGGAATCCGCTGAAACAACTAATCCGGCAACGTAAAACATGAGCAGCATTAAGCAATGATAGAGGCAATTAAAGCTACTGTATATCTAGTATGCTACTTGTTAATGATGTACTCATTTTAGCACATGGAATTCTCACAAGGCTTTATGTCATATTTAAATAAATCTCAGCACGGCAGATGCAGGTGTACTTAATAATATTGTCTATCGCCCTGCATGATGAACAGAAGGCTCTTTAAATCCCTTGGTTTTGTGTGTGATTCCTGGAAATGTGGAATCTTTTCTTGCAAGGTAAGCACATTGCAGTTCTGAGAGCCTGCCTAGAAACAACATCATCATTGGTTGCCTTAACATAATGTTTGAGGAGTTTTCTTTTTGTCGATCTTTCCAGGAATACTATAATAATTTTTATGTAAAATTTATGTTTTAAAAAATGAAAACCATGGAGAGTTTGCAAGTACTGTTTAATGATATTGAGGAACCATCAGCAAGTCGAGATGGAGTAAAAAGCACATAAACATCTTACTCTAGGGCCAGGTTTTTTTTATCAAAAAATTAGAATGTGCTCATTTTCTACAATAGGAATTAATACCCACGTTATTCATATGGTGCGCAAGTTGTGCGATACTTTTTTAAGACATACTGTAAAATGTCCAGAAGTGTGCGGGTAGTTTAAACACCGACAAATACATAAAAATATCTAAATATCCAGGAGAGAAAGCACTGGGTCACACATCCACAATGCTATGCTTTGATCTATTGCTTCTATTAATGTGTACAGCCCCCTATACTGCATGCTGTACCAGAGGCATTAGTGTACATTTTGATCAAAAGGCATAAGCCCACTCACCACGCCAAGGTTGCCTCTTTGAGTGGGACCTACTCTGACTAAGGGGCGCAGCACAATGCGGTGACAAAGTGGCACTGCCCTGGTAGGCGGCGAGACCCAGGAGTCAAACAGCACCTGCTGTCCGACAATGCCAACCATGGTGCTGGGTCCCACCATCCCACCAGCGCAGCACCACAAAACAAAGGCCACCACACAGTACTGCACCATGTGAACAGTTGTCTAACACAACATGTCCATTACTATCAGGAACTGCAGGTCAATCACCACTTTTATGCAGACCTCTGCTAAATAAAACCCCTGGTGCCGAATGGAAGGAGTGCTGACACCAGTAATAAAAAAAAAAAGACTAAGGCTTATGCCTTTTGATCAAAATGTACACTAATGCCTCTAGTTCAGCATGCAGTATAGGGGGCTGTACACATTAATAGAATGCTGAGAAGCAATAGATCAAAGCATAGCATTGTGGATGTGCAACCCAGTGCTCTCTCTCCTGGATATTTACATAAAATATCTCATTGCCTACCTTTATGTCCTCACATGCCTTGATCCTATTTTGTCTGATATTAAAATTTAAACAGAGAACTATATAAAGAAATTTTGTCTCTGTGCCCCCAGGAACTCAGTCATGTCCCCTGTTTCCTTCTCACTCTCCTGTGTCTGACCGTAAAACAACTGGCTGGAGCATGAGTCTCCCCCTTTTGACCTGTCTGCAGTAGTACAAATAGATTCAGTCTCACCCATTCAGCAATCCACCAGATGCTAATGGAATGGATCTGCAGTTCTCTGCAGGATTTCTTTAAGACTGTTTGAGTCCGGATCATGCAGAAAGTGCTGTGGGCTGACAGCGATGACAACTACACACAATGACAAAAAAAATAAAAATAACACACCCAGATAGAAATGTTGGATTGCTGCAAAATTTGGTATGCAGTTATGTGTTGGGGAGATATGTGAATGATTATAGGTTTGGCCTGATTAGACACCTGGTCTTCCTAGAAGAGGTTATAAAAGTGTTGCTCCCGCTGTTCTATAAAAAGGACTCTCAGAGGCTACTTTTGGGTAGTGTACCTCTTTGTTAAAGATCCTTGACTACTAGACATGCCCCTACAACACACTCAAAGATATTTTGCCCAGTTAACAGACTTTGAGAGGGGGTGCATCACTAGACTGAGAGAAGCAGGATGGTTATTTCAATGAATTGCCTACCATCTAGGGCATTTTGATCTAGCTGTTAGGGAGTGTTGGGAGAATTGGTTACGTGAGGGCATGGATGCATAGCGAACAGGCTCCTGATGGCCTAGACAGACCACCAGTAGAAAAGATAGTTTGATCTACCAACCCATTAAGTGTCCTGTCATTGATAGCTAGCCACTGTTATCTTCGTTTACAGTGGTGTCATGAATAAGAAACCAAGACTACTACAGACAGCAACTGGATCATCTTAAGTGACAAAACTAGTTTCTGTTTGGGATCTGAAGACGATTGAGGTTGAGAATGAAGGCCTTGTGGTGAGCGCTTTAATCCTGCCTTTGCTGTGGAGCGACACACTGCCCTAACTGCTCATGTGATGTTATAGGGAGCAATCACGATCAAAAGTCGGCCACCCCTAGTAGTGATACGAGTGAAACTAGCAACTCAAGATTCTGTGCAGGACACCCTACAGCCACATGTGTTGCCTCTCATGGCAGGGCTTCCAACTGGCGTTTTTCAGTAGGATAATTCTCACCCACACACAGCAAGGGTTTCACAGGAATGCCTCTTCCAGATTAAATTTCCTTGGCCTTCTTGCTCTCCAGATTTATCGCCAATTGAGCATTTTTGGGACCAGTCGGGACACCAGCTTCATCTATTTGAGTATGCGGGATCTACAGACCAAAATGTGGGCAAATGTGCTGGATACCATAAAGAACCTGTATGCCTCCATGCCCAACCATTTCTCTTCTTGTATTCACGCTATAGATGGCCCAACAGACTCCTCCTCCTTTCCGTTTTCCCCAATAATCATAACCTTTGCTCGTATATTGTAAACACTTGCATCTATCATCACAGTCACACATAACGTTTAAAAGAATTATTCCATGACTGATGTAAAAAAAAATGAAAATCTGAAATCATATAGTACATGACAATCTCTATCTAACAAAGCTAGAATCAGCCCCTTATCACATATGGGTCCAGAGAGCTGCAATTGTTGTGCGAGAATTCTCAGGGATGGCCAACCTGTGGCTCTCCAGCTGTTGCAAAACTACAACTCCCAGCATGCCCAGAGTACATACAGCAGGGCATAGTGAGAGTTGTAGTTTTACAACAGCTAGAAAGCCACAGGTTGGCCAATTCTGTGCTAGATTCTCTTTAGCCTGGAAGCTCAGGAGTTGTCCTTTCAAGCTGCAGAATATGGTTCATGACACAACCCCATTAATTAAATTCCAACAACTCCTCCTTGGTGCATTATACTAAGTATGAACTGTCTGTAATGATGAGAGTGCAGTGACAACGGGTAATGTCATGAGTGACCTCATTCAATAGCTATAGGATGTGGTGACATTTATTAAGGTGATGTTTCAACCAGGGGCGTAGCTAAAGGCTCATGGGCCCCGGTGCAAGAGTTCAGCTTGGGCCCCCCTTCCATCAGTGCCTTGTGTGTCTTCTTATGCCGCACAAATGTCTTTGGGCCCGGTAGCGACTGCTACCTCTGCACCCCCTATAGCTACGCCCCTGGTTTCATCTATAGGACGACCATACCAGGGCAGCCATTTAATTAGTCGAGGCAGCTATGTGGATGTGACATTCCTAAGGACAGACCTTTTTTCCTAATACGGCTCAGGTGCAGGTCCTAAAAAATTTTGTTTAAGTAAAAACAGAGCATGGAAACAAAATCTCCAATAAGGGGCCCGGGACACTGCCTGATGGCCCAGATAATTTTCAGTTGGCAGATTTTCTGGTTATAAGTAAGATTGAAAATACATTTTCTATAGAATCCACAAGACTTGCAGGGGCAGATATACCAAATCTGTAGATGGCGTAAACTTAGCCGGGCTTTGTAGACCTGCATCAGATTTATCACAGAGGCTCAGGCTTGCTGATAAATCTGTTGCCGGGCTAGACACTTCTGTCTAAATCTATACCAACTATTGGTTGACTTAGTTTAAGAATGAATTTTACATCAAGCCACACACTTTTCCATTAGGCTCTGCCCTCTTTTCAAGCAAGTCGGGAAAAATTATAGAAACCTATTTGCGCCAGATTATCTCACTTTTTAGACCACAGTGTCTAAGACTTTAAATGTTACTGCATTAGTGTACTGTAATTTTGTAAAAAAAAAAGGTGCTAGTAGTAACGATCAAAATTCCAGGAAAAAGTTCTGTGTAGATTTGTATGATCCTGTTATCTAGTCTCATTTGCGTAGATGAATAGGCTTCCTGATAAATGATTGGTTCAGAGCATCACCCATTGCTGGCACTACATGTGTCTACATATCTGGCATTTTGGATACCATTTCCAAAACTCAGAGAGCTGCTCCAGAGAGGGGAGATGGCTTCTAATACTTAGAAATGAGATCTCCAGATGAAATAAGACCTTTACTTGGATGTTCTCCCTGGATCACAGGGTACAAACACGTATCATGCAAAACTTTAAAAGACTGGAGGGAGCTGCTTCATTTAGTTTAGCTCCTAATGAGATCAGCTTGAAGGCATCTGGTAGTTTCCTATACATCTCTCATGGACAGTATTTTGCTATCCTCTTATATAATAAAGGTGACATATTTTTATTTTTAATACTTCTTGTTACTTGTATTATAGACTGGTTGTGTTGCCAACTTCTAAGTTGTCATTAAGGTGAAAGATAAATTACTATTGGGTACTATTGTATATGGTCCACTTGTATGAAGTTATGGCAGCTCCAAGCAGTCACACCAATGACCTAGTTGTATATGAAAAGCAGTCACAACTAGTTGTATATGAAAAGGGAATCACAGTTTCCCCTACTACAGGATCCTTTATTCCAGTTAATACCATTGTTATCAAGGTTATATGCTCGTATTTATATAGTTTATAAGGTAACATAGTAATATACATAGTAACATAGTTTATAAAGCTGAAAAAAGACATCTGTCCATCCAGTTCGGCCTGTTATCCTGAGAGTTGATCCAAAGGAAGGCAACAAAAAAAACCTTGTGAGGTGGAAGCCAATTTTCTTCACTTTAGTGGGAAAAAATTCCTTCCCGGCTCCAATCAGGCAATCAGAATAACTCCCAGGATCAACGACCCCTCTCTAGTAGCTATAGCCTGTAATATTATTACACTCCAGACATACATCCAGGCCCCTCTTGAATTCCTTTATTGTACTCACCATCACCACCTCCTCAGGCAGAGAGTTCCATAGTCTCACTGCTCTTACCGTAAAGAATCCTCTTCTATGTTTGTGTACAAACCTTCTTTCCTCCAGACGCAGAGGATGTCCCCTCATCACAGTCCTGGGGATAAATAGATGATGGGAGAGATCTCTGTACTGACCCCTGATATATTTATACATAGTTATTAGATCTCCCCTCAGTCGTCTTTTTTCTAAAGTAAATAACCCTAATTTTATAATATTTCAGGGTACTGTAGATCCCTCATTCCAGTTATTACTTTAGTTGCCCTCCTCTGAACCCTCTCCAGCTCTGCTATGTCTGCCTTGTTCACATGAACCCAAAACTGTACACAGTACTCCATGTGTGGTCTGACTAGTGATTTGTAAAGTGGTAGGACTATGTTCTCATCACGGGTGTCTATGCCCCTTTTGATGCAGCCTATTATCTTATTGGCCTTGGCAGCAGCTGCCTGACACTGGTTTCTACAGCTTAGTTTGCTGTTCACTAAAATTCCTGAGTTCTTTTTCATGTCAGTGTTACCCAGTGTTTTACATGGCCCAAACTGTAGCATGTTTTTCCATATTTTTGTCCATTTGCTTGTTACTAGTGTTGAGTGAATCAAAGTATCCTAAGTGGACTTTGATCCGAATTTCAGGAAAAAATTCAATTAACCACAAATTTCCTTGCGCTTCATGGTAACTAATCAATTTTTCCTAAGATTTGTGGCTGAAAGTAAAAAAAATTATACTCGCCTCATCCACTTGATCGTGGAGAGGCTATCCTTTCCCGTCCTGATGGAAGAAAACCCGCACACGTAAAGTTACATTGGTTCTGAATTCTATTTCACTCCCTACCTTTATAAAATTGGTATCAATCCGGTGATTCAGTTAATTATAATTGATTCTTGGGAATTTCATTATGAGTAAGTTTCTAAGTAGATCAGTTACATTGGCTCCAAACATGAAGTTTTACGTTGTAATGGAAAAAAAGGTATATAATCATTCAGAGTCCCTTCAATTACATTTTAGTGCATTTCCCTTTATACTAAGTACCATCCTATCATCGTACCTGGATGTATTGTGGAATGTATTGCATCTGCTTGTCACTGCCAGCTGCTGCCTCTGGTGTGATTCAGATGGAGCAGACCCACTCCAGGTTATGTGGGTTCCCCCGATGATTGATACCAAGTAGCTATTAACTGCTTAATCTGCCTGGCATGAGAGCACGCTCATCATTTACTCTTGTTTCTGCAGAGTTCTGTTGCAGCACAACAGCCTGATTAGCAGCATTTATTATTGGCGGAGCAGCAGATTTAGTTTGAACAACAAAATACTGCACCAGAGATGAAAATGTTGAGGTTTAGGAGCCTCTATAGAAAGTAGTTCTTTAGTATTACGTGATATATTAATAGGAGTCCTGTCATCATGTTTTCAGCCCCTAAATCACCATCATAACATTAAACATGGTGGTAACAGGTTTATACTTTTGAGCACCGATCAAAATGTCACACTGCAACCAATTGTGGAAAATAAATGCCATCTTTATTAGAAGATGTTTTGTTAAAAAGACATATAATGAAAGGACACATAATCCAGAAAATGAGTGCCAAATCAGATAACAGTATATTCATAATATAGGGAAATGGACAAAATGAAAGATTAGTACAAAATAAACAAACAATTTGCTGAACCTAGCTTGCAACATAACGCTTTCCAGCCTGTGGGACAGTCAATCAAGCAATACTTCATTTTTTACTTAATTTTTTTCCTTTATGCTGCCATTGCTGTACTATTGGTGGAACTTTAGAGGCTAAAAATGTAATGGCAGGTTCTCTTTACATGGACATACTGCTGCTTTTCCAGAAATCTGTACTAGTATTTCTCCTATGTTAAAACATTTCTCCTTTTAAATAATCAGTGTTATGACCCGTTGTTCCACATGACCAACTCCCTCTGAGGGCAATGTCTGAGCACACCCCTCGTTCTTCACATATTACCTCTGATAGTGAGGAGAGACTTTCTCGAAGGGAATACCAGGTACAACCTCAGAGGGGAATTGGAACACGAGGGAATCGGCACCAGAGTGTGAACCCACTGGACTGACCTCCAGGTGAGACAAAACACCCAGTGGATACTGGGAGACCAGAGGCTGATCAGATGGAGGCGTAGTCAGGGTACGAAGGCACAAGTCAGTGCAGGCTGCAGTGAGGCAAAGTCTGTAAACATAGATCAGGGTCGGGTCAGGGCAGGCGGCAATCAGGCAAAGTCGTAATACGTAATCCAAAGTCCGGTATCGAGAATGACAAGAACCAACAAAACATCTTAGTTCAAACAGGAAACTAGACTAGCTAGGAACCTAAGTTGCTCAGGCACCTTCCTGTAGAAGGAGGTACCTTTAAATACCTCCTCCAGACCAGCCATAGGCTGGGTAAGATGGGAGGGAGGAGAGACACGCCCACACACACCCTAAATAAACAAAAAGAACTCTGAGCCAGAGTGCAAGGTCAGCTCAGAGCCAGGAGGCATAGGGTGGTGACAGGAGAGCAGCTAAGAACCCCGCTGCCCGGCGTGCAGCAGTGGAGAGGAGTGAATAAGCCTGGCTCCCGTACCTGCATGCGAGGACAGAATGCAGGTACGGGGAGCTGGGTTAACAATCAGCAAATAAAACTTGAGTTGTCTCCTTTCATCTATAGTTGTTAAGAGTTATATTTCTCCTCTAGCGACCATCACTGGTTGCCATTACAGTTTTTCAGGGGTTGTCACTCCAAAACTACAGAATAATGAAGCTACAGAATTGAGGAGTGATGCAGAAGCAAGGTAAGAACTGCTACGTAGGTCAGCAGATGCACTAGTCACTGAGACAAAGAGACAAGCCCTGAAGGCCACTGCCATCGGAGTCAGACAGCTTTCCCTGTAGTACATACTGTACAGTGTCACTAAAGTAATACTAATTATTTTCAAGAAGACCTTTCCATACATGTTTTAAATGTTTAAGTTTTAGTTACAGTCTGTATGTTGACATCTGAATGTACTTGAGCTTATATATTAGAGGAGTTAATTCTGTAATAATGCTGCTATTAATGTGAGCGATTTGGCCGGCACACACTAATGTCGGGGTAGATAAGGATCAGGCAAAATGAATATTTTAACCCTATCCTCTTGTTCTCCTGGGAGATAAGCTGCAGTCAGAAGTGTCTGGCGGTGGCTATCTCCACTCTCCCCATAGAATACACACATACTTTCAGCCTAGCCGAACAATTATGTGTATAGGGAAGCCAAGAAGGAGTTGGGAGAGATGGTTGTCTGCTGTACAATCACTCTACCAACAGCTAGTAAATGTATATGGGCAGCTTAAGGATGTCACAGACAATTCTCATATCTTACGGCCTTCTTGCTAGCCTGTGGGTAATAGCCTGTGTCATCTGCTACCTTGGCAAGCAATGGCCTCTTCAATGCTAACGCACTTTAATGATGACACCAGGGCCTTGTTTTTTTCTCATTGCCATAATGGTCTCTTATTAGATCTCTTCTGTGCTCATCATAAAAGATGAAAGAGTGAAAGACAGACAATCAATTTCTAAAACCTGGATAACCCTTTAATCTTAGCACAAGTTCATACCCACAAAAAGTTTGTTAATTTTACAAAACTTATTATGATTGAATAAGATTAGCATTTATATAGATGATACTGAAGATGGATCGTTCTGCTACTTGTATGAAGAAAATGGAGCATAGGAGGTCCATGCAGGTTTAATGAAATACTAATAACACTAATAAATGAATTTATGAGAATAGACGAAGCTTTATCATCTAAGGTTTGCTGCTTTGGATCCTGAATGCAAATCATTGATTTCACTACAATACTTACCACACTGGTTCTATGTAGGATAGAAATACTGTATATCAACCATTCATGTTGGAATCTCCTGTTTTGCTCATATGGAAAGCCATTTTATCAGCTGTATAACTGAATATAAATTTTTGTATCACGGCAGACCAAATCTTCCAGTAAAAAGCTAAGAAATGAATTGCCTAGATTATCATTTTAAATAATGTTATCTGAGACGTGGTTCAAAAAACCCAACACAAGAAAAAATCTTAGTGAGTTCACGCACGGCAGATTCGTTATGAAAACTTACGCAACTGAAAATCCATTTCAACTTCCATTCACATGGGTTTGAATTCAACCTTATTATAAATGTTTTCTGGTCTGCTGTTTTCCCCCCCACCCGCCCTATATTTCAGAAGGAAATATTGCATATTGCCAATGTATCCTTGTAAATATTATCCAGAACCCCACATAATTACATTAATTGGTGGAGGGGCACAAAATGACTGGGCTCTCTTCCTGAAACAACACCAGGTCTTTCTGTTTGGAAGAAATTCTGAAAATCTAATTCACAACTTGCTTTTGGGAACAATGAAGGAGTTTATCAAGGGCTTTGCTTCAGTTTTCCGGTATAAATGAAGTCACAAGTTTTCACACAAGATATTTTTATGCAAAAAATCATTAGTTTTTGCCATCTTACTTTTAGAACTAATGAGAACTGTCGGTGGGTTTTAATGGCAGGAGCGATGCCTCCCACAACCCAACAGTCTTACTATAATTTACACCAGAAATTGGTGTACATTTCATTTTGTGATGCACATATAACCAATAATGCCCACATTTATTTAGAGACATGCTGCTCCTAAAGGGCATCTGTCAGCAGATCTGTACCTACTGTATGTAACTGGCAGACCTGTTACATGTGCGCTTGGCAGCGGAAGACATCTGTGTTGGTCCCATATTCATATGTGCCCGCATTGCTGAAAAAAAAAAATGTTTAATTGTGTACACATGAGTCTCTAGGAGCTCTCTCTGCAAGTGTTGCGTTCTCTGCACTTTAATTGACAGGGTCAATAACATTTTCACTGCCTGTTCCTGTCGATCAAAGTGAAGCGGGCGCAGCAGTCGCAGAGAGAGCAGAGCCTCTAGGTGTAATGGTAACGCCCCTGTTGCTCCTAGAGGCTCATTTGCATATTGTAAAATATCATTTTTCACAGCAATGTGGGCACATATGAACATGGGACCAACACAGATGCCTTCTGCTGCCAAGTGTACATGTAACAGGTCAGCCAGTTTGATAGGTACAAATAGGTACAGATGCCATTTAAAGAACCATTCCAAATTTTTTAAAATTGGGGTCCACTGTTATAACATTGTGAAAGATTCAGAGAGTACATTGAAAGGCCTTACTTCCCTCCTAATTCTGCATAAAATGACTCAGTTCTCCACATCGAAGATTCATGTGTCCTGCAGTCTAAAGGTTGTACTGACACAGCATCTGCTACTTTAGCCAGAAATGAAATTCTTTATACAGGTCTGTGAGAGCCTTGATGTAAGTGTCCTAGACCTGCATAGAAATACTCACTTCCGGCTGACAACACGAATTTGGTACATCTTACACAAGCGCACTTTAGATGAAGACCAGTATATACAATACCAGTCTTAATAAATTTCCTGCTATGGTTTTTACGAGTGCCCCTTTTAAGGATTTTAAGGCGATGCTCCATAGAACATAAAGTTTCGTATCCCTCGTATCTGCCAAACCAGAGACTAATCCAAAAGTAGCCCTATTATTTGAAAATTTGTCTCCGTACACCCACTAGGTCTTTTCAAAAGGAACCGGTACCCCTTTCCCTCAAGCTGCGTCCAAGGAATTTCATTCTGCCAATCGGCACCCTATCTGGAAAGGGAAAAAACACTGAAATAGCGGTCTACAGATGGGCCACTCTACCTTTTGGATAAGTCTCTGGTTTAATAAGATGCATTCACATGGCACTCATGATCAGGGGCTAAACTGAATTTTGTGAATGGGGGGGAGGGGTTGCTACAGCTGAAACACCACGTCCAGATTGTCTTGCTTTTGAAATTACTGTCAAATGCATGGAGAGTTCAACAGGCTGAAACTGCTGTAGCACTGAAGCTATTTTGTTCTGTACCTCCCTGCTGGTCTTGTAATTATAATATATCCCTGGTGATCCAGTGGTTATGATGCTGGCCACATGGGTTTCCTCTTCCTGGTCTCTGATGCACGTTGTCATTCAGACCAGAAAGAGTGATCTGGACCTTTGGACTTGAGGATCCATATTTGCTTAATTAGAAATGCAGTTTAATTGAAGAAAAACTTTTTTTTATTGGCTGTGCACACCATTACTGTAGTTTGTTTACTAGGTGTGCAAATCTTATTCCTACATGTTTTCTTTTATTAAAGACTAGAGTACATGAACATCTACTATGGTTTCTCTTCTACTTGAGTTCACCTCCTGTGTATATTGTATAATTTTTTAGGAAAACTTAGAATATTTACCATGTAACCATATCTGTCCAGTCTGTTTGCTGTAGTGTCTTTGGAGTTGTGTAGTTTTTAGCAATGCTTCGATATTTTTCTGATTTGTTAAAATCCATTTAGTTAATCCTTGCAAATAGTGCAAAACTAGAGATGTGCAGGAATAGGACGTGTAGTCCACTTTCTTATAGGTATGGGTAATTTTTTCCATACAGCAACCCACATCCAAAAAAGAGCAAAGGAGGGTGCTGGCATTCTTTATTTAGAAAAAACTCCTTGCTGTGAAGAGGGCATACTGTGAGTGATTACTTGGCCTGGGTGATGTCATGCCTGTCGGGGAGAACCCAACCCGTCATATTATGTTACAGGATTACAGTGCCAAGTCAGTTGGCCTTAAGGTGCAATGGCTATTTTTAATATGTTTATTTAAGTGGCTAACTGGACAAGAGAGGGGCTAATCTTCAGCATGCTCTCTGATAACCTAGGTTTTCTGAAACTGTGAATGACGGTTTTCAGAGCACTGAGCTGCTAAATTCCTCCTGCTTCAAGCATTGCTTTTAGTGCCTGAACTATGCCACGGCAGTATATTTATAGGGGGCATCTGCACTTAAGTTAATAACATGGGAATTTCTTTGGACATTACATGCTTTGCTGCCTTGAAATATGAGGCGCTATCTCTGTAGAGGAGCTTGTAATGAGTCAGCTGGAATGGGAAATAGCTGTTTCATTTTTCTATTACCTGTTTGGAATATAGTAATTGTTTTGCCATGCGTACTGAACACTGTAAAAGAAGATATTAAAGGGGTTGTCTGCATGTTTAATACTGATGACCTGTCCATCAATATAGCTCATCAGTATCTAATTTGTTTGGGGTCTGACTGCTGGCACCCCCACCGATCAGCTGTTTGAAGAGAGTACAGTACAACAGAGCCGCGACGGTAAAATAGAGACACTATACAGTCAGCTGCAGTCCAGAAGTTGTGGCTGACACACATACCATGTTTCCCTGTAGACTGTGGACAGTAGTGTGAATCAGCCCTAAAACAGATATTTATTACATGCACCAACAAAGTCTAGTAAATGCTGATATGGATGCATCAACAGGTATAATGTGAATGTATTGAAAGGCAATGTTCCCACAGCATTTAGGAGGCCATAAAAATAAACATGTATAAAGAAAATTGTATGACATGGAGACATTCTAAAAATCCCAAGAATTGTTGATAAATTCATGATGTTATGAATTTGGGGGTTCTATCTCTCCTCACAGAGAGAACCTTAGTTGGCTTGAGGAGACTTATAGGCCATACATGCTACTCTGGAATTCTGGGAAAAAAGGGATGCAAATGAGCTCTTGATGTTATGAATGAAATGTTTGAAAGGTTATCTAAGAGCCTTGTAAGTATCCATGTGATCCCGTTGGAAAACTGGAGGATCCCCTCCACCATGACCACTTTCCTCAGCTATTGAGCCAAGGAACTGAGAAGCTCATGATTAATTTGGCATTCAGTCATTCCCTTATGTCTTATCATCCTGTCTGTTGTCTCCCATTTAAAGGGGTTGTCTCAACATCCATTAACAGGAAAGGAAAATAAACACCGCTCTATCACCACCACCACCACATGGACACCCAACTACACCCACCAATGGTGGCCCCGATAGTGCACTATATACCTTTTTCCTATAGTGTGCAAGCACGACCACCGCTGCTGGATTACAGGGTGGTCGTAATAACCCATAGATATGAGCAGTGTATAATGTGATGGAACAATTAATCCAGCCAGCCAAGGAGGCAATATGAACAATCACAATACATTAGTAAGTGCTTTGTATTAACTTTCTCTACACGATAAATGCCATTTGCTTAAGTGAGATAACTCTTTTAACTAAATTCGGTTTTCTAATGCTTCTTCTATTCTTTCTTTTCATCATTTTTTGGGTGTAGTTGGGTGTTCATGTGGTGATGGTGTTGATCGAGGGGTGTTTATTTTCCTTTCCTGTTAATGGATGTTCGAGGTTATCATTTGTCACCCTTTCCTGTAGCACTGAGTAGGACAAACGTATTGGTTTTATCTTGGAATATACAATTGGAAAAGTCTACCTATCAAAGTGTTAACTTGTCAGTGACAAATCCCAGAGCCAGCAGCACCATATGTGCGTTTTCCCACTTTCAAAGCCATATGGGTCACTGAAAGTTTAATATGTTTCAAGTTAAAAAGGCAAATCTGCCTTTGACTTATATAAGGGGACAGAGTGGCAGCTTCAGTATGACAAATCCTTTATAAATAAAAAGCTAGAAATCATTAGTGTCTTCATAATCTGAATAGTGGCCATCAGGTGATCACCACGGGTCCAGATTGTGAGGACACCAGCAATCTTAAAACACCACTGTAGTTGTATGATTTCCTATTGGCCAGGAGGATAACATTTGATCGCAACAAAATGCTGTAAAAGAATGCGTTTTTTAAAAAAAAGGTATAGTGTGAAACCACCCTAAAAGGTAGCCTCAATGTATTTTTTGTAACAGTATTACAAGTTGCTAGCCTTCTGGGGAAGGGTCATTGATTCAGGGAGTTATTCGGATTTCCAATTTTCTGGTTAGGAAGGAATTTAAAAAAAAAATGACAAAGATTGCCATTCGTGTGCTGTCTACATTATCTTCAACTCCATAGAAATAAATGGGTTTGTGTGCAAGCCACAAAAAGTGCTGATCGGACACGGATCCAAAATATGGTAATTTGCATGAAGTCTAATAGCAGACGCAGATATGCATTGGGTATAAATACAAACTGGGATGGATCTAAAAAAGAGAAGCAGTGGAATTTCTTCTGATACAGAATATGTACTGATAAGCTAAATAAAGCTGCTTTATACGATAGTGCTTGAGGGTATTACTTGATGATTTGGCCATTTTGCTCTTTGCCATAGATTATTCTTTGAAGTATTAAAGAAGTTGTCCAGCCTTTTATAAGTGATGTCCTGTCCTCGGGATAGGCCATCACTGGCTGATCTGCGGGGATATGGCACACCCTTGCATCCCCTGCCGATTAGTCATTCTGTGTAGCTGCATCTCTAGAAACCTGTGCCAGAACAAACCGCAGTGCTGCTCCCATTGACTACAACAACGAGCGCGCTCCACTACAATCCTGACAATGCTCTGGAGCTACACAGAACAGCTGACTGGCTGGGGCGGGGTGCTGAACCTCTGCCATTCAGCTAGCTGAGGATAGACCATTACTTTAAAAAAAGTCCAGACAACCCTTTTAACAATATGTTGGTAAATTACAGTTTGGGCTGTTTCACCTTGGGCTGTATTAGTTTATGTGAGCTGCATTAAGGATGTATCACAAGCAAAACTGCATCAGTGTATCATTAGTATGATGTAAGAATATGAGTATGACGTTAGTTTGACATCAGTATGACATTAGTTCACCCCTGATGGGTTGTCTTCTAAGCAGGATATTGAACTACATAAGACAGGTGCCAAATGGGTGCAATACAGTCAGAATGCTGATGACCCACTGACCGATGCAATATAGACCATGTATGGATGCATTAGTATTTAAAATCTGCAGACTTCAAATTACGTATTCCATCCAAAAAATGGATGAAAGTATTGTACGCTGCATTTTTAAAATACGGACATATTTTATTTGCCACATTATGATGGAATGGATAACAGAATACCTCTAAGGGCATTCCGTTATGCATTACATAATGGAATTGTGTTATGGTCGGTTGGTAACGGAATCCATAACGCCATTTATATTATACCTCAAAACGAATTTCAAAATATTCGCTCATCCCTACTTACTTGTCAACCTTTTGATTCCCAAATCATGGGGCTTTTATAAGATCCCATTCAGGGTCCAACAAAAATGGTCAAAATCATCCTGCCCCTTTTGTGAAGTGGAACTAATGGCTGGTGCCCAAAGAGTGTGGCACAGTGTTTCTCAAGAGCTCTAGGTGTCATGTAAATGTACTTGGAGATTTTACCAAGCGCCGTGGCCCAGGTTCTGCTACACTTGGCATTTTGCTTGTACGTCGCTTGTCTGCTATAAGGAAAAATCAGCGCTTTCTGATATATATTTCTGAGGAGCTGATATTTTGCATTCTGCCTTTTTGAGAATTCTTGAAATAACTGGATTGCTTGACCTTCCCTCCTTCTTTTAAGCCATGTAATGAAATCAACATGTTAGAGCACATTTTCCTGTTGAATGTTAATAATCTTTCCTTTGGGACTGAAATTTGGATTTGATTCACTAATGAATCTGAGAACCTTTTCTATGGAAACGTGAGAGGAAACTGACAGAATGTACAGCTGTCCTGTGCGTGGGGCTGATGGATGTGAAGAAGAGCAATTATGAACATGATATCAGCCTGTCATATGTGCAATATATTAAATAAATAGCTATTCCTACTATCCTCATAGATGTCAGAATGGCTATGTTTTTTTAACTAGAGACAATAATTTACAGTTCAGCTATTTGGGGCTGGTTTTATCATAGCTCCCTAAATATGAATAATCAAACTCTGGAGAAAGCCAAGGTATCCCCATTGTTAACAAGTCTTTTGGACTCGCTAAAGGCGCATTCAGATGTGCTGAGCGAGCAGACAATTGTCAGGAAGGGACCATTTCTTCCCAATAACTTCTCCTCAATGGAGATTAAGAGCTCCAGTTACATGCGGCGATCCCCTCCGCCATATTGGGACGATCCATGGCTACTGCTTTCTCTTGCCCTCGTATATATTTATTGCTTTCGGGCAGCAGATCACTGTTCAGACAGCACGATCTGTTTCATGTGCTGCATGAAAGATCATTTAATCGGATGAACAAGAGTTTTGCTTGGTTGATTGGCTGCACCTTTACATGGGCAAGTTATGGGGCACAAGCATTTGTAATAACATTTGTTCCCAATAATCTGCCTGGCCGTAATGGGGGGCCGTAATAATTTTCTGCAAGAGATATTATTTGTAGACAGGGCCTGAGTAAAATAAGGCTATTTTCACACTAGCGTTAAATTCTTCTGCCATGCTGTTCCGGCAGAGGAACAGCCTGCCGAAGTTCATCATATCCGGCATAGCAGGATACTGCCTTTCTCCACCAGAGCCCTTAGACTATAATGGGGCCTTGGGGGGATTAGGCTTGACAAAAACGGCTACAACCATCAGTTTTTGTCTGGCTGAATCCTGGCACTATTGCCAGAAACAAACAGACCAGTTCCCATTTTAGTCCATGGCTCCTGGCGGTGCTGCAGACCTTTCCGGCTATGCCAGATACAATGACTGACACTCCTTGATCTCAGTGTTCTTGTGATGAAAGACTATAACCGTTCATTGGCCCTTGCACTTTACACAAGGACCATGGAGCATATATTCTTAGGTGCCATATTTGTATTAGACCACAGGTCACACCGCTGAGGAAGGTCCATTCGGACAGAAACGTTCGGTGATTTATTGTGGAATATTAATTATACATATGTCTGAAACTCTTTTGAGGTCTTTGTAAAGTAAAATAAATGAAATCCTTATTTGCAATATATCACTGGCGTGCAGCGATCTTCCTTTACTTGATGAATTGACTACCGGGTCATTTCGCTAGCACCAACGCAATCGTAATCGAGTAGTGCAGACCCCAACTCTGTTTACATATTTTTATTAGAAGGGAAATAATATTTATATGCTGAAAGTATTTTTTATGCCTGTGTTATGTTTTTTCACTGCATATCCCTGTATGGAATAGTGTAATCTACTAGCTATTCCAATTTTTTTTGCAGTATACAAAAGTATGCCAGCCAGATGGAGGCAAAGGACCTTTTTGGTCTTTTTTGAGTTAATTGAGCTCTATGAAGACACAATAGCACATAATAAAATGATGCAGCAGATTTTCCAGCAGTCCAGTGTAAAACCACTAACATATGGCACTTGCAGCTTTGCTGCATATTAGCGTTTAGTGTATTTTCTTATATCACCGTGATATAGATGAACAAAGTACAGTAACAGCGTTTCACAAAAAAAAAAAATTGACATTATCTCTAATATGTGGAATTTTTTTTTTTACTGGCTGAAACCTTTGGCAGACATATTTTATAATGGTATACCAGCTGCTGACAACTTCAGCCTCCTCCATTGAACCTTTTTTGAGCTTTGGAATGAAGGTTTTTTTCCGCCTTTAGCCCAGAACAGAGCAGCCCCCACATGTAGCCAAATATTGCATTGTAGTTTCTGATGCAATTATTAACTGCAACATGTTAGGTTTTTTTTTTTACCAAGACCAACGTTTTCTACAGTGATCTTGACATACCCCTGTGCAACCAGAGGATACTGTACATTTAATTGACGACTAGGCGCACATCATAAATGAAGTGCATCTTCCAACAGTCTGGGCACCTAGAATGAGATCTACACCAGTTCATAGCTGGCGTAGATTTCAAGCATCATTAATGCCAGTTTTATGGTGATATTTCTGATTTTACCCTTAGGGGAGATTTATCATAAATATGCAACAGTGTTCTGGCATGAAAAAGTCGCAAACGACATGTTTATGACATTTTCAACAACACTTGTGCAAACATTTATGAGCAACTAAGCAAGCTTTCCTTACACCAGTTTTAAATCTCCCCTTTGTGTTTAGCCAACAATGTGGCTTATGCTAGATGAGAGGTTTGGTGCATCTGTAAACACTTTACACCACCTATTGGCTGGTTCCCTTTGTGCCAAACTTTTGTGCTAAAATTTTGGTGCATGTTGGGACATCTTGAACCACCCTTAGCTAAGCCATGCCTCTTATCATGTGTGGCACAAAATATGTCTAAAATACCATAATAAATTTGGTACAAAGCATGATCGCCACATTTGTGGAGCAAATTAAGTTGAAATTTTGGTTAGCAAATCTCCTCCACATAATAACACTACAGTATACCTGACAACAAGAATGAAGTGAAGCCTGGATATAAATATACTCAACAATCAGCATTCCTCCACTAATCAACCAGGCAAGGCTAGTTGATAAACAAACCCAGATTCAAATTTGTGAACTTGTAGCAACAGGCAGACCACTGTTTCTGGTAACGAGATGAATTACACAGTGATACAAATGAACAGAAACAGAGCGATACTGAACTGACCCAGTCTGAATTCAAGTCAGCAAACCAGCCTGGACAGTACAACAGCGTAACAACAAACAAATCTTAAACTTGTCAAGAAAGACTGTGAGACCGCATATCCAAAATTGTGGAACTACAGATCTAAATATACAATACAAAGTACAAAACTAGGGCACTGCTTATGGCTCACTTTAAAGAGGTTTTCCAGGGAGATTTTTTTTACTCAGTTTTTAACATGGGTGGACCTCTTGTAGACTATAAGGCCTTATTCACACGTCAGTGTTTTGGTGTTTTTTAAATCTGTGATTGTGAGCCAAAACCAGGCGCAGGTCTAAACACGGAACAGGTACACATGTTCCCATTATACCTTATGTTTGTGTAGCCTCCACTCCTGGTTTTGGCTCACAATCACTGATGCAAAACACTGACCAAGACACTGATGTGTGAATTATAAATGTCCAAGCCGCCCACATTTAACTATGCAAGGACGTTTTGGAGCAGGGAACCTGTGAAAGAAAGGCTACCCATATAGGCAACATTTCAAATCCCAATTGATCTATATAAGTATCTACGTAACTGGGTGTACTCCCTTTATAATCTATCAACCACAATAAACCAGTACACAATTATCATTAAAATCAATGATCTTTATTTAATAAATTACTAAAATCCCAAAATCACAATAAATTGGGTAAACAATAGTCACTATTGCGCCAAACTTTTCCTGCAACGATCTTGGTACATTTAAATTTAGACCTGTGTGTCCTCAATGCTTCATATTAATGGCTGCTTGCTGCCTGTTCCTAACTTAAATAATACCTGCTACCACATTGTCAATACCTAGCGCAGTATATGCTCACAGCCTACATATTCTCATATACATAGCAGAGCAGACTAGCACATACCTTTATAGCCCAATGTTAAAGTGTGCAGGAATGGCGCACCCCTCTACGCGCGTTTAGACAACATATGTCCCTTTTTTTATACCATCCCTGTCTCAATTATCATTGTGTATACAGATCAGGCAGCAGTAATGCCAGTTCCTACTCTGATCCTAGCGATCATGTGATTGCTAGGTGCCGGGTAACTGAAGGAGCTGCTAGGTCTTAGTTGGCCCTGTTTAAAGTAGAGAGGATGCCACAGTTGCAGAGAGACCAGAGCCTCTAGGTGTAATAGCAACGCCCCGTTGCTCAAAGAGGCTAATTTTTCTGAGCAATTCGGCACATATGAACATGGGACCAACACAGATGTCTTCAGCTATCAAGTGCATATGTAACAGGTCAGCCAGTGTCCTAGGTACAAATCTGCTGACAGATGTTTCTGGTCAAGAAGAAGGGTAAATGCCCGTCTTGGATTTCAGAGGCAGGTGGGCAACAGGGGATCGTGGAGGTGAGTACAGATTCTTTGTTAGGTCATAGGTCGTCAATATCTGATCAGCGGGGGTCTGACACCCGGTACCCCTACCGATCAGCTGTTTGAAAAGGTATTTTAGTGTTTAGTCAGTGTTTTGCATCGGTGCTTGTTATCAAATTTTTCCATGATAGCTTATCCACACAGTCCAAACACTGACATATTAATAAGGCCTAATAGCTTGCATGCATAAGGCTGGCATCTTGATAAATTTAATGCATTTCGTAACTTTTCCTGGCCATCACCTTTTCTATTAAGGTACGTGTAATCTTTAACACGCTATGTTTGCCATTGTTTGGATACATTTTAGCTACGTAATTCCCTTGAACTTCCAGACAAGCATTGTATGGACAGTTAGGAAAGCCATATTTTTCCACGGCTTATTGGACATTACTTTATAGTTCAAAGCTAAAATCCGTGCTCATAATCTGACAATACTGTAATCTGCAAGTGTATTCTATTTGTTTCATTGACCATTGTCTATATTCTGCCTACTCTATAAATTTTCTGCAGCCATCTGCTTGCAATGCTTTACTCCTGGCATGTTACCCAAGAGATTCATTAAGACCAAGAGTTTACAAAGTGTTTAATCCAAATCCTCTTTATATAGTCATATCTATTTACTGACAGGACATGGTGCTTCGGAAACCTAGAGAATGCTGGCTGCTGTTTTTGACACAGGGAAAGCATGTCTATGCCCGATAACTAAAGCATACTATCTACTGTAGTAGTATCTGCAGAGCCAACACATGGCTTTCTATTACCTTAATCCCATCATCCTGAAGGATCAGTTAATTAATTCACTTTGCATCACAACATTACAGTTATGTCCCTTTATAAAACTGGGTATAACAAGAAATGGTTCAAATAAGATAGGAAATGTTGTAGTTAAAGGATTCAATATAAGGCATGGAAATATTTTTCCCATATAGTTGAGGGTTTCCTAGGACTAGACTTTGCAGTTGCAGAAGTGTAATAATCTCTCTGTCATGTTCAGATCAGCAGGTGCGCGCCTCAACAGGCAGCGCCGCTAGCATCCAGTTGCAAGGGTGACTGGCCTGGGCCTCGTGGTGGAGGAGCACTAGCCAATCAGAAGCGGCATTGGCACGTCATTAGTGATGTGATGCCAGACGTGTCACATGACCTGGAAGTACGTATTTAAACAGGAAACCCCTATTTAAATCTGCTGGCCACAGGTTACCTGTGATTGATGTCTTCTCTTTAAGATATCTCCTCTAGTGTCATCCTGCTGATTCTGACTCTCCTGGTTTTCTGACCCTGCTTGTACCTTGACCTTGATTCTTGGCTGACAATTTGGACTCTGACGTGCCTTCCTGGTTCTGACTTCTGGCTTGGTCTAGTGTCTGATTTGGGCTTTCTGATTTTACCCTGACTACTCTCCTGGTATTGACTTGTGGATTTGGTATTGACTCTGATCTATTTGTTCTGATTTGGTTTAGCTTGGTCTCCCCTTGGTCTGACCAAGCTTGTCTCTTCTGTCTTGATCTTGGTGTTTATTGATCTGTCACTAGTTTTTATGCTTTGTTCCCCTTATTCTTCTTTCCATTTTAGGCCCCTGCACTTATTTCGGGAGGGATTGTTGACCAGTTGGGGACCGCTACCTAGGGTGGATCATGCAAGTAGTTAGGAACAGTGGGAATAGTAGTTCAGAGTTCACTGCTCCCTACTGTGACAATCTCCTTACACTTGCTCTAATATACGATAGGCTTGATTTTGTAGAAGCTTCATATTCTCATTCAAGTTCTGAACAGATTTTTTTTTTACTACATAAATAAAAAATAGTGCCAGATGGTGTAGTGTGGGGAAGGACTGCAAAAACTATAACCAGAACTGATTTTCAGAAGATGTTGACACTACAAAGAAAAACACCTCTTTTAAATTCTGTGTAAAACCATTTCACTAATATGGCGCGTTTACATTACGAAATTGTTGGGCTGATTATTATTAACATTATTAAGAACGCTCATTCCCGATAATCAGAACGTGTGAAGGTCCCACAGATCACCCTTGGGTAAAAGGATCATCTATGCAGACACCTAAATCATCATTTCTGGGCAGCAGGTCCTGCTGTGTAAACAATTATCTGCTGTCCAGAAGCAATGAATCTGTATGAGGACAAGCAATAGCGGCAGCCGTCACCTTCTCGATAATTGCCTGCTTGGTCTAGAGGGGTTGTGTCATACCAGGCATTGGTGGCATATTACTAGGGTATGCCAACAATGCCTAATAGCTGCAGGTTCCACCTTTGGGACCCGCATCTGTCTCCAAAACGGAGCCTACAAATTGAAGAAAAGTGGATCGGGAATGTGCGGCCGCCCTCCATTAATGTCTATGGGAGTGCATAAAATAGACAAGCAGCACGTTTGGCTATTTTCGGAAGTCCCATAGAAATGAATGGGAAGCAATGGGAAGTGGCATTTTGCACAAAAATATGCATTTTTTAAAATTTTATGCTGCATTCACCACTTCTGGAACAGTAGATGTGGCTTAGTGCAGAGGACATGACAGAAGCTGACATTAGATTGGCTTTTTTCGTACACAAACTGTCATAAGAAACGGCAAATTTCTTATAAGGCCTGCAACTTTTAATAAATTTAGCACGTTACTCCAGCGCACATGAAACATAAATTCTCCCTTTTATTTATTTATTTTTCTATTTAGAGAACTTGTATTTGGAAATATTAATATCAATTACGCAAAGAACAGCAGAACAAACAGTGGTTATCAAACCAACACTAGCAATTATAGCATATTTTCAAAGGAGTAGGCCTATGTAAACAGGCCTATTTCCTTAAGCCTACTTAGCTCATATCGACAATTCGACACCATAGAGAAGGTAGCTTAATTAAGACTCGCCCTCTTTTAGACAGCTCTTCTGTTTTGGAAGACTCAGCATATGTTATGTAGTTGCAAATTGACTTGAATTGGCACCATAGAATACTACATTCCTCTTGCAGTGACCACTGCCGTAAAATGTTTTTTTTTTTAAAGTTATTAACCTATAAAAATAACTTATCTATCTGCAGGATAGGTGATAAATGTATGATCGTTGGGGCTCCACTGCAGGGAAACCAACTGATAATTAAAATGGGTGTTACGAACCCCGTTCCAGAGCAGCTTGAATGGAGCAATGGTCATATATACCGTATGCACTCTGAGGTCCCATTCATTGTCTATGTGTAGGGTCCAGATGATCTGTGCCTACAGGCCTCTGAGACAATAATATAGTACGGTTATTTTGTAGAATAGATCTTGTGTGTTGATACAATTTCATTTATTTAGTGCTGTTTAGATTGAAATGTGCTGTTTGTGGTTACGAGCTTTAATATAGTAATGCTGAATTTGACTTTGTAATGTCACTTGACGAAGACGGTGGATTATTTACTAACTGCGGTGTCTCGGTATTCTCTCTGTTGGCAGATTCCTCTCATTGTTCCAGATTACATGGCTACAACAGTTCCTGTTCTGAAGAGCAGTTTTAAGCTACTGATTATACAGGAATAATAAGACATACCTATACAACAAGAGCTTAACACATATTAACCCAGAAATCCTGTCTAGGATCACATGCACTTGGCTCTCAGTTAGGGACCTTATTTTAACCCATACTAGATATTCAAGTCATAAGAGAAAATCAATATTTTACATATAAAAATTAGATGATAGGTAGTAGTAGAAATAAAAGTTTGGCTGGTGTCATACACAGGTTGTTTTTTTTGCCTATTTTGAGGGGTTTGGCAGTTTTTTGTGCTTTTATTTTATTGCCATGTTTTGCTGAGTTTTTTAGGCAAAGAAATGCCAGCTCCAGATGTTGCCTGAAAGTCTATGGGAAATATTAAAATGGGTTTCCTGATATTGATGAGCTATCGTCAGAATAGGTAATTAATATCTGGTTGGTGAGGGTCCAACTTGTTTCAGCCCCACCAATCAGCTGTTCCCTGTAGCCTCCGTTGCTGGAACTAGCACGTTGACACTGGGTTACCGCAGTTCCCATTTGAAGTGAGTGCAAGCAGAGCTGCAGTAACCCCGCATGGCCACTACACTTCAAACTGAGCTGTTACATTCACAGTGGTAGTTCCAGTGTCAAGAGATGCAGGGGACCCTAACCTTTAGGGCATTAATGACCTATCATGAGGGTAGGTCATCGATATCAGGAGCGTGGAAGACCCCTTTCAATTCTGGAAAAAGAGGTTTTTTTGTAGTGTGACTTTTTTACCCCCTGAGGTCTGTTTTTTCTCAAGGGAATTTAAAAATAATAGCAGCATGATTTTTCTTGCCCTGCCTTAAAAACTTTAGTAGCAATGCAAAAAGGCATTTTTTAAAGGCTATGTATGCTTTCGGAGGCAATTTTTTTAATGATTGCATTTTACTCATTTTTGGCTAAAAATTATTTCCATTGGCTTGTTAAAAAAATACTGAGCCATTCTGTCCAAAAGGGTTAACTGTTTTTCTAGCTCTGTGACTGGTATTTTCACTTCACTTTGTGCCGGTCATCTAATAAAACTTATCTCTAAAATACTATGGAGGTCATAAACATTTATTTAAGCCACATTCTTATCAGTAAGATAAGAACTGAGTGATAATGAGTGTTTATAATGTCAGAAACCAGAGATAATGCTCCTGGTCTGATGGAAAATCCAAAGGGTGCTACTAGAGCATCTCAGCTCTGTACAGAAAAAAAGGACTCCATATTTTTTAATAAAGACCAGTTTAAAAAAATATTTAAGCTGAAAATAAATACAATGCAATAATAGAAATAAATTGCCCTCAAAGGTGTACATAGCCTTTAAATGGTATTTTATAAAAAAAAAAAAAGTGCATTTTCCCTAAACTTCTCTACAAAGGAAGTGACATTACATACTTTCCTACAAAAAATGCCATCAAAAACTACTATGTGGTAAAATACACTATATGGTCAGGAAAATAGCTATAAAATGCTCAAGGAGGCACTGATAGGATGGTTTACCAGAGTATTTTGGAAAAAAAGAAAAAAAAAACAGTTTTTGTAGTAGTTTGTCATGCAGCCTTTTGTAGGAAAGCCAGATCCAGCTCTGCTTCCTGCTGCATACCCAAACAACTACATAAAAATCTGGTGACAAACAAAAAAATAGCGTAATGCTTGAGATTTCCTGCTATTATATGGTTGTAAAACTATTTTGCCGCCTCTCTTCACCTTTAGGCTTCATGCACACGACCTTATGTGTTTGCAGTACACAAACCGCGGATCTGAAAAACAAGGATGACATTTTTTACAACTCCTGTAGAAATGTCCTGTCCTTGTCCACAAAATGGACAAGGATAGGACATGTTCTATCTTTTTCGCGGGCCAGCGGAATGAAAACGGTGTGCTGTCCGTATCTTTTGCGGCCCCATTGAAATGAATGTGTCTGCACCTGATCCGCAAAGAATGTGCACTGGATGCGGACCAAAAATACGGTCGTGTGCATGGGGCCTTATTGTGACAAGATTTGTTGAAGGACTTGCACTCTCATCAGTACACATTATAAAGTGAATGTCGCCAGGTGTATAGATTGTGTTGTGCACTGTGCATACAAATACTAGACCGTACGATAGACGACTATCACTGCACTGCTATCCCGCTCTCCAGTTTCTGTGTATAGCATGCAGCTTTTTCTTGATATTGGTTACATTCTACTTTCACAATCTGCTTTACAAGTCTGTCAGGCAGTCACATAGCGTGATATAAGCTCTATTAATGAGTCAGAAATCAAGATTTAGCTGGCTTTATCCATGCACTGAAATGATGGAGCCAGCTCGCGGATTTTGAACATTTCTTACGCCAGTCTTCTGTAGAAGGCAATGAAAGGCGTCCACATGCACATTGTCATCTCTTCTCTTATCTTGTAATGGTTTTCAGCAGCTACTAGTACTTTACTGACGGAAACTTCATTGTGACATAAATTGCACTCTGCATTGGCGTGATTAATGTCACAATGGCTCTCATCTCCCATGGAGCACCGCTCACACAACAGAATGGAGGAGGTTATAATAATTGTTGTCTAATGGGAGGAGAGGGAAATGAATCAGAAATAATGACATGGGATAATGGATGGTGCACGTAGGGTAAATTTTGCATGAAAAAGCTTTTTTTTAAAATGGAATTCTGTTTCTGTGGGCTCTTTTTGGGGTGTAATTTGCATATTTAGAAAAGCTTTTGACCATGTTTTGACCAAGACAAAAATCAGACATCGTGTAGTACGTGACTATCTCTTTCTAACAAAGCTAGAAGTGACCCTGTACCTCACATGGATCCAGAGATCTCCCCATTCATTGCTCTGCTAGACTTATATCAAGTTGGCGGCTCAGGGGGTGTGTCCTTTCTGCTGCAGCTCTCTCCCTATCACAGCTCAGGAGGAAGCTGAAGGATGGAACTGAGCATGTGAATTTAAATCAGCAAGGTGGACAGTGAAATAAGAAAAAGAAAATAACAGACGGCGCTATAGAGAGAACTCAGCGGCTATACAATATTTTTAATCACATGCAATCACAAAAGTATTTATATCCAGGAGCTGGTTAAAAAAACTATTTTTTATTAAGAATATTTTTTATTAAATTATTTTGGACATTCTTTTAAACCTATATTTTGTAATCTTACTAAAATTCTGAAAAAAAAAGCAGACCTTTCTATTTTATTCCAATAAAACCCCTTAGTGACCAGACTGTTTTGTTCTTTGGTGACTAAGCAATTTTTCATTCTACGAAGCTATGTGTGAGCTCCATTTTTGCAGGGTAACTTTTTTTATTGGTATCACTTTGGGGTAAATAACACGATTTGATTGTTTATTCCGTTTTTTTGGGCTGTAAATGAGTAAAAAAACTCTCGTGATAAGGTTGTGGTTGTGTAGTGCAGGTTGTTACAAAAATGGAGATAGCAAAGATGTGGTGGGGAATTTATTTTTTAAGGTTTTTTCCATTGAAAAACTTTTTTTTCAATGGAAAAAGAGCATTTTTTTTTTTACTTGGAGGACTTTAACAGATGTTCTTTTGATCGCTTCTATGATACTCTGGATATACTGCAGACAGAGCTGGGACCTGCTTTAGGCCACAGGCTGCCATGCAAATGCATCGCCACCCTGCAATCTCATCACGTGGAACAGATGGGAGACAGAGGAAGCACCATGCCATGGTCGCTATTACCCGGAGCATCTAAGGGGTTAATTGTCCCGGATCTACACTTCTGCCAATCTGGGCATGAGCCCAGCTCTCATATGCGGATACCTGTGCAATGCTTAGACTAGGCCTCCGTAAAAACATGGCAGGCTAGCTTAAGGCCCATTGGTGACCGCTGTGAAAAAGCGTATTGAAAGTCATTAACGGGTTAAGGCTTTCTTCACACACACATTATCAGTGGCAAATTTTTATTGCTAAAAAATGGCAACATTTTACCACATGCGTTTTTATTACTTTTTTATTCCCCAAAACAAATGTTGTTTTTTTTGTGTGTGTTTTTGTAATTCCTTTACAGAATGGGATGGAAAAACACCTCAAAAACGCTATTGGTTCAGAATGCTGTGTTAAAAACACACACACACAAATGGCACCAAATTTAAAGAAATGCCACTTGGCAACAAAAATGCGTGTGTGTCCTGCATTTCATATTTTCCATGGAATTTCAGCTAAGATCTGGAGAGGGGGATAAAAAACAGGGGTGAAAGAAACTCACTAATAATGCACAAAATACTATTCATCTGTGTGAATCTACCCTATAGCTGATATCAAAAAATTTTGTAGGTGTTTTTGAGGAGTTATAATTGTTTCTGTGGCTGTTATTTTTGTAGTGTTTTTAGGCACAATGCCACCTCCAGAAGTTACATGAAAGTTTATGGGAAATATTAAACATTGGTACAAACAAGTTTTTTTTTTTATTGTAGATGCGTATTTTCAACTTTGTAGGACGTATTATTATTATTTTTAATCACATCATACTCTGGGTGTGGCTTTTTCAGGCATTTTCCTATAGACTTCTCTTTAGAGGAAAAAAATGCTTGAAAGAAACTAAAACTGTTATGTAACTAAAAAAGACATCCCTAAAAAACTCTTGTACAAAAAAAATCTAACAACAAGCTAAAAAAAAACTACAGCAGCACCTCAGTGGTGCATTTATACGAAAGATTACAGTAAAACGAGCAAAAATGACAAATAGGGCTGTAAGTAAGGGTCCTTTCACACTGGCGTTTTTGTTTTCCGGCATAGAGTTCCATCGTCAGGGGTCTATGCCGGAAAAATCCTGATCAGGATCATCCCCATGCATTCTGAATGGAGAGAAATCCGGTCAGGATGCATCAGGATGTCTTCAGTTCAGGACCGGAATGTTTTTTGGACGCAGCAAATACTGCAGCATGCTGCGCTTTTTGCTCCGTCCAAAAATCCGGAACACTTGCCGCAAGGCCGGATCCGGAATTAATGCCCATTGAAAGGCATTAATCCGGATCCGGCCTTAAGCTAAACGTCGTTCTGTGCATCGCGGATCCGACGCTTAGCTTTTCTCAATGGTAACCATGGCAGCCAGGACGCTAAAGTCCTGGTTGCCATGGTAAAGTGTAGTGGGGAGCGGGGAGCAGTATACTTACCATCCGTGCGGCTCCCGGGCGCTCCAGAGTGACGTCAGGGCGCCCCACACGCACGGACTGTAAGTATACTGCTCCCCCGCTCCCGACTACTACTATGGCAACCAGGACTTTAATAGCGTCCTGGCTGCCATAGTAACCTGAAAGCATTTCGAAGACTGATCAGGATCCTGATCAGTCTTCTAATGCTTTTGGGCGACTTGCGTTCTGACGGATCCGGCGGGACGGAAGTGCCTGCCGGATCCTCAGAACGCAAGTGTGAAAGAGCCCTAAATATGGTAAACTGAACAAAAATAAGCACACTGGCCCAATTTTTTTTATTTTTGTTTGCTCCAAAAATGTTGTGCAAATTGGTACAGTTTGGAGAATCCAGGTTTTTTTCCGAAATGTTCGACAAGGGTTTCAGACGTATAAGAAAGTAGGCGGATCTTCATTGGAAAGGGGGTGGAAATAAGTAAAAATCTGTCTCTAAGTAAGGGCTTATTCACACGAATGTATGGGTTCCATTACGTGCATTGGGGCCACAATTTGCAGGCCCAAATTCACGGACAATGTTCGTGAGGTCTCTGGGAAGGATACAGACCCATTCAACTTGAATGGGTCCGCATCCCTCCGTTCCGCAAAAAGATAGGACATGTTATATTTTTTTATGGAACGGAAGTACGGAACGGAACCCCACAGAAGCACTCTGTAGTGGGGTTCTGTTGTGTGCTTCCTTTACGCACCGCTCGGCATCTCTAGATTTGAGGACCCGTTCAAGTGACTGGGTCCGCATCCGTGATGCGGAATGCACACGGAACGGTGTCCGTTCATTGCGGATCTGCATATGCGGTCCGCAATACGGAAATGGAACCCATACTTTTGTGTGAATAAGCGCTAAGCCAACCAAATACTAATAGTTTGTATAGAGAAGTGCCTATCCGTCCACCAGATTTATCATCCTGAACCCCTGTGATAAATCTGGTGCAGCTCTGGACAGCGGGCCTCAGCTTACGCCATTTTTATGATTAGTAAATCTGGGCCATTTCCTTTTCCCATCTGTGAAATACATGAGTTTGCACAACCTTCCATTTAATCTTTCTGTTTAATTGTGAATGGAAGATAATATTACTAATCATTAGTTACTAATAGGTGATCAGTTTGCATAGTCAGCCCTAAGGTATGTTCAGAAAGTGTATTTGGAGTAGAACAGCTGACCCCCTGATTTCTGCCATGGTTTTGCAGTTTGCCTTCTGCGGATCTACCTGCAGTCACACTGATCTATGTGCAGACACCTGCTGCAGTTTCTGTTCGGAAACCGCTCCAAGCAGGCCCGTATTGATTCTCTTTTTTTCTGTGACGTGAACACAATAAGAGCCGGGATAATATGCACTAAAAATGTGGCAGAAATTTCTGCAAGTGAACTGTTAGGGCCCGGTCACATAACAGATTTTGAAAAACACACTTAAAAAATCAGCGCAGAATCCACATGCGTTTCACGTATTTTTTCATGTGGGTCTGATGTGTCTATTTTTTTAACCAATAGGTGTTCACTTCAATACAAAGCTGCCCTTTCAGGTTTTTCTAGGTTTTTGGTGCAGATCTGTGCCAAAAAACACGTACAAAAACCGCATGGACTTACATGGAGCTGTTTTTTAATGCTTCCTATTCATGTCAATGGGAGATTCAGCGCACATTCTGCCCCAAGATAGGGCATGTTGCCTCTTTTGTCCACATGGGGAAAAAAAGCAAGTTCTGCTTTCCACTGAAATGAATGGGAGACTGTTTTGCCCCCATATGAACTATGGCACAGAGTGGAATCAATGGAAAGCTGTTTGGTAGCGTGTAAACATGTTTTGCATTGAATATGCAGCTTTTTCCCATGTCAATAAAACCTTATATTCATCTAAATGGGGCACATGACCTTGCCTGTTTTGCAGTCCACAAATGGCAGATCCTCAAAACGCATATACTGGCCGTGTGCATTCCGCATTTTACGGAACGGAAGGTCTGGGCCATAATAGAAGAGTCCTATCACTGTCCACAATGCGGACAAGAATAGGACATATTCTATATTTTTGCAAAGGCCACGGCATGGACATACACGGTGTGCTGTCCACATCTTTTGTGGCCCTATTGAAGGGAATGGGTCCGGAGCCAACCCGCAAAAAATGCATGTTCATGAGCCCTTATAGAAATCCAGGTGCATCCTGTAGAAGGATAACTAGATGGTTTAATTTTTTTTTTTTTTTCAGAAACATTTTTGCTATAAATCTGGAGTATGTATTTACCCTAGGCCAGTGATGGGCAACGTGCGGCTCTCCAGCTGTTGCAGAACTACAACTCCCAGCATGCAAAGCCTGTCTATAGCTATCAGCCTACTGCAGGGCATAGTGGGAGTTGTAGTTTAGCAACAGCTGGAGAGCCGCACGTTGCCCATCACTGCCCTAGGCCATCAATATCAGATCGTGGGGGTCTGACACCCTGCTCCTCTACTCATCAGCTGTTACCTTGTAGCTCCAGCACCAGAAGTTGGTCCCAGAACTACACAGATCTATCTATTGTGTAAAGGACACGGCTGGTTAAAATTTAGAACACACAGCCGGTATCAGTGTTTTGCGCATGCACAATTTGCAGACCGCAAAACAGGCAATGGTCGTGAGCATGAACACTAAAGCCTCATTCACACGTCAGTGTTTCACAGACATGTGCTGTACGTGTTCTTCATGGTCAATGTTTTTAGCACGGATGCATGCTTTATTTTGTCAGTCACGTCCATTATAGTTTATGGGTCTAGTAAAACCACTGATGCCATCAGTGTTGCATCCGTGTTTCATGGATCATTAAGAAGAGATACTTTGAAAAAAAAATTTCAGCTGTTCAGTGTCAGTGAAACGGATCCTTCATTGACAGCTTCACGGATGCATCACTTACCACCTGCTCACCAATTTGAGCACGGACACGAACGTGTGAATGGCTCTTAGTCTTAAGTCAGATATTTTTTAATGTTTTTTGGGGGGCAAAAAAAAATTACATGACAAAAACTGTGTGTGGCAACACCATAAGGACAGCTTTTTGATGCAGTTTTTGGTGCAGTTTTTAGAATCTGCCAAATCTCAATTGTCTGTGCATTTCCAAAACTCCTGTACAGTGACTTTCCCGATAGACTTCAATTTACTGTACATAAACAGAAAATATGCATCCCCTTAAGTGGGGAAAATTGGCTCTACCTCACAGGGGTTTTTTGCCTTCCTCTGGATCAACTTGCAGGAAACAGGTCGAACTGGATGGACAAATGTCTTTTTTCGGCCTTATATACTATGTTACTATGTTACTATGTAAAATCCACAACAAAAAAAAATGCATAAAATGCACTTCAATAAATACTGCAGATTTGTGTGCTGATTTTTATGCAGTTTTGGTGCACATTTCATGTGGCTGTTCAGCATACAAATGCACAGCATGTGCAGGTAACCTAAAAGAATTTGTAATTATCGGAATCGGACAACTAGAATGAAGGATCCTTAGCGCTCTTTGGAGACAGAGACCCATTAGGAGTTTTGCAATTCTCTGTTCTCTTTTAAAAGTGCCAAGTGCAGAGTTTGCAGCCTGATGGCTGTAGATTTATGTGAAATAACCTCACTGTTAAGTATGAGTTAATGTACTGTGTAGCAAAGATAAATCATGTTTATGACCCACCCTGAGTGTGTTACTCCATTAAGTAGCTACCTTAACTTGCTTCTGTAGTCGGATGCATCCCTTTGCACCACTGCAGGAATGATTGCACTGAAATAATTAACCAAAACATTTAAAAAAATGTATTATTAACTCCCTGTAATTCATCTAATGGCACATGTTTTTTAGAGCCATAAAACAAGAGTGCATAGTAAATGGAGCAAAAGTAGACTTCATGCACACTGCTATATCACAGGTCTTTTTGTGTGTTTCCATGATATGGTGCCTATAGACTGCTACAAGGGCAGCACTGTAGCAGTGTTTCTTCAATTTTATTCCAAGACACACACATTTTGTTTTTTTTTTGCTCACAAATGTATAAGAAGTTATTGTCTAGAACTGGAAAAAACATGTCACACAATAGACCACAGTACTTGAAGCAGGAAAGGCATTTCTGGCTTTCTAGCAGTTTTCTGGCAGTATTTCGGGGCCTATAGGGGGACCATTCTACTTCCTTTTGTTGGTACCAGTATCCACATCCTTTTTTAAATAAAAAAATAATAAAACCTTAAAGAGGTTCTCTGGGAATTAAGAAAATGAAAATACTTAAATATTACTTTATTATAAATATATTCCCAAATACCTTTCATTAGTTAGAATGGCTCGTTTTGTCTAGGGAGCAATCATTAGAAGAAATAAAATGGCCGCCGTCCTATCAGTACACCCAAAACCTGTCCTAATCACACAGCAGCACAAGTTACTTCAGAACGCTGCTTGTCAGGGATTATGATCCTGAATATAGTTAAATATGCTCTTCAGCTGAATCTCTGTGGGAATGGAGTTCATGAGGAGACATGAAGTACAGAGAGGATGGACAGGACACACTGGGGTAATGCATACAAGAGCTGCTGCTTATTATCCGCATCCCCACCCTCCTCTGTACTTAATGTCTCCTCATGAACTCCATTCCTATAGAGAATCAGCTGGAGATCATATTAAACTGTACTCAGGATAATAATCCCTGACAAGCAGAGCAGAGAGGAGGATGATTCTGCTCTTTGGCTCACTGTTCTGAAGTAACTTGTCCTGCTCTGTTATTAGGACAGGTTTTGTAGGACAGCGGCCATGTTATTTCTCCTAATGATTGCTCCAAAGACAAAACGAGCGATTATAACTAATGAAAGATACTTCTGAATATATTTATAATAAAATAATATTGAATTATATACATTTTTTTAATTCCCGGTGAACCCCTTTAAAATAGGTCAGTTTTTTAAAATATATTCTTTTTGCCAAAACTGGAATAGATCTTCCATTTTTTTTAAATCTATTACTAAGCTTAGCTAGCAGCAAACTGCACTGAACAGCTTTGTAAGTAATTATAACACTGTGACTAGGGATGAGCGAATTTCTTAAAAATTTAGTTCGGCTGCTTTGCCTAATTTTACAAAAAAATTTGCTTTGTGGCAATTGTGCCAGCCCCTGTCATTTAACCCCTCAGATGCCACGTTCACCGCTGATCACGGTATCTGAAATCAATATTAAAGCTTTTTAGAGGTTGTTCCTCAACTTGAGCGCAAAGAGGCTAGCATTGTGATGTCATACATCACTGCTAGAGTTGAACGAATCGAATCAGACAAAGTAGAATTCAATCTGAATTTCAGGAAAAATTTGATTCGCAAAAAATGCGAATTCCCTTGCGCTTCGTGGTAACGAATCTCAATTTTTCCTAAAATAGCAGCCACACGTATGAGGACTGAGGACATGGGGCAAGGAACTCTGGGAAGGCGGGATCACCAAGATTGACATGCATGCATGCAGCCAATCAGCAGCCAGCCAGCCCGCCCGCCCTATGATGTCACAGCCCTAAAAATACGGCAGCCATTTTACATTCTGCCATTTTCCAGCGTTGTGAGTGCAGGGATACACGTGAGAAGGCGCTAGGGACAGCAATTGGAAAAAGCTAATTGTGATAAAAAATACTGAAAAAACGATTTATAAGTGCAGGAAAAGGATAGGGAAGAAACTTTTCACAGCATCTTAGTGCAGGGAGAGGCGTCAGAAGGCGCTATGGAGAGTGCTAGAAATGCGATTTACAAGTGTAGGAAAAGATAATTTGGGGATCCATGTATAATAGCCATTATACAGCTGTCATTCCAGCAATTTGTTCTTGGGGTGCAAGTGCTATGTTGAAAATTCTTTAGTGGCTTATATCTGTGGAAAAAGAAAAATATATATGCAGTTCACTTCTGCAGCTATATGTGCTGAGAGCGTTTAGTGACTTATTTCTGTACTACAAGAAAAATATATACGCAGTTAAACTTATGCAGTTATTTGGGGTTAAATGCGTTTAGTGACATATTTCTGTACTACAAGAAAAATATATACACAGTTCACTGTTACCGTTATTTGCGGTAAAAGCGTTTAGTGGCCTACTTCATTACAATATGCAGTATTACGCAGTTCACTGTTGCCATTGCATCACATAGTGGCAATCACTGGGTTTCAGGCAGTCAAAGCTCCACCACCTCAGCTGAAGGGAGCTGTCTGTCATTCCCATCTTCTGCTGGTCCCAATGCTCCTGCTCTTCCTCCTCCTACTTCTCATCAGTCATTCAGTCAGCAATCAATCACCGAAGCGATTGCGAAGAGACAGCAGTATGCGTGCATGCATCCAACGGCGCAGAAGCTGAACATGCTCCTGTCCAAGATGCTGGTGCTGCAGTCCCTCCCTTTCCAAGTGTTGGACTCTGCGCCTTTCAGAGAACTTGTGCCGAGCCGAGGTAGAGAGTCATTTATTTGCGAAAAAGGCATTACCAGCCCTGCACAAATATGTAGAACAGAAGGTGGTCCAGTCCTTGAACAGGACCTGAACCAGCAGGTGGTGGCATACTTGGATTGCACGCAGCTACCCCACATTGAAGATCCGATGGACTACTGGGCAGCCAAACTGGATTTGTGGCTGCAACTGGCAGAGTTTGCCCTGGAGTGTGGCATCAGATCGGATGTTTAGTGCGGTGGGGGCCATAGTGACCCCAAGGAGAACTCGCCTGTCCACCAAAAATGTGGAGAGACTGACCTTTGACAAGATGAATCAGACATGGATCATCCAGGATTTCCACCCACCAATTCCTGATGCATCTGATTTAGATCATCCATGCCGCCTCACCCAAACCTTGAAAAAAGAAATCGTTTTTTTTCCGGCTACCTGCCTCAGCTACTACTCTGATGCTGCCACATCTGATGCCAAGTGCTCCTTCTTTCCTTCACCTTCGTCAGCGTGTACTGGTATTGCCACCCACCACCCCACTCTATCACCTTGCCACTCTGTGGTATCCTGATGGTGCTGCTGCCATCTCTACACTATGTCACCTTGGAACTCTGTGGTATCCTGATGCCGCTGCTTCCATCGCCACACTATGTCACCTTGCCATTTTGTGGTCTCCTGCTGCTACCATCTCCACACTATGTCACTCTGCCATTCCATGGTCTCCTGCTGCTGCCATCTCCACAGTATGTCACCTTGCCACTCTGTGGTATCCTGATGCTGCTGTTGCTACCGCCATCTCCACACTATGTCACCTTACCATTTTGTGGTCCCCTGATGCCGCTGCTGCCATCTCCACACTATGTCACCTTACCATTTTGTGGTCCCCTGATGCTGCTGCTACGATCTCCACACTATGTCACCTTGACACTCTGTGGCATCCTGATGCTTCTGCCACCTCCAGACTCGGTCATTGTGCCGCTCTGTGGTCTCCTCATGCTGCCGCCACCTCCACACTTGGTCATTGTGCCACTCTGTGGCCGCCCCCAGATGCTGCTGCCACCTCCAGACTCGGTCCTTGTGCCACTCTGTGGCCTTCTCATGCTGCTTCCACCTCCATACTCTGTCATTGTGCCACTCTGTGGCCTCCTCCTGATGCTGATGCTGCCACCTCCAGAATCTGTCATTGTGCAGTTCTGTGGTCTCTTCATACTGCTTCCACCCTTCTGACCCTGTCATTGGGCCACTCTGTGGTCTCGTCATGCTGCTTCACCTCACCACTATGTCATAGGTCCACTCTGTGGACTTCTCATGCTGTTCCCACCCTCCCCACTTCATGACTTGTCCAGTATTTTGGCTTTCGGCCTGGCTGACATCATCATTTATTTGACCTTTCTTCTGATCTGTCAGAAACAAGGAAAAATGAGACACACAACGGATCCTGTCTGTGAAGCAGCTTTAAGGCCTGTATGGTCCCATCAGAATTGGCTTATGATTTAGTAGCCCAAAGCAGGAGTGGGTACAAAACACAGAAGACATGCAAATATTCCATTCACGTGTCATCTCTGTTTTAGATCCACTTCTGTTTTTTTTGGCATTAGCAATACTGATCGATTATTGAGCATGCAAATGCTGACCGAGTGAAGGCATATGCTCCACAGACAGGATCCGTTTTTTTGTGGGTTATTGTTCTGACGGCTCAGAGGAAGGGAAAATTAATCAGTGACGTCAACACAAGCTTACTGCTGACACCCTCTCCACTCTGTAAGGGGGGCTCTACTTGTATAAGCGTTTAATAGAACAGGTTCTGTAGACATCTATGTTGAATCAGCTGATGAGGATGTAAAAGGACTGCGCTGCTTCTTGACGCTAACATCGACCTGTAAGGTTGAGTTGATACTTGAGTTTTTTGGTCAGTTTTGGCCCTGTGACTGCCCAAATAAGTGAAGCATGCAGTGATTCTAAGAGCGAACTCTGTCATCTTCATGTCAGATGGACTCACAGTATTATTTCACTACCACAGCAGACTCCCTATGCGTGTTAACGCAACTTACAGTGTTCTACAGTCCTATAAAGGCTCTCGGAAGCCCAGAAATAGCTGTATTTTAGCACAATCCGCTCATCTTTAGTCACTGCACACAAGATTTCCTGCAGCCTCTTCAAGAAAAATGGCTGTGGCAGCCTCTTCGCACTCAAATGGATGAGGTAAGTATGTTTTTTTTATTTTCACCGCCATTTTAGGGAAATTAGATTTATTACCACAAAGCACAAGGAAATTCGGTCAAGTTTTTCCTGAAATTCGTAACAAAGTCCATTTTGTTAACTTTGATTCGCACGACATAATAATACATCTCATTTTCCCCATCAATCTGCACTAAATACTCTATAAAGAGAAAGTCAAAACAGAATTTGCAGAACTGCCTGTAAAGCTCAGAGACATGATTGTGTGGAGACTCATATCTGGAGAAGGGTACAAAAAAGTTTTGCTGCATTGAAATTTCAAACAAAATAATAGCTGATCTCAGGGAGACCAGCTACAGAAAACACTGCAGAACCTCATTTAAGAGTCTCAACACAGCAATCCAAAGTGCAAAGCTCCCTGAGAAACAGTTATATGCAAAATAAATGTGGAGCCCCAGTATTGGGTCTACAACACAATGAAAGCCAGATATCCCTCAAAGGAAGGAAAACTAAGCAAAGGGGTGTCTCCATTACAGAGATCACCAAATCCACCATGTTAAGTGGCCCCTATGTCAAGATCCCGCTTTTTTACAAGCTTTAAGGATGTGATGGGGAAAACCTAAGCCAGTTATCCATCCACAGACAGCTGTTTAGGAGTGTTGCCCCTCATCAGTGTGGAGTAGGATTCTGGCTAACCGGGAGAAATTGAAATTGCATTGAAAGTTCCCAAGAGCACAGCGGCCTTTATTCATAAATGGAAGAAGTAAGGAACAACCAGGACTCTTCCTAGAACTTGTCTCCTCACCAAACTAATCAAGGGAGAAGGACCTTGGTAGGAGTGTTGGCTACAGTTGAGCGAACTTGAACTGCAAAGTTCGGGTTTGTACCCAACTTTGGGAGTTTTATGTACCCGGACCCGAACCCGAACCCAGACTTTTTCACTGAAGTTCGGGTTCGGTGTTAGGGTGATTTTATTATTTTCCATTATAACATGATTATAACGGAAAATAATAGCATTCTTAAGACAGAATGCTAAATAAAATGGCCATTGAGGGCCACTCACTGTCGCCGGGATGTCCGTATGTCTCGGTACGTCCGTGACAGACAGTCCTCGCCATGTTGCTCCTCATTCCGTGTGGTGATAACAAGGGGGCACCTTTTCTTTTCCTTCAAGGCACACCCTGGTTTTGGGGATCCTGCCTAATATTAGGTGAGGTTCCAGGCAGGGTCCCTGAATGATGCGACAACAATTTAGTTTTTGGGGTACAATGATTAGGCCGGGTGCAACAAGTACACTGTACTTTACTTAGCAGTCTAATAGATGGTTCATACAGGCACTGATTACATTAAATGTAGTCTTTACAGTTATCATATGCTAGTCTAGTCTCCCTCTCTTTTAAATCAGGCTGTACAATCTCTACTTTCCTGGCCCAAGGGGTTCAATTTTCTTCTATCTATCTACGTGTATCTCTCTAATCAGCTTCACCAATATCCTTAGTAGTGGAATACAGTCTCTGAGTCTCATATGTCCATTTCATATGATGGGGAACCTGAAGCTTAATGCTCCTGCCAGTATGCAGAGAAGTCTGTCACCACAATGTAGGAGTGTTAACTTTCTCTGAAAAATGCGCAGCAATCCTCTTTGTATAGCCACTGAACTTTTTGCTGGATTCAGTAACACTTTCCCTCAGGGTTGGCACATATGCTGCTACTCGGTTGGTTTTGAAATCCACAGGGGAAGGAAGCTTCCCTGTTAAGCTCTGGACTTTGCTGCACACTCATTCACAGCTCACACTAGACTGAATTACCGTACTTCCTCATACAGAGGAAGGAGTGGTGCCAGCCCAGACTAGCAACAGTAGTTAGGAAACTGGTGCTCTCCTGCCTATACAGCCTGCGGGACACACGGTGCACAGAATACAGAGCCATCAACACTTGCAGTGCACACACTGCAGAATTTTCTCATACATAAGTGGAGCACAATCTCTGTATTATAGCCAACAGCAATAATTTAGCTGATATGTCCAAAATATACATCACTTCAGTGACATCTTTACATAAGACAAAAAACAGATCCCACCACAGTATAGACACCACACCACAGCAGCTTCACACATTTGCCATATGTTTAAATGCAATTTTTTATTTTTAGGTTACCTGTGTTTGAGTGTGTCACATATATGTGGTCAGGGCAACCTTAGAAGTGAATATGTGTTAGGAAATTATTTGGCAGGGGCGGTCGGTTAAGATGTCTCTGGTTACTGGTAATGTATGTATCAGATTTGTATTCCTTGCACTTCTCTTGCACCTGTTTCTGCCATTTAAAGGCAATCGTGGGAAATGAGAAATATAAAACATGGCAGCTGTACTTGTGCAGCAGAAGATTAGTTTGTTTTATTATTATTTTTCTAAATGTATTTCCTTTACCTTTTTATTATGGGTTTTGTATGTATCTAAATGCCATAGTACAGTACGCTGATGAAATGGAGCATTGCAACCACTGCAGTTGCTGTGATACAAGATATGTGTCATATTTTAGACTGGGAACTGATCCAGTTACTGCTTTTAAGGCAGGTATCTGACAGCGGAAACCAACCCCAGGTTCCTTTAGAAGCTTATCGGGTGTAGCTCTATGGATTGTCATCATTTTCTTCTCCTGTCATCAGTGTGGTTATGTAACACTGAGAAATGTCAGGATACCCTCTATCTACATCAGATTGGCAGATAACACTATACCTCACCTTATTCTTCATTGGCTTGTTGAAAAAATACATTTTCTTTTTTAAAGGGGTTTTCTGAGACTTTAATACTGATGACCTATCCTCAGGATAGGTCATCAGTACCTGATCGGTGGGGGTATGACACCCAGGACCCCGCTGATCAGCTGTTTTAGAAGGTGACGGCACTTGCAGTATCGCCTCCGCCCTCTCACAGATTTCACTAGGCCAGTGATGACACATTCATCGCTCACTGGGCAGAGGCGCAGCTCAGTCCCATAGAAGTGAATAGGGCTGAGTGCGATACCAAGCACAGCTGCTGTACATTGTACAGCACTATGCTTGGTGAGCACAGAGAAGGCCACGGCACTCACAGTAGTGCTTGTGCCTGCACAAACAGCTGATCTACAGGGTTCCTGAGTGTCGGACCCCAACAATCAGAATCTGATGACCTATCCCAAGGATAGGTCAGAAGTATTAAAGCCTTGGGAAACCCTTTTAAATAGGTTGTCTCACTACAGCAAATAGTATTTATTTAGAGAAAGTTAAAGGGTTATGAACGACCTATAATGCCCCCCCCCTATGCCCAAGACCCTCACAGAAGTTGTACTTACCCTGCTCCCTGGCACCCACGTTGCTTCTGATGCTGGCATGGCCGCCACTGCATCTCCTTGTCGTGTGGATAAAAACATCCGGTGTGGGAATGGGCAGCCAATTGCAGGCCGCATTGGGAATAAGCCTCTCTAGGATTCATGATTACGACCACCCTGCAATCCAGCAGCGGTGGTCATGCTTGCACACTATAGAAAAAAGCATTTCCCTATGTGCACTCAATGGCCCTGGCTAGGATTGAGCGAATCAGGTTCTTTTAAAAACTGTTAAGAATATCGTCCTTCTGTAAAATCACCTGATACTCATTCTTCGGGTGATTAGAACTTTAAATCAGTTGGTCCAATAGTCAGGAAGCTCACTTAGGTTGCTGAATGGCAAATCAGCTCAATTATGTAATATTAGGACCCCTGCTCCTTTGTCTCTGTAAAACAGCCTCCATTTAAAGTGCTTGTCTGAGAGTTTTGGGGAGAAATGTTCTGCAGTTTCTATATTCCACCTTTAACCACTTCCCGACCGCCTAACGCACAACTGCGTTCTCGCGGCGGTCGGGCTGTTCTGGGGCGCCGCAGAAGTGCGTCATCTCGCGAGATTTCCTGTGAACGCGCGCGTCTCAGGAGTTTAACTACAGCCTGCCAGCGATGATCCATCGCTGGCAGGCTGTAGATGCGATATAAATCGCATCAAACAAGTATATCAGACGCTGTTTTGTGAACAGCGTCTGGTATACCTGCTACCTGGACCTCTGGTGGTCCCATTTGCTGGGATCGACCACCAGAGGACCAGGTAACTATGTAAAGTTGCACCAAACACTACACTAACCCCCTCACCTATTAACCCCTTGTTAACCCCTTGATCACCCCATCTAGACCCCCTGATCACCCCCCTGTCATTGATCACACCCCTTGTAAGGCTCCATTCAGACGTCCATATGTGTTTTGCGGATCCGTGGATTCACGGATCCGCGGATCGGCGGATCCACAGATCCTCAAAACACGGACACCGGCAATGTGCTTTCCGCATTTTGCAGATCCGCACATTGCCAGAACTATATAGAAAATGCTTTTTTTGTCCGCAATTGCGGACAAGAATAGGACATGTTCTATATTTTTGCGGAACGGAAGTGCAGACCCGGAAGCGCGGATCCGTAATTCCGGATTCGAGCGGGACAAAGTCTGTCCCCATAGAAATGAATGGGTCTGCAATTCCGTTCCGCAAACAGAATTGTGGATGTGTGAATGGGGCATAAGGGTCCCTTATCACCGCCAGTTAGTTAGCTACTTGTTAGGTAGCTAGCGCCCAGCCCACCGCACCGCAGTCACTGATTTTGGCAGAGATTTTTTCATCCACATTGATTGATGCGAATGAATAAATCTGTGCCGTTCATTTTTTTTTTTTTTTCAACGCAGAGGCTGAACGGAAAAAAAAAATCTCATTACCCGTATGCTCAATATACGGAGAATCGCAGAAACTCCTAATGCTGGCCATACGTGTAATGATTGCGGAGACCCCTAAAATTCCAGGGCAGTACAAACACCTCACATGTGACCCCATTTTAGAAAGAAGACACCCCAAGGTATTCCGTGAGGGGTATGGTGAGTTCATGTAAAATTTTATTTTTTGTCACAAGTTAGTGGAATATGAGACTTTGTAAAAAATAAAAATAAAAATCAATTTCCGCTAACTTGTGCCCAAATTTTTTTTTTTCTGTGAACTCGCCATACCCCTCACAGAATACCTTGGGGTGTCTTCTTTCACAATGGGGTCACTTGTGGGTATTAATACTGCCCTGGCATTTTAGGGGTCCTAAAGCGTGAGAATCCAAATGCGTAAAAATGCCCTGTGAAATCCTAAAGGTACTCATTGGAATTAGGGCCTCTTGCGCCCAGGCTGCAAAAAGTTGCACACATGTGGTATCGCCGTACTCAGGAGAAGTAGGGCAATGTGTTTTGGGGTGTATTTTTATATATACCCATACTTTGTGTGAGAAATATCTCTGTAAATGACAACTTTTTAATTTTTTTTATACTAAGTTGTCAGTTTACAGAGATATTTCTCTCACCCAACATGGGTATATGTAAAAATACACCCCAAAACACATTGCCCTACTTCTCCTGAGTACGGCAATACCACATGAGTGACACTTTTTTGCAGCCTGGGTGCGCAAAGGGGCCCAAATTCCAACGAGTACCTTTAGGTTTTACATGGCGGCTCACAATTTAGCCCCGCCCAAAATGCCAGAACAGTAAACACACCCCACAAATGACCCCATTTCGGAAAGTAGACACCCCAAGGTATTCACAGAGGGGCATAGTGAGCCCGTCTGAGATTTTATTTTTTTTTGCCAGAAGTTAGCAGAAATGGAAACTTTATTATATATATTTTTTTCCTCAGAAATTGTCATTTTCCGCTAACTTGTGAAAAAAAATGAAATGATACATGAACTCACCATGCCCCTCCGTGAATACTTTGGGGTGTCTTCTTTCTAAAATGGTGTGATTTGGGGGGTATTTATACTTTCCTGACATTCTAGCACCTGAAGAAACATGACAGGTGCTCAGAAAGTCAGAGCTGCTTCAAAATGCCGAAATTCACTTTTTGCACCATGGTTTGTAAACGCTATAACTTTTACCCAAACCAATAAATATACACTTATTGGATTTTTTTTTATCAAAGACATGTAGAACAATACATTTAGAGAAAAATTTATATACAAATGTAGTTTTTTTAAAAAAAAATTTACAACAGAAAGTGAAAAATGTCATTTTTTTGCAAAAATGTCGTTAAATTTTTATTAATAGCAAAAAAAGTAAAAATGTCAGCAACAATGAAATACCACCAAATGAAAGCTCTATTAGTGAGAAGAAAAGGAGGTAAAATTCATTTGGGTGGTAAGTTGCATGACGGAGCAATAAACGGGTAAAGTAGTGTAGTGCAGAATTGTAAAAAGTGGCCTGGTCATTAAGGGTGTTTAAGCTAGGGGGGCTGAAGTGGTTAATGGTAGAAATTGGCTAATACATAGTATTTTTATTTTATGATTGTTATGTTGCCTTCACATAAATTGTACAAGTTCTAGGCTTTTCATGTGTCTTGATTCAGAGATCTGTCTGCGCTGTTTTATGAGGTAAAGGTAGAAAAAAGTGACTTGTGAAATGTCAGCAGTTTAAAGCTGTAACAACACATGTGATATCCATGTGATATGAGCATAAGTGGAGTCATTTTATAATAAAAGAACTAATTATTCTGATATTTGCCCTGATTATAATTGGCTAAAGACCCATGAAGGAGCACAGACAGCTGCAGCATTGTTGTGGCCTAGTGGTGCCAGCTGTATAGTTATAATAGGCTCAGAGAGTCAAAAGTACAGAACATAACCTGAAGAGCCTCCAGAAATGGTTTGTTAATGAGACTTCATGGGTTAAGGCTACTTTCACACTAGCGTTTTTTGTGGATCCGTCATGGATCTGCAAAAACGCTTCAGTTACAATAATACAACCGCATGCATCTGTCATGAACAGATCCGGTTGTATTATGTCTTCTATAGCCATGAGGGATCCGTCTTGAACACCATTGAAAGTCAATGGGGGACGGATAAGTTTTCTATTGTGTCAGAGAAAACTGATTTGTTCCCATTGACTTACATTGTGTGCAGGACGGATCCATTTGGCTCCGCTTCGTCAGGTGGACAGCAAAACGCTGCAGGCAGCCTCCAGAGCGGAATGGTGACCAAGCGGAGGCAAGCTGATGCATTCTGAGCAGATCCTTTTCCATTCAGAATGCATGAGGGTAAAACGGGTCATTACCTCTCTTTACAGTTGGAATTTTTATTTTGAGACCAAAAATTAAACATTAAAGGGGATTCCAGGACTAAGATAATGATAACTTATCTTCAGGATAGATCATCAATATATCAAATGTGACCTGGCACCCCACTAAGCATCTGCTCGCGGCAGCCGCCAGTGCTGGAAAAATATTCAGTGGATGGATCTGAAAGAATCTGTCCACTCTGTAGTTTCTGCCATTGGTGTACTGTAGGTCAGCCTCCTAGTCACTTGAATGGGAGGAGAGCTACCCTGGCACAGCCACCACACAGGGGACAGAGCTTTCCGCTTTTGACTCCATCAGTGGCTGCCGTGAACAAATGATCGGTGGGGTGCCTGGTGTTGGCACACACCAATCCAATACTGGTGACCAATCATGAGGATAGACCATCAGTATCTAAGTTTTGAAAAACCCCTTTAAGGAGGGAATGTATTAAGATTGCCATTGTTTATGTCTTACTAGCAAACCTCACTAATATGAGATGTGCCCGAATTGTCACTAGGTAATAATTCTGGCCCATCAATGGGAACTCCATACACCAGAAAAAGTCATCTACACCAGCAAGGCAGCTGGTCATAGATTTCGGATTTAAGGTGCACCAGTTTTTTGTGCCCATGGAGGGCCCTTCCTGCCCAACTCAGATTTGTAAAAGTAGAAAAGACAGAAGACTGCGCCTCATGTATAGTTGGGTATTGTTGGCATAGAGTATACTGGGTACTGGCAGGGAGAAAATAGCTGGACCACTTACCAAATAGTGTTGTGCGAGAAAGGCACTACACTGACATAGGCACATGAGTGGATCCGTCCGATGAGAACTGCAGCACCCTCCTGCAGCGAGAATACCGACTGGGTCCCGTACAACATTTTAATTAGCGCCCCTTGATCTGCTAGTTTATCCTTCTTCTATATTTTGAGGGTGAGGGTGGTGGCAGAGGAAGCTGAAAAGTCATACATTTTGGCTCAAAATGCACCTATGCCAAAATTTTCAACATTTTGAATATTTTCTGCGGCACATGATTGATACATTCCTCCCTCCAAAGCCAGTCTTGTACATTAAAGCAAAGTCAGGCATTCCTGCAGGTTTGGCAAGACCCTCCCATGCAGCTGCTATTTGCCTGTATCTCTAAAATATACTATGCAGTAAATTCATTTTAAATAATGAGTCTACCTACTGTACTAATAATGGGAAAATGGCAATAGTGGGTGATATCATCTGTTGTGTAATATGTGACCGCTGTGAATGGCAAATGTTCATATCCATAAATGCAACAATGTATTTTTATTAGGGGCTATTCATAGTTAAAGTCAAGCACATAGACAAAACATTGTGAGCTGCAGAGTAATGTCCCACATATCACACTGTTGTCATTGATGTGCTCCATGTAGGTTGTCAGAATGACTGCTGTGTATATGGCTTGGCATGGCTTGTCAGTAGATCAATCATAAACTGTCCTCCATGTAGAAGATGAATCTGTGTATATGTTAAAAAGGTTTCAATATATTCCTATTCATTCTAAAACAGCCATGGACAGTTTTATCGGGGGCCAACTGGGCAGGATTGAACCTGTAAGAGCAGCTTGGGGGATGCAAAAACATTCAGCTCCACTGTCCGTTCTAGTAGTCCGAGAGTTCATTTATATAGAGCAATCTACCCCATCGAACTGAAAACTGCGAGGCTATTAAAGGGGGAATTCACATCAGGCTACTTTCACATCTGTGGCTGCCATTCGAGCAGACTGTTCCAGCAGAAGATGCCAGGAATCGCCCGGACAAACAACACTGTGGCCTTTTTTGTCCAGCAAAATCCTAGTATATTTGTTGGAGATCTGTCAATGGGTCCGTCAGGCATGTCGTACTATCCGGCAATGCCGGTTCCGGAGAACTCTGGCAGGCGGTTCTTTGCTGGAACAGCCTGTGAGAAAGCACAGCCACAGATGTGAAACTAGCCTCAGCCATTCATAGGTTTACTGACCTAGACCACAAGAGTTACGTTTAACCCATTCATTATTTAGGCCTTCAGTGGGGACACTGAATGGCAGTATTGTTTATTAAATACTGTATATGGCTGTGGTATGGAGGCACTATAAGTAGTATTATTCAGATACTGTATGTTTGTATTATTTAGGCACTGAATGGCTAAGCATTATATGGAGGTATTATTTGGGACTCGTATGTATAAAAGGGGGATACATATCTGACATATAGATAAGAACTACAGGAAATGGTGAGGTGACCTACCTGCTTGTTACCAGAGGCCCAGACAACCTTTGCAGTAGTGGCAATGCTGACCAGGGTTGAGGAGAAGATTGTGACACAGCAGTACCCAGCAGCTTTATGAAAATGTGTATAACTGTAGGCGAATATTGCATTCTGCCAGATTTAAAGTGAATATGAAGTCTTTCTCTTTCACAATGGCAGTCAGTGCAGCCCCCTTACAATCTGCTCAAACCCCTAAATTCAGCTTGGCGTGTGCATGTTTTATTTCTTGGACTGTTCCTAACACAAGTATTTACAGATGAATGAAATAATTCTGTAAAATAACCAAGAAGTAGCTGCCCCAAAATATAAAAGCTGAGCTTTCTCAGTGAAGGTATGATAAACCTTTAGGGCCAGTTCACATAGAGTTTTTGATATTGGAGCATTTCCACCTCAAAACAGCCTTTCATTAATTTCAGTGGGAAACAGCTCTTGCCTTTTTCCATGTGGAAAAAAGAAGAAGAAAAAAGAAGAAAAAAAAGTAGCAGTATTCCCTAAAATACCTATTGGTTATGAAACAAAACACATATAAAACGCTTTCAAAACCGTGAATTCCATGCTGAATTTTGCTGGCGGATTTTCAGAATCCATTGTGTGAACATACACTTACGGGACTTTAGTACATACCCTTTTTAAATGTGCATCTTCCTAACAATATTATATGAGGAAGCTAACATTGATATTGCTTTTATTTTCTGAGGACAGTGATTGGCTGCAGCGGTCATGTGTAACCGACACTGTAAAGTGGTGGTTTTGGCACCAAGAAAAAAATACAATGCAACAGCACTCTGTAAGGGCTCTTTCACACTTGCGTATTTGTTTTCCGGCATAGAGTTCCGTCGTCGGGGCTCTATGCCGGAAAAATCCTGATCAGGATTATCCCAATGCATTCTGAATGGAGAGAAATCCGTTCAGGATGCATTAGGATGTCTTCAGTTCAGGACCGGAACGTTGTTTGGCTGGAGAAAATACCGCAGCATGCTGCGCTTTTTGCTCCGGCCAAAAATCCTGAACACTTGCCGCAAGGCCGGATCCGGAATTAATGCCCATTGAAAGGCATTAATCCGGATCCGGCCTTAAGCTAAACGTCGTTTTGGCACATCGCCGGATCCGACGTTTAGCTTTTTCTGAATGGTTACCATGGCAGCCAGGACGCTAAAGTCCTGGTTGCCATGGTAAAGTGTAGTGGGGAGCAGTATACTTACCATCCATGCGGCTCCCGGGGCGCTCCAGAGTGACGTCAGGGCGCCCCACGCGCATGGATCACGTGATCGCATGGATCACGTGATCCATGCGCATGGGGTGCTCTGACGTCATTCTGGAGCGCCCCGGGAGCCGCACGGGTGGTAAGTATACCGCTCCCCACTACTACTATGGCAACCAGGACTTTAATAGCTTCCTGGCTGCCATAGTAACACTGAAAGCATTTTGAAGACTGATCAATCTTCAAATTCTTTCAGTTCACTTGCGTTGTTACGGATCCGGCGGGCATTTCCGGCGATGGAAGTGCATGCCGGATCCTAACAGCGCAACTTTGAAAGAGGCCTAAACCAAATAAAGTACAAAAAAGTATTCTAATGCTACGCTTATTAAGTAATTTTGAGATTCTTGGCAAATAGATTTTGTACAAAATTATTTAGGCCCATCTGCCACACGTCAAGGCGATCTCTTTAAGACGGAAACCCAGCCCTACATTCTACCTGTTATGTGCCATGACGGCTACCATATAATTCAGGGAGTGTAGGTTCCACTTGCATGCTGGGCCCACCTTAATTTTTGCCATTTTTGGTGCCAAAATGGCCTCCGTTAAATCCAGGGAATGCAGTTACTACCATGCATGCCAAGCCCACTTCACACCTCTCCTGGTGCCAGATGGCCCCCAACGAATGCAATGAGAGTCCACCCTATACCTCTCCTGGTGCCAAAAGGCTTCCAGTGAGTGAGGGAGAGCAGGCTAAGCTTTATACTTCTGGCACCACTTCAGCTAATCACTGCTGAGGACAGTGGTTGGGTAAAGAGGTCATGCTCCTTATCCAGGCAGATCGCTGCTGCTGCTCTTGTGGAGCAGTGCCAGACCAGTGCTCTTGAGTTGTGTATCACAGTTTTTTTATTGTAAGCTATTCAAGGGCTTGTCTGAGACTTTTAATTATTAATTATTTTGGACAAGCCCTTCACATTCATTACCATGTTAAAAGGAAGTTCCATCTTAGTTTATTTCCAGACTCGTCATAGAGACACATCAGAAAGCAACACTGCTGGCGGGCTGCTAACTGACATGGATTTTCATCTCCTACGGAGCATTAGCTAAATCACTAGAGCTGTATTGCAAGTGCTTTGTTGGAGATGTAGGCGGTGACAGATACAATGACACATCTCTGAGCTTCACCAACCATCTACTTTAAATAGGACCTGTCCGCTCTCTTTGGATTGTCTGGTTTAGTAAATGCTTGTATTCCCCATGAAATAACAACACTTGATCATCTTTTCTTAGGACTCATCTGGAGAATCTTTTTATATTGTGTTGTTCCTCTGTTATTCCTTCTTGGAACGTATGAATAAATTGACAACTGGTCATTGGAAATCCGCTCCCCAACAGGGTGAGTCTGTGTTGTCCTCATACACTTCTAAATAGTGCTAACAATACCAGAAAAGATGCTCCAGAATTGTTATTTTATGGAGAATACAAGTATGTACTAAAACATACATGTTGGGAGAGGTGACAGCTCCTCATTAAGTTAAGGTGAAATTCCCCTTTAACATATTTAAAAATTCGCCTTGTTTTTTGATGCTCCTGACATCAAACATTCCTTTGCAGAAATCCAATTTTAAAACACACTGACAAAGTAGGTTAGAATGATAGATTATATTTTGCTATGTTCCAATTCCTTCCTGAAGAGCATTTTGTAATGAAAACTCTCATCTGGATTAACACTGATCTTTACGTTCTTTTTATGACAAAATTCATAAAAGCAATTACTTACATGGTACCTGCCCTCTCTTGTTCCCCTTCACGTTCACTACTGATTATAAAGTTTTGGTTACAATAGAAAATATCTGGGGAATGCAGTGTTACAAACAGCAGGCTACATGCACATGAACGTATGTGTTTTGCAGTCCGCAAAAAAAAAAATAATGGATGACAACCGTATGGCATAATTTTTTTTTTTTTTTTGCGGATTCATTGTAATAATGCCTATCCTTGTCTGCAAAACGGACAAGAATAAGACATGCTCTATTTTTTTTATTTTTTTGCGGGGCTATGGAACGGACATACGGATGCGGATAGTACACGGTGTGCTGTCAGCATTTTTTGCGGACCCATTGAAATTCAATGGGTCCACATCCTGTCCGCAAAAGAAACAGAACGGACACAGAAACAAAATACGTTGGTGTACATGTAGCCTAATACTGGTGTGTGCACCACAGTTCTCAGGAAAATAATAATATATACCCAGACAAATCAGTCGGGTAACACTTTCATCGGCACAATAAGCACCATTTTGAGAATTGGCACAGAAGCAACTCAGTAGTCTTATGCTACTTGAAATCCACTGGCGTAATGTGATGCTCACCAGCAGACAAAAAGATGAGTGCCATATATTCCTAATAATCAAAACATACATAGTGTTGGGCACGAATATTCCAATCGCGAATATCGCAACTTTGAGAATTCGCTAATATTTAGAATATAGTGATATATATTCGTATTTTCGAATATTCTACTTTTTTTTTTCATCAGTAACCTCCCTTTTTGCTTGTGGGCCAATGAGAAGGCTGCAATGTCTTTGTCTGAGCTTAGCAACATCCTGAGCAACCAATAGGAAAGTTGCCTACCCCCTTACCATATAAGAACCTTCCCAGCCGCCATTTTCTACAGTTTATTACAGTTCTGAGAGAGACATCAGTGTCATTGCTGTGCTCTGTGCTTTCCTGTGTCATATTACATTAGATAGTTAGTTAGCTTATATAGATATATATATATAATACAGATAGTTAGTGGGAGATAGTCAGTGTAGGTTAGGGTACTTTCACACTTGCGTTGGTGCAGATCCGTCTGTTTATTTGCACAGACGGATCCGCACCTATAATGCAAGCGTTTGTATCCGTTCAGAACGGATCCGTTTTCATTAGTTTTAAAGAAAAATGACAAAGTCCAAAATGGATCCGTTTTGAATCACATTGAAAGTCAATGGGGAATGGATCCGTTTTCAAATGCAACATAATGTGTCGTTAAAAACGTAGTACAGTGTGTGTACATGAGGAATAACACTATTTCTGGCCATTATATTGTATCTGTCCTGCAGCACATGTGTGTACACTGTACTATAGATCCAGCAGGCTGTTCCCATGCCGGAACAGCGCGCCAGAAAAGATACACGCCATACACGCCCCAGGATCATGAAGGACATTACAGAGAAGTACTTCTGCTCACTCCTCCCCCCTCCATAGACTAGTATTGACATCTGTAATATGATCTGTCTTCAAACATTTCTTTTTTCAGAAATATTACAGAGCTTCTTTTCGTCGCTTCTACTATTGGTTTAATCCATGTTGTGTGACGTTAGTGGCTATTTAAGCTGGCCATACACATGAGTAGGCTATCAGCTTGAACACGAATTCGACAAACTGGTTATCTCTCCTGATGCTCCCATACATCAGCTGAGCATACAGTACATATGTAGTGAATAGGGGTGGGGAGAAAACTGACACCTCAGGTAGCAGCTTATATCCTCGAGAACAAAAGGACCAGGAAGTTGAAATCCAACATGCCCGATCCTGAGCTCCTTCGATATCAGCTTTCAGGGGAGACTTGAGAGGATACGATGCAAATAAATGGGCCTGAGCTGCCCGGCCAAGAACAGCCGCTATACAATTTACAGTGTGTGGCCTCTTCAAACAGCTGATTAGCGGGGGTGCTGGGAGTCAGACCTCCACCCATGAAATATTGATAACTTATCGTGAGGATAGCACATCAATATCAAAATCCTGGAAGAAACCATTAAAAGAGTGGTCACAAGGTATAAAGTTATCCCCTATGCACAGATATGCACAGGATAGTGTCTTATCGGGGTTCTGATAGCTGGGACCTCCACTGATCAAAATAATAGAAGTCTGAAATCCTGTGAATGAATGGATCAGCAGTCGAGGATGCACACTACAACTCAATTCATTTTCTTTTGACTGTTGGAGATAGTGTTTAGCTTAATGGACTATATTAAAGCTTTTATCCAGGATTTTCATGTTGATGATGTCCTTAGGCCTCATTATCAAAATCCTTGATAACACTTTCAGTGATTGACATCCTTCCCTCTATGACTGTATATACAGAGAAAGAGCTGTCAATCAAGGACAGTACTGTCTTTTTTACTTCAAAGCTTAGAATGAGCAGAGATTTAAATGAATGAAATACAAGTTATATTGAATAATTTCCCATAAAACTATACATCAATCTGCTCAGCTCCTCCTGCTCTATAACATTCTGCATGCAGATTACACTGCAGTTTTCTGGTGACAGATTCCCTTTAAGACATTTTGGTGTTCCCCTTTAGACTTTTATTACCTTTGTTCTCACAGAATTGAAATTCCCTATGACTGCTCTCCCTGTGCAATATCAGAACTCAGCTATTGTATTTATATTTCCTATAGGCTTGAATGGAGATAGGAGAGGGGTTTTTGCAGTATGCTGAAGCTGATACTTACAGCCAAAGTGTTAGCCCCTCTTGTGGCTCCACAGGTTAGAGGAGATGCTAATAATGCCTTTATTATTTGTTGGGGAGCCTCAGTAAAAATTTGATTACCTTAGGCCGCTTCACCCTATTACTTAAATTGCTCTCACTTGTAAAGATGGTAATTTACAGAATACATGTAAATTAGGAAAGTGCATATAATGTGTTTCCATCTGATATTAGCAATCTCTGATTCATAGGGCCAATCTGTATTTATGGTCCCACCTCTATGATGAATCGTATTTTGCGACAAATCCAGGAGGAATTGCCTTCATAATATGGAATGCTAAGGAAAACGCCACATTTTTGTCTCTCGCTATCTGTGTGTGGATTTGTGAAAAACAAAACTTTTGTGGCTTTGCAGAAAATCAAAGCTACACTATGGGCATTTTACTACATGTCTGTAAAACAACTGTGCATGGATCCTTAGGCTACATGCACATGGCAGTGTAGTTTATGTAGATTGCGGCTTTCACTGCGTTTTCCACATTACAAGATTCCAGTTACTTGTGGATATTGTTGCTGATTTTGACATGGATTTGCCCCAGATCTTACCCTTTGCAGTGCACTGAAAATCCACACAAGCAATTGACATGCTGCCAATTTCAAAATCCACACAGCAGGTCAACTTCTGTGCCCGAAAATGTCCACTACACGTGCAAGACTTTGAAATTCTCATCTTTTTAGCTTGTACTGTATTACACTGTGGATGTTGCCCATGAAAATCTGCTCATAATACATACCATGTGCATGTACTCTTATAGTATATCTTCACTTCAGTAGGCACAACCTAGTTCACAAGTTCATCAGCCGTTCATTGGAAAGTTTATGGTATGTCATTAAATAGTGTGTGTTATTAGTATATGTTGTTTTTTCCCTAAATTAGGAAAGCTGTCAGTAATAAACAGTGTGATTATCCCTTAAAGGAAACCTTTTTCATTTAAATTCCTGCTAATTCTGGGTTTTAAAATCAAAGAGGCGATCCTATAAGTGATTGACCGCTATCTCTGTGCAATTGCCCAGTTTAAGATGGCCCCAACACTAAGCTAGATCTCCGGACACCTTTGAGGTGTCACCATGTATTGCTGCTCCCTGGGGTGAATGGTAAGTTTTGGTGCACCCTGATGGGAAATAAGCCCAAAGAGTTAGGGTTTGCAGTAAACCAGGGTTCTTCTTTGCTGAAGGAACTGCAAAACAATATAGGCATGACACTGAGCTGGCTTCCTCAGTATCCTCTCTGGAAGGTTTTGGGCTGAGGAAAGACCTGAGATCGCTGTCCCTCTCTTTCTCAGAAGGCAGATACCCTGGCCAAAAGGCCTAGAGGCCCAAAGTCTGCGGCTCAGTCAGGCAGGGATCATCAACCTCCGGCACTCCAGCTGGTCTGAAACTACAACTCCCAGAACCCTCCTTTAACTTCTGTGGGAGTTACAAGAATGGCCAAGTATGTGTGCATGCTGGGAGTTGTAGTTTCACAGGAGCTGGAGTGTCGAAGGTTGCTGATCCCTGCTCTAAGCGCTCTGACTGCTCTACTTTTATAAGTTTCTATCTGATCTAGAACTTTCTAGTATGAGGGATGAAGCTGGAGAAGCACAGCCTAACAGAAACTATGTTTCAGTTCAAGGCTACCATAGACTTGTATAGTGCCTCAAGTCAGTGGGAATGACCAAGTTTTAATGAATCTTTTCCCACAAAACGATATATCAATCTTCTCCGCTTTATCTGTTCTATAACATGATGCCTGCAGATTCATGATAGGTGATAGGTTCTCTTTAACTACAGTATGTGACTGCACAGAATCTAAAGGTAGGTCCTGGTGAAATGGTGCCACACCACTGAAGAACTGTATGTCAAGGAATGTGATCGCAGTGGTATTAGAGATTTGCACCAAATTTCTTCATTGTCCACCTTGAGGGAATATCATTTTTACTTTTCCTATTCATCTTTCAGTCACCTCCATCTCTGACACACCTTTTGCTTGTACAGTAGCACTGTATTGTGAGACATTTATGTAAAGCAGGTCATGGATGTGATATGAATCTTAATTGAAATGGCATACAGTATTTTAACTGTTTTTCCCTCATTGTCAACTATAACCAGGTCATTTTCTGTAATGCATACTATCAATAATGGACAGCCAAGCTGATCAATTGACCTTTCTTCTCTTCATTTGGGATTGACAGTATGGGGTCTCACTAATTTTTACTAGATACTCCGGGGTGCTCTCTTTTTTCCCTATAGTTGGCTGTTATGAATGATTTGTATTTACATGTCTATCCTGGGAGCCACTCTTTTATGTTATGCTTTTGTGTGAAAACCATTAACTCTTAGGCCATGAGATTTAAAAAAAAAATTCTTCGTTTTTTATTTAGTTAGCTAAAGATTTTTTTTACAAGATTGGTCATTTTTAAGCCTAATTTCTGAGTAACGTCAGTATATGGTTCCCATTTAACTTTTCTGATAGTTTTCGTATAGAGGAGTACATAAAAAGCAATAGTTAGGGTTAAAATTATTTTTATGCGTTTAATGTCTAGATTAAGAATTAACTTAAAGGGGTTGTCTCACTTCACCATTTATCATGTAGAGAAAGTTACTACAAGGCACTTACTAATGTATTGTGATTGTCCTATTGCCTCCTTTGGGAGTACCCAACATTTTTTCCTATGGTGTTCAAGCACGACCATTTTAATCTATTTACATAAAATTTTAATTGTGGTGTGTTTTTTATTTAAATTTTAGATGGCCGTATTTTGTTTCAATTTTCATACCCTCAGTAGAGGGCTTCTAATTTAACACTTTTTTATAAACTTTTTTTTTATTAACATATACTGTATAAGCATAATGTACTGTCATATATCTGTATGATAGTACATTACTCCCTGTGCATGTAACATGCTGCTTATGCATCTGTTAGAACTTGCCTAAGGGATACCCTAACAGAGGATATCACTAAACATCCCTGGGGTCCTTTATTAGGTGACGGACTGTCGCAATCTCTTTTCTAAATTTATCTCGATTTTTAGACATCTTCATACATCTGTTATTTCACACTGAAACACCCAGAGGATAACTAATACATCAAGTGCTACTAATATGAATATCATGAAATATATTGATGTGGTAAGAAATATAAGATTACTAACACACTGGTGGACATTTACTAACCAGAATTTTAGCAAATAAATGACACATATCAGCCTTAGGGATCTTTAACACCAGCGGATGCCATGCGTGGAATCCGCTGCGTGAAAGAGTGCCAAGCCCCGGCTTCCCTTTACCCTCAGTTCACACTTGCGCATTTTACAGCGCGTTCAAACGCACTGTAAAACGCTCAACAGGAGAAAACTCATGTTTCCCTATGGGCATGGTTCTCACCTGAGCGTTTTACAGCGCGTTTGAACGCGCTGTAAAACGCCCTACGCTCAAATAAGTTCTTGAGCTTCTTTGGGGCGTTTTGTCGCACCCATAGACTTCAAGTGTAGATATGCCTTTTTCAATTGGTCTCCAGAGTCACGAACGCGCGTATGACGCGCGTTTCCTATTAGCAAAAACGCGCTGTAATACGCGCGACAAAAACGCGCGTTAAACGCACGTCTCAGAAACGCTCAGGTGTGAACCCAGGGTTAAGTCTCACGTTCAGAATCAGTTTAGCACAGATGCATTGCCGCAAATACAATTAACTGTTGCTTTTTAACACTTTGGCGTACAAAATGACAAATTATTAGGCTACAATTACAAAAGACCCATTTTGAAAATTGCATGCGCCTTTTGACAAACGAGGTGAAACAAATTGCCATTTTTTGATTTGTGATGTAAAGATTTTTCTGGCGCAAAATATACTAATATTGTTAAATGTCCCCCACTGTGTCATTTATAAATAGTTTAGGTAGTTTTCTCTGTGCTAGGGACCTAACACCAAAGTTGGCCTATATTTAGGTCAAAGCACCTCAATTATGATTTGACATAGTAAGATTGAAAAAATAATTCAGTCCAGGTTGTTCTCATGTACTGTTAATCCAGAGCAAAGCTGAATTGGCATCTATGAGTTAAGTTTGCCTAAATCCTTCCTGGCTGCACATGTTAATGTTAAAATAATTCCCTGGATCAATTATCTAAGTGCTCATTCAGACAACCATAGTGTTTTGTGGTCCGCAAATTTCCTATCCGCAAAACACAGATACTGGCCGTGTGCATTCCACATTTTGCGGACCGCACATGGCAGGCACTATAATAAAAATGACTATTCTTGTCCGCAATTGCGGACAAGAATAGGACCTGCTCTATCTTTTTTGCAGGGCCATTGAAATGAATGGGTCTGCACCCGTTCCGCAATTTTGCATACGGTCGTCTGAATAAGCTCTAATACAGAAAACGTAATGCTCCATTATTGTCAGAGAGACATCACATCTCTTTTAGGGCACGTTCTCATGGGGCAACATGCAGATTCTCTGCTACTGATTAGCTATAGTACCAGTAAAGTGGATGAGATTTTAAAGCCTTTTTCACATTTTGACAATTTTACGGTGTTTTTTTTTTATGGTTCTTATCAGTTTGATAACAATTGAGCTATGACAAGTGTCTATGAAGTCAGGAGATCAGAGATGCGAGCTCTACATGAGCTGAGGGGGTTCAAAGAAAACAAAGTCAGATGTACTACTCCCACAAATGCTAAAAACCTTTAACGCTTTGGGGGACGGTGTTCACTTTCAAACCCAATCCCTAGAAGCACACATCACTATTCTACCTAAAGAGGGGAAGGACCCATCTCTGTGTAGTAGTTACAGGCCCATCTCACTCCTCAATACTGATATTAAACTATATGCTAAAATGTTAGCAAATCGGCTGAAGGATTTGCTTCCTGTCCTGGTCAACAAAGAACAGGTGGGATTTGTAAAGGGGAGGGAGGGAAAAGATAATACATTGAGGGTCCTGCAGCTGATCCAGTTCGCGAGGTTGAACAAAACCCCATTAGCCTTGCTTTCAACCGATGCAAAAAAGGCATTCGACCGGGTGGACTGGACCTACATGCAGCAGACTTTGTCTCATTTTGGTATCTCTCCGCTCTTCATGAATAGAATAATTGCACTCTACTCTACTCCTTCGGCGTCAGTCCGGGTAAATGGTACGTTATCCCATCCTTTCAAAATTTTAAACGGGACTTGTCAGGGGTGCCCCCTATCACCGCTTCTCTTCGTCCTCACCATCGAGACACTTATCCAAACTATCCGTCAGGTGGGGAATCAAACACATCTCACAGTAGCATATGCCGATGACTTGCTGATGATCACGTCTAATCAGTGTCGGACTGGGGTACCTAGGGCCCACCAGTAAAATTTATTTGGGGGCCCACCGTACGGATACATTGAAATATAATAAATAATCTAACAAGTTTTTTATATGAACATCAGCTGGTGGAGGTGCTGTACATTGAATATATGCATGTAGTGCAGTAAGTCTAATGTGTTATGTGGCACTTGTGCAGGGGGTGGGAGACTAGGGGCCTACTTTGCCCAGGGGCCCACCGGGGGATTCCCCTGTACCCCTGTGGGCCAGTCCGAGCCTGCGTCTAATCCCGAAACCTCCTTCCCGGTTCTTCATGACATTTTCACCACTTTTCAGGAAATCTCCAACTTTATGATAAACTCCTCAAAATCCTCAGCCCTTAATATAGCGTGCTCAGAAGGTGTTGTACATCGTACTAAGACGCGCGCTCCATTCCCCTGGGCAACCTCCTCCATAAAATATCTCGGCCGACCCTGGAAAATGGTTCCCCCTCAACTATGCTCCCCTGCTAAGTCAGGTCTCCACGCTCATTGATAGCTGGAAAATACCGTATGTATCATGGTTTGGGCGAGTGAACTTACTTAAGATGATGGTGGTACCTAAATTCATTTATATGTTTTCCACACTGCCCATACACATACCTAAGACTTATCTGAACAAAATACGGAAAAAGTTCTTACAAAGTCGTCTGGGGACATTCTACTCACAGACTGGCATACAGCACGCTCACTAAACCCAAAGTAAAGGGAGGCACTGGACTTGCGGACATTGAAGTCCTGTATAAATCGGTCCAATTCGCTAGAATGGGGGACTTGTACAGGGGGTCTCCAAGGAAATTATATGTCGCGATAGAGGAAGCAGTCTCTGGATTCTCACTCACCCAGGGCACCTTTTTGCTTCAGTTAAAAAAGTGCTTGCTCTCCTCACTGAATGTTATAACACAGGCTGTATTATTGGCTTGGGCACCCTTCTATAAAGATGGGCGAACATGGTCGACCCCTTCCGCTATCACGCGCGTGGGCGATTTTTAAAGGTCTAGCCACTCCATACTGGTCAACGTGCCTCTCTCTGCAACAGACCATGAACATTCAGATGCTAGGTGATATCTTGGAGGACGGCACTTTACCAGGATTTCTGAAGCTGAGGGAACTGTTCCCCACCGCTCCTCTATCAGAGATCACCTATAACAAAATTGTTTTAGGATACAAACAGTCTCTGAAACTGGGACCCCTACTCTCACATGGTTAGAAAAGCTTGCCTCGAGCCATGTTCAACCCCCCCAAGACTTTTTCAAAATATATTAGGAGTTAGTCATACTTCCCCCAGACTCGCATCTCCCTTACATAGCGAAACGGGAACAGGAATTGGGGATCTCTCTTTCCCCCAATAAGATTTCCTGCGCTTATGGGAACAGTTGCGGCCCCTCACGATGTATCAGCCTCCAGGAGACCAACTACAAACTAGTAAGTTGATGGTACAAAACACCAGAGGTACTTCATCGGATTTATGATTCTGTGTCGGATCAGTGTTGGAGATGCCTCTCTGAGAAAGGCACCTTCAAACACATCTGATGGGAGTGCGGGCTTCTCAAGCTATACTGGCGGATAATTGAGGATATCATAAACAAGGTATGTCCAGGTTTCCCCCAAATATCCCCGCAATTGCTATTCCTTGGGATCACACCCCAACTCTCTCCCGGCTTTAACCATAAGTTGTGGTCCACTCTTATAGTTGCAGCTAAAGCCATGGTCCCTCTGTACTGGAAAAACACTAGTGCCCCTCCAATCTCCCATTGGTTAAGTAAGGTATTCCATATTTCTCGTATGGAAGAGCTCAGTTATATCACATCTCAGAACATTTTGGGTAGCTGATCCAGGGTATCAAGTGAGCTACTGGCGGAGCATTCTACGCTTTAGCCCATTACACAACACTGCTGGATCGCCACGTCTGCACTGAACGCCTGGACCTGGTATTGCTGTACATGCCAAGCTGTACCAAGTAGGTGTTGCTATATGTGTCATCATTTTATTACTATTCCTTTGTTACAGGAAGTAACTGTCGGAATCTTCATTATAATGCGTAAAGTTAATCTTCACCCATCTGCTTTAGCTCTCTTGCTGACGTATGTACCCGGTGGGGGGGGGGGTGTGGTCTCCCTCATCGTTTCATGGGGGACTATGACCCCATACCAGCGCTCGGTGGGATAGACCTTCAAATTTGTTTTCCTGATTTGAAAAAATAAAAAAAAATTGAAAACACAATTATAATGTTACAAGTGTAAACACTTATTGTTCACTGATCTCCATTGTATGCACTTGTACATGTTCGCAATTTTTTGAAGAGCATAATAAACAGAAATTGAAAACAAAGTTGCAGATTGCAAACAGGCTGATTTTTTAACCCTTGTATCACAGGAATGGCTGAACATTTTTAATAAAGACCAATTGAAAAAAAATGATTTTTAGCCCAAAATGAGTAAAATGCAATCAGAAAAATTCCCCCAAATATGTACATAGCCTTTCTGCAACGGGGGACAGTGTCTCTTATACCTTCTTGAGTGGCAGTGCCAGGTTCCTGCATCATCAGCCCTGCCAGTCAGGAAGGAGAGGAAGGGGCTGTAGGAGGAAGAAGGTGGAACAAGGGTGCACAGAGGGGCTCGAACCCGTCCCTTTAAGTGAAAGTGCACTTAACTGTTCATTTCCATATGGATTAAAAATACATTGTGAAGCTGGAATATCCTTATAATTTCTTTGCTTGCAATATTCTATGTACAGCGCACCTAGGTAAACCATGTTCTCATCATGTGCAATTGGATTTTGGACATATGATTTCATTCACTGATTGATGATTATGTATGAGGATTATTATTTACAGATATCTCATCATTAGGTTCCCATTGATACCTGGGAGCTGGACATTTCCAGTTGCTTTCCTTTTGCCTCTATGTATATGTATCTCATTTTTCACTTTCTATAATATAGTTGCATGGATGAGTAATGCTGCTGTGAAAGCAGATGGCGTGAAATTGGTCACCAACATGGTAATTTATCACAGAGGGAGCCCAGGTGCCTTCTGGCGAGTGACAAGTTCCTTTTCATGTTGTATGTGCTCAGGTTTCTATACTATGTTTAGAGGGTGCGGAGCTGTAGAATGTGTGCATGTGTCATTCCATTTTGCAGACATTATTAGCTACTGTATTTGTGTTATTAGTTATTACTAAATATGGAGAATATTCCAAATGTAAAGTAGTACTTTCAAGTGAACAAGCAGTGTTTGGCTTAAAGGGGCCACCATTGGGGGGGGGGCATTGTCAAACAGTGCTTCTTTGTGGACTCTGACGCCTTCACCCCACGGCCTTGGCTGCATTGCTTAGCTCCCCTGTTGGTTTGATGCCGTTGCCGCTAATCACGGGCGGTGGTGACCTGCTTCCCTTGCATGATGTGAACAATTGACATGCCCCCCCAAAGGTGGCTAACCCCTTTAAGTTAAAAGGGTTGTCTAACATCAGCTAATGACATTCATCATGTACAGAAGGTTAACCCTTTAACGACCGTAGGGTTTTTATTTTTTGAGTTTTTGTTTTGCGCTCCCTGCTTTCCCAGAGCCATAACTTTTTTATTTTTCGGTTCACATAGCCATATGAGGGCTTGTTTTTTGCGGGACAAGTTGTAATTTCTAACGCCACCATTTAATGTTGCATATGATGTAGTGGGAAGCGGGAAAAAAATTCCAAATAGGGTGAAATTGCAAAAAAAAATCAATTCCACCACAGTTTTGCAGCTTTTTAAATTCCTACGTTCGATGTGCGATAAAACTGACTGGTTAATTTTACTCTACAGGTCGGTACGAATCCGGCGATACCCAATATGTATAGGTTTTCTTGCGTTTTGATGGTGAAAAAAAATTCAAAACGGGAAAAAAATTAGTTTTACTTTTTTGTCACCATGTTTTGACCCCTATAACTTTTTGTAATTATATGTACAGAGCTGTTTGGGGGGCTCATTTTTTGCGTCATAATCTTATCTTTTTATTGATGCCATTTTGGGGTGTGTATGACGTTTTGATCACCTTTTATGTAATTTATTGTGGAAAATGAAGCGACCAAAAATGGCGAATCCGCCATTTGGACGCTTTTTTCTGTTTTGCTGTTTGACGTATGGGGAATATTTTTTTATGTTTTTATAGTATGGGCTTTTTCGCACATTGCGACACCCATGATGTGTATTTTTTTAATTTTTCTATTTTTTTTTTTATTTTAGCAAAAGGGGGGTGATTTGAACTTTTATGTTTGATTTATTTATTTTTAAAACTTTTTTTTTTTTTTTTACACTTTTATATAGTTCCCATAGGGAACTATAACTTACAATCATCTGATTGCGATTTTCATACATTACAATGCTATAGCATTGGAATATATGAAAAAATCGCATATTTCCTATGAAGCCTATTACAGGCAAGGCTCCATAGGAAATACTACAGAGCAGCCTGGGTTTCATTCATAGAAACCCAGGCTACTACAGGCATTCTCCGGCTCCTCCGATCGCCACACGGGAGAGCCGGAGCGCAAACCGTAAGTAAAACTTTCGGTTTGTGCCCACTCAGAGGGGTTAAATGTCCGCGATCGGCATCGAACCATGCGGACACCCGTGGCTAAGGCGACCGCATGGAGCAGGAGCAGGCGCTCAGATAGGTTATACTCACCCCGCTCCCCAAAACCCGCATCACTTCTGATGCCCGCACGTCCGCCGCTGTATCTTCCTGTTGTGAGGGTAGCCAATAGCAGGCTGCGACAGGGACGAGCCTCCCTACCGTCACCCGCGATGCTAGGGAGGCGGGTTGCGGCCTGCTATTGGCTGCCAAACCCCTCTCCCCAGCCACCAGATGTTTTGATCTGCATGACGGGGAAATGCAGCGGCAGCTGTGCAGGCATATGTGTGCTCCCAGTATCCCCGCTTACAGAGGCCTCCACCGTTTCCTGCAGTGTGTAAGCACAGCCACTGCTGCTGGATTGCTGAGTGGTCGTAAGTTCGTAACCCCTGCATATGAGCAGTGTATAATGTGATGGAAAAATGAATCCAGACAGCAAAGGAAGCAATATGGAGAATCACAATACATTAGTGAGTGCCTTGTATTAACTTTGTCTACATGATAAATGCCATTTACTGAAGTGAGACATTAACATTTCTAATTTTCACATGCGGCAATTGCCTATTAACTGCAGCGAAAGTTCCTCAAGGTGGTTTACTATGTGAAGTCCTTTGACAATACAGACTTTGGGTACAGTCTCATGCGGCAGTGATGGTGTAGCAGAAAACTGTTCTGCAAAAATTGTATTTACTTAAATTTGTTTGCCGTTTTTCAGCAAATTTTTTGGTTTTAATACAATAGGAACTGTGTCCAATAAAACCAGGACCACAGTTTCAGGAAAACAGGGACAACAACCTCATGTGAATGCATGTGGTTTGTTCCAATTAGTTTTTCCAATTCGGAAGGGTAACTGTAGTGGGCAGCTGAATAGGGACACTGAGGCACAGGGTGCAATGTATTTGCTTTTGCAAAAACACCGTTCTTTGCGTTTTTTACAGTAAATTGTGGCCAAACATGCATGTTAGCGGCACAATCGGGGCTGTTGGCTGAATGAACGTCTGAGAGCTATGTTGAACAGGGGTGAAGGTAGAAGAGGACATTCTGACACATCTGCCTTGGGATTGGGAACAATGACAGCTTGTTTTGGCTCTGTGCCGCATTGTCACACAGCGTCTGAGTATATGCTTAATGTTGACCTGCTTTCTATGAATAGTCCGTGAAGGGACTCTCACAATGTACTGCTAGCATACTGTAGGAAACCCATATTTCTGCAAATGACCTTCTACTATATATGTTCTATTTTATTTTTTCTTGATGAGAGTGTTAACTTTTAGGTGTAGTTTTAACTTGTTCACCAGGAGAAATCCACAATTATAGAGAGTCTTAGCTGTTTTGACCATGCAGAACTGCTGCCAAGAAGAGCAGGACAAGCATTCCTTTAGCTGTGCTTTTATCAGGAGTAGTGTGAATATGAACTTGTATTTTGGCACATTCTGCTCCTGCAAGTACCCAGGAGGCGGAGGTTCATTGTGGAATACTCTTCACAGTCCTTCCCCTCTGCCCTGAATGACAGCTGAAGTGGTCTGCTGGCTGAATACAGAGAGTGCTCCACAGCGAAGCCCCACCTCTAGCACACTTAAAGGGGTTTTCCGGTTGCGAAAAGTTATTTCCTATGCACAGGCTTGGTGAGGGATCCTACTGCTGAGACCCCCACTACTGATAATGAAAGCTCCACAAAAGGTATGTTTTCCCTGCTCTCCCCAGTCAATGCAGAATAAAGATCACTTTTGGCATGGTAATTCAAGGGGTCGTTCAGGTATTCCTAACTGTTAACTGATGCCTGCCTCTGGTATTGAAACAACCCTTCTCCCCAACACTTCTATCCTGTGCATCTGCTCTCGTGTGTCCAATGATTGGTCACTGATTGGCTGCAGCAGAGCAGATGACCATGCCCATGCCTGGGAGGAAGTAAATAATCCAGGGGCACAGAGGAGCCGGCACACAGGACTGGAGTGGCAAAGAGCAGATAAGTATGAATCTTTCCAGACAGACATCAGTTTAAAGTTACAGTAAGTATTCCTGGACAACCCCTTTAAGTATAAGCATGCCAAGATGCATGTGTTTCTACTATGAATCTTTTGATTTTACTGCAATAAAACATTAGATTTTATTTTTTGCAATATCCTGGTGCTGGAATTCTTTTCTAAAACACATGTTCAGACATTTCAAGTTTTGTCGCAAATTCTCACTTGGCCTACAAAGAACTACAGTCTAATGCATATAAAAGGGTTTTAAAAACCTCACCCAAGACTATCAGAAAAAACATTTGCATCGAATTCAGGGCGTGCTATTATGCCGCAGAATTGCATGATTTTTCACCACAGATTTTAACCTTTGCAGAAATACATAGTGTTATAGTAATTTTCCTTACCCCGTGCTCCCAAGCACGTGTATCAGCTCCTTTTGTGTAAGGAAAGGCCGCACTATTCCAGTAATGAGTTAAGATGCTTCATGGTTGAGATCTGGTGAGAGACTGCCCTCCTCCAGACTGCTTCTTTATTTACATAGACCAAGGGATAACAAATAGGAAGTGGGCAGGCCCAACACCTGACCACTCCCTTCAGGTACAGTACAGTCATACAGGAAGTGATGACACACACACCCACAGAAAGAATACCACAACATGTCTCTTCGTCACCACTAGGGGGGAATCTTGTTCAGCATTGATCAGTGATCAATGCTCAACAAGGCTCACCAGGATTCTTATGTGGGCCTACTTATAGGAACAGCGTCACAATCTCCAGCGGTTGATCAGGCACACTGGAAATAACGAATGCACGTTCCTTTCCGTATATTGTTCTCTTAATAAATGCATACACGCCAAGCCAATAAATCCGCCTTTTGGGCGGAGGGCCCCAGCCGGCATCTATCCATTCGCCAAGAAAACACTGCTTGCTGCGTCTCTATATTCGCAGCAAGATATCCACTTCCAGTGGTTTACACACTGAGAGACACGATGACAATATTACAAAACACATCATAATATTTCCACAACAGTCCCTCCTCTTTGTCATATGCTGCTCAGTGTCCCTCGATGATTATTCCTCTGCATCTGGTTGATGGTTTGGTCTTCAGGGCATCTCGTACTCGGTTGGTTATTCATCAAGCATATAGAATTAATGGAAACAAAAAAACATAAGTACATGCCCGGATCCAATGGAAAACCAAGGAGCCCTAAAACCTCCCAATCAGCTGCAACGTAAGATTCCGGGACAAGCTTTACCAGGACATATGACCCTCTGACATTAGGGGAAATTACCTTATAAATAGCTAACCCGCATAGGAAATAGTACAGACCTGTCAACTCCAAACAAGAACTTCTGACAGTCACTGGCCTCCAGTAATAACTGCCTCACAACTGGAGGACCCCACCAACCTATCTCCTTTACCTCATCTGCGGGCCGCCTAGCTGCCGGACACCCATACAGGATTAACAAACAAGGAGCCGGAGCTACTATTAAACCTATATCTGATATTACCCTCTAGGATGTGCTACTAACAAATGTCTTCTTGTGGCCCTTGTCAATTTGAGGTGCCTTCCCTTCCTAAGAATGAAAGTAAACAAAAGTGATACTCCTCATCCTTTGACGTAGTTAAGCAGCTTCTTGCAGTGACTGGTGTGGATCTAGTTGTCTCGTCCCTCAAACTTCAGAGAGGTTGGCATCCTCAGCAGCACCTGGAATGGCCCAAGATATCCTGGCTCTAGTCCTGTCTTTGGATGTTTCTTTAGCACGACCCAATCACCTGGTTAACTAGAAAGAACACTGGTTATTGAGTCTGGGTCTGGGAGAGACTCCCGAACCCGGTGGTGGACATTGAAAGGGCTACAGCAGAACATTCAGGCCATGGGTCAGCTGTGATTTCTCCTTGCAAAAATCTGACCCAACTACTGTCAAAGAAAAGGCAGTCGTGATGGTTCTTGATGTGAGAAAATTGACAGTTAATAGGTTAGAATGGTTAGTAAAAAGTTTGAAAATGGGTGTTTTCTACACCACTTTCCCCCCCCTTCTCATCGTCCTCAAAACCAGGACGAAGAGAAGCTGGGTTCAACATGGTGCATCACCTCAAGGTTAGATGGAGAGATGAGGGAGGGATGGCAGAGAGAGAGATGAGAGAGAATATTGGAGTCCGTAGTTTTAGTTGGACGGGAGTACATGATCGTGTTAGTTCACACTGTCTGGGACTTTTGAATGCCCTGTTGCCGGAGCTCGATGGATTTGTGCAGCCACAGTTCTGCCTTCTGGAGGGAACCATGGCTTTGGAGTCTAGTGGTGAATCCTCGGACGAACTTTTCCCCAAATCCAGACCTCAAAAAGTCCCCATTACTTGGGGTTGGTCCACTCTGAACCTACAGTCCATTGGTGCCAATCTTTGAGGGGCTTAACAACTCCTCCTCCATAGATGGATTTCATGTGCTGCTTGGCTGTCCTATACTGTCAGAAGTGGTACCCTTCTGGTCCCTAATTTTCCCTATACCCAATGCTCGAGCCTTCTAAAAGTAGGTGCGTCCACCTACAGTGTCCCGCGACACACGCCTGGACGGCTGCTACCCCCCTTCGTTCGCCTCTGAGTTGCCCTAGGATTTCTGGCACCGACACACGGACTCCGTTCACCCTAGTTAGACCTCAGGAAAAGGACTAGCAGCGTGAGGAATGGGGCTTTGCCGACACACGGCAGCCCGGGGCTCGCACCGACACACAGTGGCCCTCTGAGTCTCTCACCAGATCTCAACCATGAAGCATCTTAACTCATTACTGGAATAGTGCGGACTTTCCTTACACAAAAGGAGCTGTTACACATGCTTGGGAGCACGGGGTAAGGAAAATTACTATAACAGAAGCAAATCTAAATATCTGACCTTATACTTTGCATCTATGCTAATTTTCATAAAGTTCAATATAGGTGAAGCAAAGGCCTCACCACCCTGCTTCTGTCCACGGGCTGTGTCTAAAATTTCAGTTCAGACCTAATCTCAGACAACTTTTTAATGTTTGCTCCTGTTAGCAATGTAAACTGCTTGAATTTTCCTAGTGAGTTGTTATTCAAGTAATTTCTCTTTTAAATCATTTTTTGCATACTGTATGTTAGATCCAGTAATAATTAACTATAGCCATGTGCTAGACTTCTCAACTATAGAATTCTGGTAGTTTTAGACAAGTGACTGCAATGATGGTAACTGCATGTGAATTTACACATCGTTGGGGCATCCTTCTACGGATGAGTTGGACTGAAGCGGAGTGTTTTTTTTTTTTTTTTCATAAGAATTCTTGCTGCTTTTATATTTTATTGCTACTTTCTTGTGTTGTAAACCATACCTTGTCTTGTTGAGAAATGCACTTTCAGGCTCCTTAAATACATGTATTATCTGCAGAGATTTAAGCTGATCCTACTACTAATATGTCCTCTACCGCAAAGGATCTGTTTTATCCAGTGGAATAAAACTTGACAAACAGCACATAATCTCTGAGTACATATAAATACTGTAACTAGAACCATTCATACAGACTATTGACGAAATCACAGCCAGTGAAACATTTCTAGCTGTGTGTGCTCTTTATATTGGTCTTACTCAGTATTAAGCCTCATGCACACGACCGTTGCGGATCTGCAAAACGTGGATGCCGGCCGTGTGTCTTCTACATTTTGCAGAATTAATCCTCCGGCCCTCAACAGTGCAGTACTATCCTTGTCCGTGATTTTTATTTTTTTTGTGTGGCCGCAGATTGGAGTGCTGTTCACATCTTTTGAGGCCCCATTGAAGTGAATGGGTCTGCATCCAACCGCAAAAACTGCGGCTCAGATGCATACCTAAACCATGGTCGTGTGCATGAGGCCTTAAAGAGGACCTGTTAACCCAGGAATCAGTCCCACTAGGTCTTAACGTATTGATTAAAGGCTTGTGTGTTATATAGAGATGAGCGAACTTCTTAAAATTCACTTGGTGTCAGATTAAAATTCTTAAAGTCCCTTCATCAGGCACTTGATGAAGGGACTGGTGATGTCTCGAGAACTTACTATGTAACATCATTACTTCTATTTTTGTTAGCCATTAAAAGGTATCAAACCTCAATACTCATATTTTGTTTCTCTTAATGAGGGCACTAAATTAATTTTCTACTGGCTAACACGGTACCAGACTTTTCCTTTTTCTTTAAAACGCACAATGTTATTGGGAAAAAAACAGTGGCTTGGAACTAATTGTCCGAAATTATGCCTCAATATGGGCAGATCCCTGCCCCTGTTTATACACACGCACACATTAATATCATAAGAAACGTGGCTTGTTCTGCACAAGTGTTCAAAAGTTATGCCTTAAGGATGGCAGAATGCTTGCCTTATTTATACATGCACAATTGTTAATTGTCATAAGAAAGAGTGGCTTGTTCTGAATGAGCCTGGTTTATTTATCCCTTTTATTCGGAAGCAGCAGCAGTACAGTTTGGATGTGGAAAGAGTAGGCTAATAGAGGCTTGTGGTCGCAATAGTAGCGGCATCAGTAGCAGTACAGCATGGAACAGACAAGGCAGTAGATGTATGCGGAGGCTGTTTAGGGGTACTAGTAGTGGCAGCTGTGTAGCGATTATGGTAGTGGCAGTAAGGATAGCAGCTGCATCCTGCCAGCAGCAGCCATACAGTACAGAACATGATGGTAGGCAGGCAGACAGCAGCAGCGGAATGTTGACGGCAGAAGCAGCCCTAGGGTACAGAACATGATGGTAGAAAGGCAGACAGTGGCAGTGGCATAATGGCGGCAGAAGCAGCCACTATATGGTACTAAACATGATGGCAGGCAGACAGCAGAATGGCATGCTGGTGGCAGCAGAACATAATGACAGGCAGGCAAACAGTGGCAGTGTCATGATGGAGCACCATCAGCAAGCGCAGATCTATTTATCAGCCTCAGCTGGAGGAGTGTGAAAATCTTCATAGGAGGCCACTGCTATTGGATGCCAGAAAGATGCGTAAAATGTTGTTCATCCACTGTCACAGACGTACCGAGACATACGGACGATGCCACGACAGGTGTCAGGAGATCTGTGAGACTGGCAACACGTGGTTTGATCTGACATGTTTTCCTTTTGGATCAAATTACATCTGTGTTGTTTCTGGTGCTTGTCACACCTTCTTTCCCCAGGTGTTGCTATTGTGGTCATTTTACCTTTCTCCCACTATGCTATGCGGTTTTTAGCTTCTGTTGGACTTGTGGTTAGCTTGTGTTTGGTTCTTGGCTGAGTTCCTGGTGCTACCAAAGCTTAATTCAAGATAAGTGTTTCCTTTACCTTTTGTATTTTGTTTATATATACCATATTTTTCACTTTATAAGATGCACCTGATGATAAGACGCATCTAGGTTTTTGAGGAGGAAAATAAGAAAACAAAATTTTTTAAACCAAAAGGTGTGCTTTTGGTGGGTTTTGAACTAATGGTGGATCTGTGGATGACACTATTATGGGGGATCTCTGTGGAAGACAATATTATGGGGGATCTCTGTGGATGACAGTATTATGGGGATCTCTGTGGCGGGGCCTGGTGCAGTGACTCTCTTTTAATACACCGGGCCCCGCAGCTGTGTAGTGAATTAATGTAGACTTATTGTAGGTTATCCTTTTGTAGCCCAAAGCCCTTCTGTACTTACTATCTATCCCCCCCGGCAGGCGGCAGCTTGCCATCACTCCCTCTGTCATGCGCTGCCTGCCCCGCCTCCCACTTTATGAATGAAGCAGGGAGGCGGGGCAGGCGGCACATGACAGAGGGAGTGATGTTAAGCTGCTGCCTGCCCACGGGTCTGCATGCCGCCGTACGGGAATAGATAGTAAGTACAGCAGGGCTTTGGGCTCCAAAAGGATAACATACAATAAGTGTACATTAATTCACTACACAGCTGCGGGGCCCGGTGTATCAGAGGGGAGTCACTGCACTGGGCCCTTCCACGAGTGTCCCCACCTCCTCCCTCCACACTGATACTTCGCAGGCCGCGCTGCGCAGCATAGCAGCCGGCGAAGTATCAGTATTTTTTTATAAGACACACTACCATTTCCCCCCCACTTTTGGGGGGGGGGGAGAAGTGTGTCTTATAAAGCGAAAAATACGGTATGTGTGTGTTGCCTTTCCCTGTTTTGTCATTAGGCCTGAGGGAGACTCCTGTTCGTCCTTCCCTTCCCTGATATTAGTTCCAGGGTCCTATAGGGTGAGATAGGATTCTAGGCATACGGTGTATGAACTTTCCTAACTTTGGGGCCTGTTCATACTGGTAGTCTGCTTGACAAAGGCTTTTTGAGCCGAAACATTGCATCTGGATTAAATTCTACACGTTTGGACATGCGGTCTCCGCTTTGTTATTCACATGTTTTTGGGGGGATTTTTTACCACGCCCTTGGAGACAAGCACCCACTGCATTCATACCAAGGAGTGCTGTTAATTTTTGATTTTCATACTGGTAGCCTGTCAGGACTGGAGTTAGGGTTTTCTCTAGGAGGTGTCCATCTTCCTTCCCTAGTTTTCAGGCCTTATTCCAGTATCCCCTTTCCCTCCTATGCTCGGTGTGGCGTTTTCCTCCCACACACAAGTGTGACATCCACATTCATTTTTTGCATAAGCGTCTGCTTTAAGATAGGGAGATGACATTGTTTGCCACAGTCCCTACTGACAAATTCTGTAGCCTGTTCGAAGGGCTTAAGTATGTGACAAGGGTCTTTGATGAGCTGCCTCTGCCTTACTTTGAAGCAACCCATAGGGAGGTGATTTGGTGCATGACTAAATCATTTTACTATTTTGTGCAACCCCGTCTGGATGTACAGCGCCATGGAATTATTGATGCTTTCAAATAAATAATATTTTACACTGCTTGTACAGATGCTCCAGCTGTCACAGCCTCTGTTTGCGCCATGACACGGTTGCCGTGCATAAGGTTGCCAGCAGAAACTTGTTGTGGCTGCATGTAGGTGGCTCCTCCTATCCCCTGGGTCCTTTCCTTTTCTGGTGCTGTAGGGGTTAATTCTCTGGCTGGTGTGGATGTAGGCGGAGCTGGGTGTGGCCTCTTGGCACTTCTTATTCTGGATTTGTTGAGCCTGAGGTCAGTTTTATGTTTGCCTTTGTTGGTAAAGGAGCTCTGCTCCTTTCTGGATGTGACACCTGTCCGTGAGGGCCTCCTTGTGGAACAACAAGGTCTTCGGCAATGCTTCCCTCACGTTCCCCCTCCTTGTTCCATACCTTCCTTGTCTGATATGTTTGGTGTATTGTTCCAGCATGCATGCTAGACATTCCCTTGTCTGCCTGCAGAAGTGGGCTTGATGGTTTCCCAGAGGGTTGAACCACAAACCTGTATGCAGTGCTGCCTTGGGCCATTGTGCATCTATCTGCATGAGTCCAGGCAGTAACTGATGTGCTGGATTCCTGTGTGTGTGTTGTTGGTATGGGGTCCTGTTTGGTGTGTGGGTTCCAGTACTTATACACAGGTTCCAGTCATGGTGGCAGCAGCAGGTAAGTGTGTAGTTCTGTTTTCTTACCTGCCGATCTAGTTGTTGTGTATGGTTTCCGTTGTTTTCCCCTTTGTCTTTGGTTGCTTGGCCTGTGGAGACTCCGGTTCGTCTGTGTCCTTGAGGAACCGGTTGTCTTCTATTCCTGACCCCTATTCTAGGAATCGATAGGGTCAGTAGGGCACAGGTTTCACTGTATGAGTCCTCCCACCATTAGGGGGTGCTCATACGGTCAGGAGATCAGGAATAGGATGAGGGTTGTATAGGAGATTTTCATCTTCCCTATCCTGGCTTACAGGTCTAGTTACATCGTTTATTTCCTACATTGTACGGTGTGGAGTTTTTCCCCACTCTCCACCGTGACACAAGCATATGCAAGCTGGAAGTGGCTGGTGTGGGAACCAGACTGACACAAACATGGAGGTGTCACTAGGACCTGGCCTTCTTGCTGCGTTGCTGCCTTGCCTTGAAAAATATTGACCCATTGGATGGTAAGAGATATGTTAATTGCCTCTGATTGCAGCGCTCTGTCACAGGCAGGTGCCGGCAATGTGTTTCTTCTGCCTGCATTTGTATATGAATGGTTACTTGTCATTGGTGGGCTAGTTCTCCTGCCCCTCCTCCGCCCCTCTCCCCCTATTGGCAGCAGCGGCAGCAGCAGCACAGGAGGAGGGAGAGACTGCCTCCTTCTCCCCGTGCTGCTGAGGAGAACATGGCCGCGCTGACAGCAGCACAGGCACGTTCTCTGATACTAGGCTGTGCAGTAGCGCAGTCCAGTATCAATAAAAAAACAATCCTGGTATCGAGCTCTATACCAGAGAAAAGTATTGAGTGGGTATCGAAATTTTGATACCCGAAACAACCCTAGTCAGCTATGTATCGTCCAGCAAGGCTGATTTCACACCATCAGATACCTAAAGACAGCAGAATCATCTAAGTGGTATGGCAGTACCTGCACCATCAGCAACACAGCCAGGTTAAGCTTGTGCACCAGCGGATTGCTGAGCATGTTTATTGGCCATACATTCAGTTTTCGATGGCTGATGAGGGAGGGGAGTGGTAGGAAGAATAGTCTGAGCTGGAGAAGCAGTAAGTGGTGATGATGACAAGGAAACTGTACTGCATGTGGATGCGGCCTGGCTACCGCAAAGGAAACCAGGAGGATTTTACCACAGTAACTAGTGAGTGATGCCGCTTCATGTGGTTCAGTAAAGCTGTGGTGCCTGTGTCTGAACGCCCAGAGCTTTAATCCTGCAAATCCTGCACACAGCAATGCTTTTGTATTCTGGCACTGAAAGAAAAAATGCCACATGGGAGATACAGCCAAAATTAACTTAACACCAGAGATGCCCACACAGTGCACTATTATGACTTACCCATCTTTTCTCCAGTACTATGTGGCACTCTTCTCTTACATTAAAAATACATGCGAGTCGCCACTAGACACAGATAAGATTGCCTGTGACCAGATGCTTGGGGGCTACACAGAATGGTATTGAGATCTACATGTAGCCCCCGTCCACGGGTTGTGCACCCCAGCTATAGTGTCTGGTAACTGGGATGTCCATCTGTCGTGAGAATGAAGCAGGTCTAAGTCCTTGGTTTCTAGGAAGAGATGCCACCAGATGTGTTTTGAATCCAGTACTTTCTTATAGATGGTGGGGAGAAAACAGTTGTTGGGTACCCACTGATCTGATTGGTATGTCTTAAAAGCCATGAAGCTATAATAATAATACTACCAAATTGGGGAAAATGTGGTACAACTGCATTTTTTGTATATTTAGTTTCACAATGGTTTTTGTATCACTTTATTATTAAAAGGATATGTTCTAGAAAATGCAACATTGTTTTTAGTTTTTACACCACAGTTTTTCTTCTTTGGGGGTCGAAACTCACATATGATTTGGCATACCTCTACCTACCACATGGGTTTCAGCCTCATTTTATAAATGGGTGTTTAAACCACCTACTGCAGTGTAACATCTTTGCCCAAAAATACCCCATAGCTTTGATGCAAAAACATTGTAATATCACGCCCTATGGTACTGAATGAGAAACATCTTTACTGTATTTGTGTTTCTTATTATCCACTTACTGGATGACATAGACGTGTTTCTGCTATAAGGCTGCAAGAAAATGTCATAAGAATTATTTGCTCACCAGCTTATCAATTATACAAACACAGATGCCCTTTAGGATATTTTCCCTAAAATGCTCCCTTGTGCTGAGCTCGCTGTAGGTGATTCACTCTGCATGGCTGATTGCTTGTCCCTTTGATTCCTATAAAGAAAAGCAGAATAAATTGAAACTGTAATCACTTGTAGCAAAATGAGTGGATACAGGCTGTGACTAAGTCTCGAGTATATGGCGCAAGGTTGTGCCATAATCGTTTTCTGTCATTTTCTACATTTCTCTGTTTTCTAGTTCCTGAAAACTTAATGATAAATAGATATAATTACCATTGCTTCAATTAACAAAAAAAAGTAGTTTGAACACAAATGCAAATGAGTTGTTCTGAGCACTTATGGTGGGCCTATTTCCCCATGGTGCAATGATGTTCCTTTCCTCTGCTGGCTAAGCCCCTCCTATTCCTTGGTGGCTGACAAGGCTAGTCATCTGAATATTGTTAATGCTCAGCCAGCAATCTCAATCATGCTTCAAAATTTCAGCACATGCGCAGTAGGGCAGGAATGAGATTGTACAGAAAGCAATAGGAGCAAAGTTGCATAGAATGGCTTAGGCCCACTCTTTGTGTGCTTAACTGCGCATTTGAATATGGATTAAAAGTACCTTTTCTCCAGAATAAGGGCTCATGCATCCAAGCGTAATGGCTCAGTGCCCGTGCTGCGGACCGCAAATAGCGGTTCACAATGCACAGGCACGGACCGTGTGCACTCCATTTGCGAATGCAGACCCATTGAAATCAAGTCAACATATAGCCGAAGATTGAACATGTTCTATCTTTAGCAGTGCAGAGGCACGGACCAGAAAGCCCACGAAAGCACCACAAAAGACAGGTGAATTCCTATCTTTGGTCGAATCTTGCGGATTGCGGACCCATTCAAGTCAATGGGTCCACATCCGCATCACAGTGCCCATATATTGCGGACCAGCCATTTATGATCTGAAAAACGGGCACTGAGCCCTTACGCTCGTGGGCATGACCCTGAAGCAATAGATGAAGTGAAAGGTGCAATTACATTCAGCTAAGCTAGCCCAACAAGCCTGGTCTGGTTTATCCGTGAATTTCCTGGTGACAGACTCCCTTTAATGGTGAGTAAATTGCCTGAAATGGACTTCAGCACTTTGTAGTTTAAATAAATCAGTGCTTATTTTTTAAGGCAATTCATACTTTGTGACATTTCAGTCAAATGACCTTTTTCAAACACTAACAAAAAAAATTTGATGCATATTATGTTTTTATTTGCAAAGTGTTGACGTCCCATTACAGTATAACAGAGCTGACCCTCCAGAACTCAGTAGCCACATATAATATAGTATGTATAGTGTGTGTGTGTATATACTGTATATATATAATGCATAAACAAGATGTTGCAGGCTATTTAACGTTATTCTATCCAGTAAAGTGACTCTGCAGTTTCTACTCTCTGCATCTCTGTGATTGTGCCCTGAATAATGTATAAGCTGCAGGGGGGGAGGGATGAACTGCTATGAATTACATTTCAGGCCGGTAGTTACACTGATTGTGAATTTTGATTGAATAACAAGACTCATGGCATCAGTACAGCTTAGCCAAGGAGCTTTACAATGTAACTCCTTTTCTGGCACACAGAATGAAAGAGAGTTAATGTGCGGCACATACGGTGATACATTCTAGCTGCCATTTCTACTGCAGAACAGAGCAGCTAATATAATTCAGAGCACTGCAGTATCACGTCCAGTCGCTGTCATGTTAGGTATGTCTGCAGGCAAGACGTGCCCTCACTCACTGCAGGCACTGCAAAGCTATCCTATCAGTCTCCTCTATCATGTCTCCTATTAGATTTCAAATTATGTATCAAAGTAGACTTAAAGGGGGTGTCTCACGTCAACAAATGGCATTTAGCATGTAGCTAAAGTTACTACAAGGCACTTACTAATGTATTGTGATTCTCCATATTGCCTCCATTGCTGGCTTGGTTAATTTTTGCATCCCATTATACACTGCTCGTATCCAGGGGTTATGACACGTGTTGAGCGAAATGAAATATCTGAAGTGGACTTCGATCTGTATTTCAGAGAAAATTCAATTCATCGTGAAGTCGGATTTTCTCGTGCTTCATGGTAACGAATCAGTTTTCACTGAAATGGTAGTAAAAAGAAAAAAAAATATCATACTCCCCTTATCCATTTGAGCGCAAAGAGACCGCCGCGGCCATCTTGATTGAAGAACCAGAGCAAAATCTCAAAAGTCATGTATGACGTCACCACATTGGCCAGCGTGATGATGTCATCACGCACTTCACAAGATTTTGCTTGGGATCTTAAAGCAAGATGACTGCAGAGGCCTCTTTGCGTTCAAATGGATAAGGTGAGTATTATTATTATTTATTTATTTTTAACGATTAACCCCTTAAAGCCCTCATTTTTTTATCTCAGATGCCATGATCAGCAATAAACACGGCATCTGACGGGTTCTACGCTGGGTGGAGGCGCAATTACCATTCCCCATCATTGTGCCTGCTACTTTCAAAGAAATGTGCTTTGTGACAAAGTAATTAGTCACGAAGCAAATTTCTTTCGGAAATTCGGCCAAGTAGCCGAATTGAATTTTTGCGAACTTCGCTCATCTCTAGTTACGACCTCCCTGCAATCCAGCAGCTTGCACACTACAGGAAAAAGTGCTGGTCTATGTGCACTCGCAGGGCCCTGGCCACCTTGCTGAGGGTGGCTCAAAGAGTGTCTAAAATTATTAATACATGTGGCACACGACCTGCTTGCCAGGTTTTCATTGCAAAATTAACAAGCGCTAATTAGGGAAAATGCCCAGAGAACCCCTTTAAGATAAAAATCCAGGTATTTATCTTTAAAAACTCTGCTCACAGTGGAAAAAAGTTACCTATGTGATAAGATGAGACCAGTGTTAACTGAAAGTACTATGTGTGATGTAATCCAACACCTCGCACCAACATCACAACATTTCCCTACGAAATGCGCCAGTGATAGCATCCTGCTGCAGAATTGAATATTAATGCATTCAAATCATTTTAGTTTCATTTTATTTTATTTTTTGGAGGAATATCCGAAAAATCTAAAGCGATTCAATGTTCTACAATAAAACATAAAACCGTCCTAGGGGGTGGTAGACTCTGTAACTATACTTGATCCTCAAGCGCAGCAACCCTGACGTTCTCCGACAGATTTCTTTGCTGATCTCCACAAAGATTCAAGCTTCTTGAAGTGAAAATAGTCTGCAAAAATAAGACTTGCTGTGTCCGCATCAGTTGTCCTATCAGGTGCAGCTGCCAAGGTGATGTCCCCTAACATATGGTCTTGTCATAATTATAGTAGTGCATATTTTTCAGCTTCCAGAATTTATATTATGAAGCATGACAACATATAAAGGCTACGTTAACATGCGACTTGTGTGTTCTACCACATGACAGCAGATATTGATGTGTCTATTTTGGACATCTGAGTAAGTGACAGTCAGGAATGTGTGCACGCTCCCAGAATGAAGGAAGCAGCAGAATGTAAAGAATCTAAAGCAGAGTATAGAAAGCAACAGTTACACTGGCGCCCTAACTACGAGCACCATTCTGTCAATTTGTGCACTATACACTATGGACCAGACTATAAAGGGTATTAGGGCCACATTAAAAGGGTTTTCCTAAAATTGACATTTAAAGCATAGGTTATAAATGTCTAATTGCTAGGGGCAATACCGCTGCGACCCCCACTATCTCTGGAGCCACCCCTTCCTCCTTGCTCGCCTGACCTCAATGATGAGGAGTTTGAATGGAGAGGCCATGGAGTACGTATGTGCCTTTTTGTAACTCCCATTGACTACAATAATTTGTGGCGAACACAGAAAGGTGAAGGCGCTTATAGGATAGTATGTCTGGTATTTAAAGAAAGATATTGAATGATTATGCTCCTCTTTATGTGTAGACATAACACTAGTGTAGTGAGTGCTTGTGGACCGTGTCGGACTGGGGTGTCTAGGACCCGCCAGTAAAATTTATTTTGGGGGCCCACTGTACTGATACATTCAAATATTCCCTGTTCATACAGAAACAAGATGACTGAATATGGGGTTCCCTGCCGAAACTTTGAGAAGATAGGTCCTGAAGTGAAGCACACTGGCTAGCTTTCCTCTATACCTAGAAGTCATCTCAGCTCTTATCGGGTCTATAATAAAAAACTGGGGAGATTCTTTAATAATTTATCAAGTTTTTTATATGAACATAGGCGGGCTGAGGTGCTGTAAATTGAATAAATGTATGTAGTGCAGTAAGTCTACTGTGTTATGTGACACTTGTGCAGGGGGTGAGAGACTAGGGGCCCACCTGGGGATTTACCTGTACCCCTGTGGGACAGTCCGAGCCTGATTGTGGAAAAAGCAGGTCGGTGCTGCCGATGTCCTCAAATCCTCAGACCATGGGGTGGCCAACCCTCCGGTACAGAGTATACAGAGCGGGTTAGGCCACCGGTCAGGAGGCTCAACTGTCCTTCCGCACTCTCAAACCTGACTTGAAAAAGGAGTATATATACTCTGAGACGCATTTTCACCAAGGTTATCAATAAAGCTATTTATATCATCTCATGGTTCTAGTCGTGTTTGGGTCAAGAGGTGTCCAAATTGTGCAGGCTCTTCTCTGTCTGCATCTCCTAATCCTCTCCATAGACTACAATAATGAGCATAACACATAGGCACGGCTTGTTCTTTTCTTCCTCTCCTTTTTCTCTTGGCTGCTATCATCCATTTTCCAAAAGCCATGAGAGGTGGGACCTTATCAGACATTGATAAAGTAACATATATATGCTATTAATCTCTGTAATCAAAATACCTTTTTACTCTGTACAAATGTTTCTCATCCTTACAAATTTCTCTCTTTAGCACTGTGGCCCCCATCTCATTAAAGGGTTGTATACGATAAGAAAACTTCCAGATACAATTCCACACCTGTGTATAGGATATCTTTGGTATTGCTACTCAGCTCATTGAACTGAGGTTTCTGGAAAGAAGTATGCTTGTTATCTAATCTCCTGTGGAAGAAGGGTGCTGCTACATATAGTTTTTTTTGGGTGTGCCTGAAGTGTAGTGGCACAGGCACATTCGGCATCTGCACTCCACTTGGTGCAGGCATAAGATTGATAGGGCCAGACAAGACGTCTAAAGCTGTCAATCAAGGGAACGAGGGGAGTCCACAAAGTGTTCCAAAACCAGCAAAGTGGATGAGATTTTGTAAATCCACAGCATTTGTAATGCAGATTTCCACTACAGATTTCACCCTTTTCAATGCACATGCAGATTCTGTACTTTTTTATTTTACACACCTATATAGCGCTGACATATTCCGGCACGCTTTACAGACATTAGCATCACATTGTCCAAGTGGAGCTCCCAATCTAAGGTCCCGATCAGTACAGTATGTTTCTGGAGTGTGGGAGGAAACCAGAGAACCCAGAGGAGAACATCCTCTGGAGAACAGAGGAGAACATAAAAACTCCATGCAGAAGTTGTCCATGGTCAGATTCAAACCTAGGAATTAAAAAAAAATGACATTGAAGAACTTATTTGGAGCTTCATTACATTGGCTTTATTGGCTAGAGCCAGTGGGGTTCCATGGGCCCAAAAGAGGAAATGATTCTCGAGCCCAACAATCATCAATAAAGTCTAATCCGTTTTTAATGAACTAATTAGACCCTGGTGACAAGTGATTGGCTCCAAAAGAAGGCACATCTTTTTTTTCCTTATCCTGGAACATTGAGGCCCTCTCTGGTTTTATGAGCCTAGGTCCCCCAGAGGATGCACTGGTACTCTGATCCTCTCAGTTTAACTGTGGCCAGAGCTAAATTGTGGTAATATCAGATACAATGTAGCAACACAGCAACAGCAAAACTCACTATAACTAAAACATTGCATCTGTTTGTAATATCGGTTCAAGCCAAAAGGACCCTGTGCCCATTTTCCGTGCACCATAATATTATAGGAGGGAAAACATGACTATACTGTGATACCTACTCATGCAACCAATGTAATCAGTGTGACTAACGACACAAACTTTTGTCTAGATACTGTATGTTCCTCCAGTTTGTATATTCCCCTACTGGAGTGAGTTCATTACTTTAGCGACTTTTTAAAGAGTTGAATTGATAAATCTAGAGTGAAACTCATTAACATAGCTAACCACATCCACTTCCCCACCTGCTTTTCAAAACTGGAGTGGAGTAAAAATGCAAAAAGTCTAAAATGTTTGTGCAAGTAACCCCAAAATGTTACAAAAGCCCTTTGCAATTTTTAAGACCATGATTCTGGAATCCAGAGGTGATACATTCCACCTAATGTGGTTTTTTATTGTCCTTCCTGCTGACGGCTCTGCAGTTTCCGGTACTTGAAAGAAAATCTTAAAATCTCAGTTTAGGTTGCATAGGATTTGATCATGCAATACTGTAAACTAAATAACCGTCAATTTCTGTTCCATAGGATGATGAAGTTGTCCTTCAGTGTGTCGCCAACATCCATAAGGAACAGAGGAAGTTCTGCTTGGCAGCTGAGGGACTTGGGAATCGACTTTGCTTTCTGGAACCAACTTCAGAAGCCAAAGTAAGAGATTGTTTTTGTCTTAATCTGTCATATTTCCGAAGAAATAATATTGGCAGTCCTGCCCCGTCAATGATAAATTATTAAATTATTATTACATTTTGGAAAGTGGCATTTTTTCATTTTCTCTCTCTAACATTTTTTGTTTCTTTTAGAAGGACACGTGGTTTTTTTATTATTTAAAGTTGGAGTTTATTTCGAATATTTTGCATATTGTATTCATGGAAAAATAGAAACATAAAAAAATACAAATATTCCTAATTTTTACATGTTATATTTTAAAAAGGGTTTTCCAGGATTGTAATATCCTCAGGTCATCAGTATCTGAAGGGGAATGGTCTGACACTCCACACACTGCCGATCATCAATGATGCTCAAAGTCAGCGCCAGAACTAAACCGCTCTGTCCGTTGTGTAGTTGACAGAGCTGGTAACTGCAGCATTGCTCCCATTCACTTCAGTGGGAACAGTGCTGCAGTCAGGGGCGTAGCTATAGGGGGTGCAGAGGTAGCAGTCGCTACCGGGCCCTGGAGCCTGAGGGGGCCCAAAGACCCTTGTGCCGCATAAGAAGACACACAAAGCACTGAGGGAAGTGGGGCCCCGCGCCAGGGCCCATGAGCCGCTAGCTACGCCCCTGGCTGCAGTCACCATATCCTTCCACTAAACAATGGATGAAGCTGTGTAGTTCCAATGCCAGAACAGTTGATTGGCATGGCAGGCCAACAATATTAAAATCCTGGAAAACACCTTTAAGGTAGTATGTTCAATAAAAATTAATCTCAGAAAAATAATCCACTGATTCTTTCATGCATAGCAATTTAAAATCTGTGTAAACTGTGTAACATATAGTGCAATTACCGCACCAAAAACAAAAGCCCTCTTTTATATTTACTTGTATCGCCCTGTCTTAGCTTTAGATGCAGCGTCTGTACATGGATGATAATCATATAATTACAGAGCTTTTTTGAACAAATCAACAAAAGTAGATGAGGCTGGGGTACAACAGACAAAAGTTTAGTGGTCACAGGTAATTGTTATTAGCTTGGAGTACTGGAATAATGGAATACTGGTCTTTGTCCACTTCATTCATGGCCCTCTGAGCAATCCTTCACCACTGTACCAGTCCACCAGTAATTGTGGGGCATAGACAGAATGTAACATAGCCCCTTACATGTCATCTAATAGATTTAATGAAGCACTATTTTTTTCCATGGTAGCAGTGCATAGGTTGCACATATGGTATGTCTAGACTCTTCTAAGCTTGTGAAACCTTAGAGACCAAGAGCCGTACATGTATGACGCTGAGCTGTAATCCAGTGCATCCTAAATGTACATTGTGAGATTAAAGCTCTTGCAATCTAGGAGGAGCAGTTTGGGTACCTGGCTGTCACTGAGGAGAAAACAATACTGTTTTATTACTGCTTCTACCTTCTCCTTTCCTTGGTGCATAGCACTCAGTGAGTAGAGTAGAGAGTGTAGTGAGTAAATGAGGCTGCTAGGCTGCTTCCTCTATAAGATCAGACAGTCACATGATTGCCTGCTGTTTTGAGCAGAGCTGCTGTTTCTTAGCAGACCCAGAAAAAACTGATGAGATTTTTTATTGACCTCAGAGACATATAATATACTAATTGAACCACTCAGATGCTGCGTTCAATGCTGCGTTTTGCTTACGTAGAGGACGTCACGGCCATCTTGATTGAGGAAAACATGCAAAATCTTACTAGCTCTGGCGTGTGACGTCACCACATCATCACGCTGGCCGGGCGCGGTGACGTCATCAGTGAGCTAATGGATGAGGTGAGTATGTATTTTTTTATTTTTTACTGACATTTCAGAAAAAACTTTTTTTCTGAAATTTGGATTGAATTCCACTTCTTTAACTTTGATTTACTCACCACTATTAAAGGGTTTGGGGCATTTTTATTATTGTATACTACCTATTTTGAGGTAAAATATTTTTTTAAACTTTATTTAGGCTCCATTTACACGTCCACAAAATGGGTCCGCATCCGTTCCCACACTATCTGCTGTCTGCATCTGCATTTCCGGATCCGCACTTCCGCATCCGCAAAAAAAAATAGAACATGTCCTATTCTTGTCTGGAATTGCGGACAAGATTAGGCTTTTTCTATTATAATACCGTCTGTGCAGTCCGCAAATTACGGAACGCACATTGCTGGTGTCCGTGTTTTGTGGATCTGCAATTTGCTTATGGACGTGTGAATGGACCCTAACCCTGGGTTCACACCTGAGCGTTTCTGAGACGCGCGTTTTACAAGCGTTTTTGTCGCGCGTATTACAGCGCGTTTTTGCAAATAGGAAACGTGTCAATAGTTCATGACTCTGGAGACCAATTGAAAAAGGCATATCTACACTTTGACGCGCGTTTTACGCGCGTTCCCATTGAAGTCTATGGGTGCAAACGCGCGACAAAATGCCCCAAAGAAGCTCAAGAACTTCTTTGAGCGTAGGGCGTTTTACAGCGCGTTCAAACACGCTGTAACCCTAAGTTCACACTTGAGCGTTTTACAGCGCGTTCAAAAGCGCTGTAAAACGCTCAACACATGAAAACCAATGCTTTCCTATCACCCTGGTTCTCACTTGAGCGTTTTACAGCGAGTTTGTAAAACGCCCGACTCATAAAATGCGCTGTAAAATGCCCGACTCATAAACAAGTACTTGAGCTTTTTTTGGGGCGTTTGTCGCGCGTTCTGTGATTGACACCACAGTAGTCAATCACAAGAACGCGCGTACAAACGCGCATTTCCTATTTGCAAAAACACGCTGAAATACGCGCGACAAAAACACGCGTAAAATGCGCGTTTCAAGAACGCTTAGGTCTGAACCCAGGGTAAAACGCTCAGGTGAGAACCATGCCCATAGGGAAACATGAGTTTTCTCCTGTTGAGCGTTTTACAGCGCGTTCGAACGCGCTGTAAAACGCGCAAGTGTGAACTGAGGGTAAGAATTGTTAGCAGTTTTTTCCTCTACAGCTTTCTGTGTTACTGAATCTGTAGACTGTACTTTCCTAACAGCTCATAAACACTTAAAGGGGTTGTCCAAGTTATATTTATTGATGACTTATCCTTAGGACAGGTCATCAATATCAGATCGGCAGGGCCCGCCGATCAGCTGTTTGAAGAGAAGGCGCGCACCGTGCCGGTGCAGCCTCCTCTTTATTGTTTACCCGCTCGCCCTGGCATCTGAAGCGGTGAGCAGGTGTAATTACACCCAAGCAGTCCCATTCATTTCAATGGGACAGATCGCTCCTATACAAGTGTATAGGAACGAGCCATCCCATTGAAATGAATGGGACGGCTTGGGCGTAATTACACCTGCTCACCGGTGCAGATGCGACGGCGAGTGGGTAAACAATGAAGAGGAGGCAGCACTGGAGCGCGCCTTCTCAAAAGCATGTATTTTTAGTAAAGCAAAAATGGCACACTTTAATCTGACCCCTCTGCTCATATATCACCTATTATTGCTTTACCTGAGATAAACCTGGGATAGAGATAAGTGAGTAATTGAAAAGTTCAAATCGGCTGATTCGCCGAATTTTACAAAGAAACTTGCTTTGTGACGAATTACATTGTCATGAAGCGCATTGTTTTGTAAGTAGCGGGTGCAATGACAGGGAGCTGCTATAACGCCACCCCCATTATTGTACCCCTCAGATGCCACGTTAATACATGATCGCAGCATCTGAGTGTAAGCAACACCCCTATTGCTCCTAGTGGCTCATTTGCATATATTAAAACGTAATTTTTCTCAGTAATGTGGGCACATATGAACATGGGATTAACACAGATGTCTTCAGCTGCCAATTACACATGCAACAGGTCAGCCAGTGTCATAGGTACAAATCTGCTTCATATGTATGAGTCCCGGCGAGGTGAAGTGAGTTATCACCAAATTCTTCGATGAATAACTTCAAGATTTGCGTTTTCAACTTTGAAACCATTTTAAAACATGGATATGAAGTTGACTTTGTTACCGAGGTATCAGTTGGTACCCACACCTACTTCGCATCCATGTTTTAAAATGGTTTTAAAGTTTAAAAATTGATGGCCAAAGTTATTGTGATAACTTACTTCATCTCACTAGAGCCCCTACATTTTAATGCTGTGTGGAGACGGGTCTCCTTACAGCATTAAAACAAAGTTTTGATCGAATCAACTTTGGATTTAGGATCCGAAGCTCGATTCGCTCAGTACTACACCTATCCTTAGGATAGGTCATCGATATCAAATCAGTTGGTTTCCAACTCAGAGCACCCCTATGATCAGGTATTTGAAGGGACCACAGTGCTCAAGCAAGCACCACAGCATCTTCAATGTGTATTGTAACTATAGACCATTAATATTCTGAAGCCGGAAAACCTCTTTAACCACTTCAGCCCCCCTAGCTTAAACACCCTTAATGACCAGGCCACTTTTTACAATTCTGCACTACACTACTTTCACCGTTTATTGCTCGGTCATACAACTTACCACCCAAATGAATTTTACCTCCTTTTCTTCTCACTAATAGAGCTTTCATTTGGTGCTATTTCTTTCTTGCTGACATTTTTACTTTTTTTGATATTTTACTTTTTTTGATGAAATTTTTGCAAAAAAATGATATTTTTCACTTTATGTTGGAAAATTTATCAAATAAAACTACATTTCTCTAAAAAATTTTCTCTAAATTTATTGTTCTACATGTCTTTGATAAAAAAATGCAAAAAGTGTATATTTATTGGTTTGGGTAAAAGTTATAGCATTTACAAACTATGGTGCAAAAAGTGAATTTCCGCACTTTGACTTTCTGAGCACCTGTCCTGTTTCCTGAGGTACTACAATGCCCAGACAGTAGAAATACCCCATAAATGACCCCATTTCCGAAAGTAGACACCCTAAGGTATTCACTGAGGGGCATAGTGAGTTCATGGAAGTTTTTATTTTTGTCACAAGTTAGCGGAAATGGATTTTTTTTTTTTTTTTACAAAGTCTCATATTCCACTAACTTGTGCCAAAAATAAAAACTTCCATGAACTCACTATGCCCATCAGAGAATACCTTGGGGTGTCTACTTTCCGAAATGGGGTCACTTGTGTGGTATTTTTACTGCCCTGGCATTTTAGGGGCCCCTAAACGTCAAAAGCAGTTTGGAATCCAAATGCGTAAAAATGTCCTGTAAAATCCTAAAGGTACTCATTGGATTTAGGGCCCCTTTGCGCATTTTGGCTGCAAAAAGTGGCACACATGGGGTATCGCCGTACTGGAGAAGTAGGGCAATGAGTTTTGGGTGTCTTTACATATACCCTACTGGGTGTGAAAATATCTCTGTAAATGACAACTTTGTATAAATTTTTTTAAAAGTTGTCATTTACAGAGATATTTCTCTCACCCAGCATGGGTATATGTAAAAATACACCCCAAAACACATTGCCCTACTTCTCCTGAGTACGGCGATACCCCATGTGTGCCACTTTTTGCAGCCAAGATGCGCAAAGGGCCCTAAATCCAATGAGTACCTTTAGGATTTTACAGGACATTTTTACGCATTTGGATTCCAAACTGCTTTTGACGCTTAGGGGCCCCTAAAATGCCAGGGCAGTAAAATACCACACAAGTGACCCCATTTCGGAAAGTAGACACCCCAAGGTATTCTCTGATGGGCATAGTGAGTTCATGGAAGTTTTTATTTTTTGGCACAAGTTAGCGGAAATGGATTTTTTTTTTTTTTTTTTACAAAGTCTCATATTCCACTAACTTGTGCCAAAAATAAAATTTTACATGAACTCACCATACCCCTCACGGAATACCTTGGGGTGTCTTCTTTCTAAAATGGGGTCACTTGTGTGGTATTTTTACTGCCCTGGCATTTTAGGGGCCCCTAAAGCGAGAGAAGTAGTTTGGAATCCAAATGCGTAAAAATGCCCTGTGAAATCCTAAAGGTACTCATTGGATTTAGGGCCCCTTTGCGCATCTTGGCTGCAAAGTGGCACACATGAGGTATCGCCATACTCAGGAGAAGTAGGGCAATGTGTTTGGGGTGTATTTTTACATATACCCATACTGGTGTAAAAATATCTCTGTAAATGACAACTTTTTCCATTTTTTTATACAAAGTTGTCCATTTACAGAGATATTTCTCTCACCCAGCATGGGTATATGTAAAAATACACCCCAAACACATTGCCCTACTTCTCCTGAGTACGGCGATACCACATGTGTTACACTTTTTGCAGCCAAGATGCGCAAGGGGCCCTAAATCCAATGAGTACCTTTCAGGGTGGCATTTTTACGCCTTTTTCTTCTCACGCTTCTGGGCCCCTAAAATGCCAGGGCAGTAAAAATACCCCAAATGTGACCCTATTTTAGAAAGAAGACACCCCAAGGTATTCTGTGAGGGGCATGGCGAGTTCATAGAAGATTTTTTTTTTGCCACAAGTTAGCAGAATTTTTATTTTTTTTTCTCTCACAAAGTCTCCCTTTCCGCTAACTTGTGACAAGAAGTTTAATCTTTCATGGACTCAATATGCCCCTCAGCGAATACCTTGGGGTGTCTTCTTTCCGAAATGGGGTCACATGTGAGGTTTTTCCACTGCCATGGCATTTGAGGGTCTCCGCAATCATTACATGTATGGCCAGCATTAGGAGTTTCTGCGATTCTCCTTATATGGAGCATACAGGTAATGACTGAGATTTTTTTTCCGTTCAGCCTCTGGGCTGAAAGAAAAAATGAACGGCACAGATTTCCTCATTCGCATCGATCGATGTGGATGAAAAAATCTCTGCCAAAAAATATGCAAGAAAAAAGAGGGGCCTGGCGATTGCCAGGACATAGGGGCTCCGCCCAAACATCCATACCCACTTAGCTCCTATGTCCTGGCAAACGTGATTTCTCCATTCACATCGATCAATCGATCAGTGTGGAGGAAGACATCTTTGCCAGATTTTTTTATACAAAGTGTTTGCCAAAGAATATGAACTCCAACACCTCTCCTCAGCTCATATGCCTGGGCAAACGTACCTGTCCTGCAGAGGAGAAATCTCGTCTTGCAGCGCCGCGATACACCGACTTCACGTGTCTTCTGACAGCAGCGCAATGCTTCTCTCAGAATTCACATCAGTGCTGCGGCGTTTTGCCGGTTGGTCCGTTGGTCTTCCTGGAAAATAAAGGGTGGTTAGGGGAAAAAAAAAGAAGAAAAAACAGGCAGCAGGCACATGACTTGAACGTTGCAAACTTTATGAAACCGGAACATTGTAAAACTTTTATAAAACATGAACATAAAAACCTGAACTAACTCAAGATTTTTTTTTCTTGCTACCTGTTTAATTTTTTTTTTTTTAACCATTTCACTCTTTATTTTCCTAGCAGAAACCTCTCCTTTCCCATGGGACAATGTGTAAAGTGTAAATCACACAGAGATGGTGAGAAGTACATTATGCACTTTATCCCAAGTGAAAGGAGAGGCTTCTACCATTTCACACTTCTGCTGTAGCACACCAGCACCGTCCCTATGTGTTAGGGTCTCTCAAAACCTAGTATTCTGAGAGACCCTTGAGCCTGAAGTGAAAAAAAACTACCTGTGTAGTGCTGTCCCTATGTCCCTAAGTGTACCTGAGTGTGGTACTTCCGGAAACACTCTCCAAAGCATAGGGCAGGGTGGTCAGGACAGTCAGGACAGAAATAACGGGTGTCACGCCTTATTCCACTCCTGCCACAGACACGACATCTTTTTCGGGGTGACGGTTGGGTTGAGGTACCAGGAAAGACACTGGGGAAGTGTCGCTCGTGTAGACGGCTAACTACACTGGTGGATGGGGCCACGGAACCTCCTGGATACAGGAGTTCCGAAATGATCTCTTCCTGGAATTTGAGGAAGGATCCTGTTCTCCCAGCCTTACTGTAGAGAACGTAACTATTATAGGCAGCCAATTGAATCAAATATGCAGACACCTTCTTATACCAGCGTCTGGTTCGTCGGGAAAGCAAATAAGGGGCCAACATCTGGTCGTTGAAGTCCACCCTCCCATGTGGAGGTTATAGTCGTGGACTGAGAGGGGCTTTTCAACGACACTGGTTGCCCGTTGAATTTGTACTGTCGTGTCTGCGTGAATGGAGGAGAGCATGTAAACGTCACGCTTGTCTCTCCATTTCACCGCGAGCAGTTCTTCGTTACACAGTGCAGCCCTCTCCCCCCTTGCAAGTCGGGTGGTAAGGAGCCGTTGGGGGAAGCCCCGGCGACTAGGTCGCGCGGTGCCGCAGCAGCCAATCTGTTCTAGGAACAAATGCTTGAAGAGGGCCACACTTGTGTAAAAGTTGTCCACGTAAAGATGGTACCCCTTGCCGAATAAGGGTGACACCAAGTCCCAGACTATCTTCCCACTGCTCCCCAGGTAGTCAGGGCAACCGACCGGCTCCAGGGTCTGATCTTTTCCCTCATAGATCCGAAATTTGTGCGTATAGCCTGTGGCCCTTTCACAGAGCTTATACAATTTGACCCCATACCGGGCGCGCTTGCTTGGGATGTACTGTTTGAAGCCAAGGCGCCCGGTAAAATGTACAAGGGACCTCGTCTACGCAGATGTTTTGTGCAGGGGTATACAAATCTGCAAATTTCTGGTTGAAATGGTCTATGAGGGGCCGAATTTTATGGAGCCGGTCAAAAGCTGGGTGGCCTCTGGGACGGGAGGTGGTGTTGTCGCTAAAGTGCAGGAAACGCAGGATGGTCTCAAACGTGTCCTGGACATGGCAGCAGAGTACACGGGCATGTGATGAATTGGGTTCGTGGACCAATATGACCGCAATTCATGTTTTTTTGTAATGCCCATGTTGAGGAGAAGGTCCAGAAAAGTTCTAAATTCGGAAACTTGGACTGGTTTCCACCGGAAAGACTGGGCATAGGAGCTTCCCGGGTTGTCGGCGATAAATTGAGTGGCATACCGATTTGTTTCTGCCACGACTAAGTCAGAGAGCTCCGCAGTGAAAAACAGCTCAAAAACCCCAGCGCCGATCCTATCTGAGCTGTTTCCACCCGAACTCCTGACTGGGCGGTGAAAGGGGGAACTACTGGTGCGGCTGAAGTTGGGGGCTGCCAATCAGGGTTTGCCAGCACCTCAGGGATTCTAGGGGCTCTACGGGCCTGTCTGCGCGGTGGCTGCGACGGGAAACTACTGCACGTGCCACCGTACCAGCTTCAACTGCCCTTCTGGTGCTCGCCACTTCACCATGTTGTACGGCAGTGCTGGTAGAAGGTCCAGGACGGGCTGCGCTGCTGGTGTATGCCTCACCACGTAATCCGGCAGCGCCAGCCCCACTCTGCTGCCCTTGAAGCGGATCCTGCGTAACCTGCGGTCTAGCGACACGGGGCCGGGTACGCCTGGTTCTATCAGGGACCTCAACCTCCTCGTCCGAACTTTGGGTCAGAGAGCCACTGCTCTCTACAGGTTCGTATTCTGACCCGCTAGATTCGTCAGATGAGGGTTCCCATTCCTCATCCGACTGGGTCAGAATCCTGTAGGCCTCTTCAGAGGAATACCCCTTGTTTGACATTTGGGCGTCTAAATTTAGGGGGTATTCCCTGAGACTACCCAAGAAAAAAGCAAGCCTGTCTTACAATTGAGAGGGTAGCGAGTACAGAAGCCGCTGCGATTGATAAAAAGATCAAAACTGATTTTTTTATTGCCGCAGCGCTGTGAAGGGATTGTGCAGTGATTACAAAAAAAAATTTTTTGTCACTGCGGCGGGTGGGCGTGGGTGAACGCAGGTGTGGGCGACCGATCAGGCCTGATCGGGCAAACACTGCGCTTGGGGTGGAGGGCGAACTAGTGACACTAGTACTATTATAGATCTGACCGTGATCAGTTCTGATCACTTACAGATACTATAAAAGTACAAAAGCTGATTAGCGCTACGCCAATCAGCGAACCAGTGACTGTGGTGCGGTGGGCTTGGCGCTAACGCTAACTACCTACCAAAGGGGCCTAAACTAAGCTAAACCTAACAGTCAATCCTAGTGAAAAAAAAAGTGACAGTTTACACTGATCACTTTTTTCCCTTTCACTAGATGATTGACAGGTGCTGAGAGGGGTGATCAAGGGGTTAATTTGGGTGATGGGGGCTGATCAGGGGCTAGTGTGTGGTGCTTGGTGTACTCACTGGAGGTGTGCTTCTCCTGGGTCCAACCGACGAAAAGGACCCAGGAGAGAGCACAGAAGCTATTTAATCCATCATATTTACAAATATGATGGGTTAAATGGCTTGCGATTCGTTTTTTTAAAAGTCATCAGCCCGCCAGCGATGCCGATTGGCTGGCAGGCTGATGACCCAGGTCATCTAAACTTTGTGCAATGCGCGATTTGCGCATGCGCGGCCGAATATGTGCGAAATCTCGCGTCTCGCGAGATGACGCACATCTGCGGCGCCCCAGAACAGCCCGACCGCCGCGAGAACGCAGTTGTGCGTTAGGCGGTCGGGAAGTGGTTAAAGCGCTCGTCTTACTTCAACAAATGATGAGAAAGTTATTACAATGCACTTACTAATGTACTGTGCAGTGGCGTAACTAGAGTGTTATGGGCCCAGTGCAAACTTTGGTTCCCCACCCCCCCAATAAACTAATAAAATCTGGTCCTACCTCATTCAGGGTATCGCTGGCGTCGGCGTGATGTCCTCTGGATCCAGAACAAGGTCCCTGTGGTGACTGTCCCTGAGAAATCACCAGCAGGGGTCGCTGTGCTGGCCTGTAAGACTGAGCCATGCTAATGTATAGCAGTGCTACCACACAGTACTAATGCTCACACTGTGGCCCTTCCCAGTAATTAAGCCCACCTTGTGGCCCCTTCACAATAGTTATACCCACCTAGAGTTGTTTCGGTACCAAAATTTTGATTCGGTATCGATACCATAAAAAAGTATTGCGATACTCGATACCATTCGATACCACGCGAAAAAAATAAAATAAAACCCAAAAAAGCCTATTGATTATTTAAACTTAAAACATTTATTGAATTAAACAGAAAAACCTCACTTACTATTAATGTGAGGCACATGGGTCCAGTCCAAAAGCTAGGGCTACACTGCGACTTTTTGTAGCGTGACTGATTGTAGCTGCAATCCAAATGAATGTGTTCGGTTAAATGCAATCTTATAGACTGCAGCTGTCATTCAATAGTTAAAATCAATCCGTCGCGCTACAAAAAGTCTGTGTAGCCCTAGCCTAATACTCTTGCACTGCTCAGATATACACAATTACTATGCATTCACTGCCCCACACCCCCAGTCACATAAATACACTATGCAGTCACTGTCACATACACAATATATACTATGCAGTCACTGTCCCCACTGTCACATACACAATGTACACTATGTAGTCACCTCCCCCATACACACAGTGCAGTGTCACCTCCCCCATACACACAGTGCAGTGTCACCTCCCCCATACACACAGCGCAGTGTCACCTCCCCCATACACACAGTGCAGTGTCACCTCCCCCCATACACACAGTGCAGTGTCACCTCCCCCCATACACAGTGCAGTGTCACCTCCCCCCATACACACAGTGCAGTGTCACCTCCCCCCATACACACAGTGCAGTGTCACCTCCCCCCCATACACACAGTGCAGTGTCACCTCCCCCCCATACACACAGTGCAGTGTCACCTCCCCCATACACACAGTGCAGTGTCACCTCCCCCATACACACAGTGCAGTGTCACCTCCCCCATACACACAGTGCAGTGTCACCTCCCCATACACACAGTGCAGTGTCACCTCCCCCATACACACAGTGCAGTGTCACCTCCCCCATACACACAGTGCAGTGTCACCTCCCCCATACACACAGTGCAGTGTCCCCCACCTTCCTCTTCCCGGGAAACCTAACCTAGGAGCCCAGGCAGAAGCACATGTCTTTCATTCTGTCCGAATTCGCTACCGAATTTGCTACGTCACTCGGTAGTGACGTGGGGCGCTCTCCGGCTCTGATAGTCTGCCGGAGATGCGCGAGGTGCACTCACTGATGTGAACGCGCCTAGGTAGCAAAATTCCGCCTACAAGATGCGCTGCAACGAAGCGGCTCGGTGCATGCGGTAATGCGCCGAGCTAGGCAGCAAAATTGGCCACTGCAGCATGCAGCAGCTAGCTGCTCGGCAGCATAAAATCTGCCAGTGCATACAGAACACAAACTGCCGAGTACAGTTATTTTTAAGTTTAACAAATACAATTATCTCCCTTTTCATGTTTATTGTTTATCTATATGACGTCACTTGCTGGTGACCCAGCGTCTAGTGAAGACGCTGGGTCACCAGCGAAACATTTGGAGTCATATAGATAAACAATAAACATGAAAAGGGGAGATAGTTGTATTTTGTTAAACTTTAAAAATAACTGTACTCGGCGAGTTTTGATGTTGCGCATGCGCAGTGTGCCGGAATTTTATGCTACCGAGCCGCTTGGTTCGCGCGCATGCGCAGTGGCCGGAATTTTTTGCTACCTGGCTCGGCGCATTTAGCTACTGCGCATGCACCGAGCCGCTTCGTTGGCGCGCATGCGCAGTGGCCGGAATTTTTTGCTACCCTAGGCGCGTTCACATCATGGGTGAACCGTCCGCGCCTGCGCCGACAAACCTCCCGGCAGACCAATCAGGAGCCGAGAGGAGAGCCGCGCCTCCCACGTCACTACCGGAAGTGACGTGGGTAGCAAAAAATTCCGGGTAGCAGAAAATTCCGGAACACCGGCATAAACTGCAGGGAGGGCGGGACTTTCATCTGATTGGCTGTCCTGACACGCCTCCTCTCTCTTATTGGCTGGGCTGCTCTCTTCATTCCTGCTCCGGGATCAGAGAAATACAGCAGTGGCAGCCCTTGGGTAACCCTTTCCTGTTAACTCTTTCAGTGCAACCCAGGAGCTTCTAGTGACCCGTTTTGCACAGTCCAATCGGCCCTGCAGTGCTGCGCTGTCATTATCATACGCTGTGTATGCTAATGACAGCCCTGCTGTGCTATTGTTATGATAATGAGAGCACAGCCTGCGATGTGTATTACAGACTGTAGCACACAGCGCAGGGCAGGGCTGTCATTATCATACACTGTGTATGGTAATGATAGTGCAGTACGGCAGGCAGCTCACTGCATAGTAGAAGCCAGAGTCCCTCCTCCTGCATTAGCCGCCCATTCATTGGGCTCAGCGGCGGCCGCGTCATAGGAGGGAGGGATTCCCTCCCTCCTTCTTCTCCACTGTAGGAGAGACCAGAGCAGCGCGCGGAGCGCCGTGATCTCCCATAACAGGAGATACTAGACTGCGCAGTAGCGCACTCTAGTATCGAAAAAATGAACATCCCGGTACCGAATCGATACTGGTATAAAAGTATCGATTGGGTATCGAAATTTCGATACCCGAAACAACCCTATACCCACCTTTGTTCCTGTCACAGTAGTTATGCCAGATATGTCACCCTCACAGTAGTTATGTCCAGATATGTGCCCCCTTACAGTAGCTATGGCCAGGTATGTACCCGGTCACTGTAGTTATGCCCACATATGTGCCCACTCGCAGTAGTTATGCCAGATATGTGCCCCCTCGCAGTAGTTATGCCAGATATGTGCCCCCTCACAGTAGTTATGCCCACATATGTGCCCCTCACAGTAGGTATGCCCACGTATGTGCCCTCTCACAGTAGTTATGCCAGATATGTGCCCCCTCACAGTAGTTATGCCCACATATGTGCCCCCTCACATTAGTTATGCCTTAATATGTGCCCCCTCATAGTAGTTATGCCCACATAGGTGACCCCTTACAGTAATTATGCCAACTTTATGGTGAAAATAAAAAAACTCATACTTAACTTCCTCCCTGATGACATACACTCTACCATTCTCGTGGCCTGCTGGCTGTGCTTGGAGGCTGATTTCCGGGCATTTAGCTCTCCTGCCACAGCCAGCAGTACCAAGTATGGCCAGCAGGGGAGCGCCTGAGCTGAGAAGAAAGGTGAAGCAGGGAGACAACCCCTTTAAGAAGGCTTTGCAATTACCAGGGCATGTCAGAAATATCTGATAGGTACTGGTCTGAGAGGTAAGACCGCTACCAATCATGCGAATGGGGAAGCCTGGCACTCTATGCCAGACAAAGCAGACATTTCTAGGCACACTTACTACTAGTGAATGGGAAGTATAGAAACAGCAGTGCACGCTCACCAGTTACCACTGTATTCGGGATCATTGGGAGTCTAGGAGATATATCCCCACCAACCGGACATTAAAAAGACCCTTTTAAATGTCCGGTCTTCCTATATTACTTGTGATGACAGAGGATAATCCTTTTAGTTACAAGTAATGATTGAAAAAGTAGACGTCACACAAGTGTCTTTTAGATGGATTTGGCAGTTGCTCTGATTTATTTCTCTGAATGTGCTCTGCAATGTTCTGGCATACTCAGATGGTGCAGTACATTAGGTTTTTATCTTGCTCAATCTCTGCAGAGCTAAAAGGCAGAACATGTTAAGCAGCACAGAGAGGGATAACGCACTGCAGAGAGGGTCATGATGGATTAATTGAACTGGCTGCAGTGAAATAACTTCAGATGGTTGCAGAAAACGGGCTTGCCATAGCTTGCATCATTCTGTTGGGTGGGAAAGAAATGTGTCATACACATATGTACAGATCAGCAAAGCGAGTCTAAACTAATCAAATTAGTTATAAATTTTCCCCAATTCGAAAGCAAAATGATCCTAAACTAATCAGATGAATTACACCCCCGCCCCCCCTTTCATTTAAAACAATAATTATTTAAAACAGAGAAGGCGTCACCAAAAAGGGATACTTTTGGGGCCATTTTTAATTTTCAAAATAAAAGCCAGTGCAGCGTGTTATGAATAAGGCTGTTAGTTACCACCCGCTACCATCAGTTTACTCATAGTCCTGTATGTTGCAGTCACTTTGACATTGCTAATGATGTCTTAGTGTTAGGCCTCTTTCACACGGGCGTCACGTTTGACGCCCGGATAAGAGGCGGGTGCGTTGCGGGAAAATGCATGATTTTTCCGCGCGTGTGCAAACTTTTGTAATGCGTTTTGCACGAGCGTGTGAAAAATAGGCATGTTTGGTACCCAGACCCGAACCCGGACTTAATCACTGAAGTCCGGTTTTGGGTTAAGTATTCTGTAGATTTTATTATTTTCCCTTATAACATGGTTATAAGGGAAAATAATAGCATTCTCAATACAGAATGCTAAGTAAAATGCGGATGGAGGGGTTAAAAATAAAAAACGTAACTCACCTTAGCCACTTGATCGCATAGTTGCGATCTCTTCTTCATTCATTAGCTGCCGTCTAAAGGACCTGTGATGAAGTCACTGAGCTCATCACATGGTCCAATCACATGGTCAATCACCATGTGATTGGACCATGTGATGTGACATCACCACTCACCACAGGTCCTTTAGATGGCTGTGAATGCTTGAAGAAGACAGAAAAGATCGGCAACTAAGCGATCAAGTGGCTAAGGTGAGTTAAGTTTTTTATTTTTAACCCCTTAATGCACATTTTACAAAGCATTCTTTATTGAGAATGCTATTATTTCCCCTTATAACCATGTTATAAGGGAAAATAATAAAGATCGGGTCCCGTCTCTTAGCAACCATGCGGGAAAATCGCACTGCATCCGCACTTGATTGCGGATGCTTGCGATTTTCCCGCAGTCCCATTCACTTCTATGGGGCCTGCGTTGCGTGAAAAACGCAAAATATAGAGCATGCTGCGATTTTCACGCAACGCAGAAGTGATGTGTGAAAATCACCACTCATGTGCACAGCCCCATAGAAATGATTGGGTCAAGATTCAGTGGGGGTGCAATGCGTTCACATCACGCATTGCACCCGCGCGGAAAACTCGCCCGTGTGAAAGGGACCTTAGACCTAGGTTGGATACAGTCCTAGGAGACCCAGTACTGGCACACGTTATTAGGGGGAATTCGCAATTTTATGTTGATTTTCTCCATTTTCACCCAGGTAGCCCCCTGATATAAGTATTGGAGCATTTCAAGGCATTTTTTGGAGATCCGGTGACGTACTGGGCTCTCCATAGGTAAAGCTAGACAGAGGTTTCCGTCTAGCAGTGAGCCCGAGGACGTCACCGGCATTAATGGGTGGGCTTTAGAGATGCCCTAGCCTGTAAAACGGCTAAGGCTGTGCTAAAGCCTGCCCATCAGTGCCGGTGACTTCACCAGCAACACTGCTGGGCGGAAACCTCCGCCTAGTAGTGTAAAAAATATAAACAAACAGCCCTTGCCCTGCGCAATACAGTGCAGGGCAAGTGAGAGCATGGAAGCATGTAATGCTCCGATGCTCATATCAAGGGAACTGCCTGGGTGCAAATGGTAGCTAAAGGCTCATGGGCCCTGGTGCAAAAGTTCAGCTTGGGCCCCCCTTCCCTCAGTGCTTTGTGTCAAAGGGCAGGGGAGCACATAGCCTTTATGCTGCCTGAGGCAAAAAGTGAACCCCCCCCCCCCCTCCTGGGCCCAGTAGTAATTGCTACCGCTTTACCCCCTATAGCTATGCCCCTGCGGACAACCCCTTTAAAGGAAAAATAAAAAAAAGTTGTAGTTTAGAATATGGTGACACTACTTCATTTTGTATTTCATCAAGTCACTTTCCGGTCACCCGTTGGGGAGTGTCCTTGCACAGTCTGACACTGGCAGCACTGATTGGCTAATTTTAGACTCTGCAGGGACACACCCCTAACTGGTAGCTCCCCGTTGAATCTGCTGGCAATGTATTAATTAACTTCTAAATGAAACAGAGGATTTCCACAACATAGAGTTAGATAAAAAGATGCTCCAGAACTAATGCCAGAAACAGGCCAGATTTCCACCAGGTCCCATTATAGTCAATGGGGCCAGGCGGTTCTCTGGCCCTCGCTGGAGCAGCCTGCCGGAACATTTTAGCACTATTGTGAAACTAGCCTGAAACCTGTGGATTCACTATAATAATTTATTTCAACTTACGTTTTATCTTCCTTAGTTAAAAGTGAAGCTTATTTATCGCTGCTAAGGCTGTGTTAACAGCACATTTTTGCCTTACGCTTAACGGATAGATAAAAGGTATATGTTAAATGGATGTGCAACAGAATTGCGGTGCGCACTGGGGTCCCTTTAAGATGAGATAAGTGTTTTGTGATGCCAGTTGCAATGAAGCAACAACGGGACAGAGTCCCTTTAACCACTTCAGCCCCCCTAGCTTAAACACCCTTAATGACCAGGCCACTTTTTACAATTCTGCACTACACTACTTTCACCGTTTATTGCTCCGTCATGCAACTTACCACCCAAATGAATTTTACCTCCTTTTCTTCTCACTAATAGAGCTTTCATTTGGTGGTATTTCATTGTTGCTGACATTTTTACTTTTTTTGCTATTAATAAAAATTTAACGACATTTTTGCAAAAAAATGAAATTTTCCACTTTCTGTTGTAAATTTTTTAAAAAAACTACATTTGTATATAAATTTTTCTCTAAATTTATTGTTCTACATGTCTTTGATAAAAAAATCCAATAAGTGTATATTTATTGGTTTGGGTAAAAGTTATAGCGTTTACAAACCATGGTGCAAAAAAGTGAATTTCGGCATTTTGAAGCAGCTCTGACTTTCTGAGCACCTGTCATGTTTCTTCAGGTGCTAGAATTCCAGGAAAGTATAAATACCCCCCAAATGACACCATTTTAGAAAGAAGACACCCCAAAGTATTCACGGAGGGGCATGGTGAGTTCATGTATCATTTGATTTTTTTTCACAAGTTAGCGAAAAATGACACTTTCTGAGGAAAAAAAATATATAATAAAGTTTCCATTTCTGCTAACTTCTGGCAAAAAAAAAAAATAATCTCAGACGGGTTCACTATGCCCCTCTGTGAATACCTTGGGGTGTCTACTTTCCGAAATGGGGTCATTTGTGGGGTGTGTTTACTGTTCTGGCATTTTGGGCGGGCTAATTGTGAGCAGCCATGTAAAAGCTAAAGGTACTCGTTGGAATTTGGGCCCTTTGTGCACCCAGGCTGCAAAAGTGTCACTCATGTGGTATCGCCGTACTCAGGAGAAGTAGGCAATGTGTTTGGGGTGTATTTTTACATATACCCATGTTAGGTGAGAGAAATATCTCTGTAAACTGACAACTTTGTATAAAAAAATTAAAAAGTTGTCATTTACAGAGATATTTCTCACACAAAGTATGGGTATATATAAAAATACACTCCAAAACACATTGCCCCACTTCTCCTGAGTACGGTGATACCACATGTGTGGAACTTTTTGCAGCCTGGGTGCAAAGGGCCCTAAAACCAATGAGTACCTTTAGGATTTCACAGGGCATTTTTACGCATTTGGATTCCAGACTTCTTCTTACGCTTTAGGGCCTCTAAATGCCAGGGCAGTATAAATACCCACATATGACCTCATTTTAGAAAGAAGACACCCCAAGGTATTCCGTAAGGGTTATGGTGAGTTCATGTAAAATTTTATTTTTGTCACAAGTTAGTGGAATATGAGACTTTGTAAAAACAAAATAAAAAAAAATATATATCAATTTCCGCTAACTTGTGCCAAAAAATAAATTCGGTGAACTCGCCATGCCCCTCACAGAATACCTTGGGGTGTCTTCTTTCCACAATGGGGTCACTTGTGGGGTATTTATACTGCCCTGGCATTTTAGGGAACCTAAAGCGTGAGAATCCAAATGCGTAACAATGCCCTGTGAAATTCTAAAGGTACTCATTGTTTAGGGCTCTTTGTGCATCTTGCCAAAAGTGACACACATGTGGTATCACCGTACTCAGGAGAAGTAGGGCAGTGTTTTGGGGTGTATTTTTATATATTCATGCTAGGTGAGAGAAATATCTCTGTAAATGACAACTTTTAATTTTTTTATTCAAAGTTGTCAATTTACAGAGATATTTCTCTCACCCAGCATGGGTATATGTAAAAATACACCCCAAAACACATTGCCCTACTTGTCCTGAGTACGGCGATACCACATAAGTGACACTTTTTGCAGCCAAGATGCGCAAAGGGGCCCAAATTCCAATGAGTACCTTTTAGGAGGGCATTTTTACGCATTTTTCTTCTCGCGCTTTAGGGCCCCTAAAATGCCAGGGCAGTATAAATACCCCACATGTGACCCCATTTTGGAAAGAAGACAGCCCAAGGTATTCCATGAGGGGCATGGCGAGTTGATAGAATTTTTTTTTTTGGCACAAGTTAGTGGAAATTGATTTTTTTATAGTTTTTCTCACAAAGTCTCCCTTCCGCTAACTTTTGACAAAAAGTTTAATTTTTCATGGACTCACTATGCCCTCAGCGAATACCTTGGGGTGTCTTCTTCCAAAATGGGGTCACAAGTGGGGCATTTATACTGCCCTGGCATTTTAGGGGCCCTAAAGCGTGAGAAGAAAGTGCGTAAAAATGCCCTCCTAAAGTTACTCATTGAATTTAGTCCCTTTGCGATTTGGCTGCAAAAAGTAACACTTATGTGGTATCGACGTACTCAGAGAGTAGGGCAATGGTTTGGGGTGTATTTTTACATATACCATGCTGGGTGAGAGAAATATCTCTGTAAATTGACAACTTTGAATAAAAATTTTTAAAAGTTGTCATTTACAGAGATATTTCTCTCACCCAGCATGGGAATATATAAAAATACACCCCAAAACACATTGCCCTACTTCTCCTGAGTACGGCGATACCACATGTGTGCCACTTTTTGCAGCCAAGATGCGCAAAGGGCCCTAATTCCAATGAGTACCTTTAGGATTTCACAGGGCATTTTTACGCATTTGGATTCTCACGTTTAGGACTCCTAAATGCCAGGGCAGTATAAATACCTCACAAGTGACCCCATTGTGAAAGAAGACACCCTAAGGTATTCCGTGAGGGGCATGGCAAGTTCACAGAAAAAAATTTTTTGGCACAAGTTAGCGGAAATTGATTTTTATTTTTATTTTTACAAAGTCTCATATTCCACTAACTTGTGACAAAAATAAAATTTTACATGAACTCGCCATACCCCTCACGGAATACCTTGGGCCGTCTTCTTTCTAAAATGGGGTCACACGTGAGTTGTTTGTACTGCCCTGGCATTTTAGGGGTCTCCGCAATCATTACACGTATGGCCAGCATGAGGAGTTTCTGCGATTCTCCTTATATTGAGCATACGGGTAATGAGATTTTTTTTCCGTTCAGCCTCTGGGCTGAAAAAAAAATGAACGGCACAGATTTATTCATTCGCATCAATCAATGTGGATGAAAAAATCTCTGCCAAAATCAGTGACTGCGGTGCGGTGGGCTGGGCGCTAGCTACCTAACAAGTAGCTAACTAACTGGCGGTGATAGGGACCCTTATGCCCCATTCACACGTCCGCAATTCTGTTTGTGGAACGGAATTGCGGACCCATTCATTTCTATGGGGACAGACTTTGTCCCGCTCGGATCCGGAATTACGGATCCGCGCTTCTGGGTCTGCACTTCCGTTCCGCAAAATATAGAACATGTCCTATTCTTGTCCGCAATTGTGGACAAGAAAAAGCATTTTCTATATAGTTCTGGCAATGTGCGGATCTGCAAAATGCGGAAAGCACATTGCCGGTGTCCGTGTTTTGAGGATCTATGGATCCGCAGATCCGCGATCCGATCCGCGGATCCGTGAATCCACGGATCCGCAAAACACATATGGACGTCTGAATGGAGCCTTACAAGGGGTGTGATCAATGACAGGGGGTGATCAGGGGTCTAGATGGGGTGATCAAGGGGTTAACAAGGGGTTAATAGGTGAGGGGGGTGGGGGTTAGTGTAGTGTTTGGTGCAACTTTACATAGTTACCTGGTCCTCTGGTGGTCGATCCCAGCAAATGGGACCACCAGAGGACCAGGTAGCAGGTATATCAGACGCTGTTCACAAAACAGCGTCTGATATACTTGTTTGATGCGATTTATATCGCATCTACAGCCTGCCAGCGATGGATCATCGCTGGCAGGCTGTAGTTAAACTCCTGAGACGCGCGCTACTGTGAACGCGCGCGTGCGCGCGCGTTCACAGGAAATCTTGCGTCTCGCGAGATGACGCACTTCTGCGGCGCCCCAGAACAGCCCGACCGCCGCGAGAACGCAGTTGTGCGTTAGGCGGTCGGGAAGTGGTTAAGGAATGGTGTTGGTACCCAGGTGTAGGAATGGCCGAGTGGTATAGGGGGGCCTATAATGTCCCTTAATGTTTTGTGCATGTGTCACGGTGCTCCTGCCTGGATACGCTGGAACCCCAGGCATTGGCTCTGAAGCAAACAAAGGGGGTAGTTGAATTGTGGGATGAAGTATAAAATGAGTCCAGACCTTGTATATAGTTGAACAGCAGCTTTACTTCAATAAACGTTCATCAGAAACAGTCTTCCAACTTTATCTTGGTTTCAGCAGGCTTTAGCATTAAAACTGGCAAGCAAACTCATCTCTGCTAAATCTGTTGCTCTCTGGCTCTGCTTTACTGACAGGCTGGCTATATAACTCAGTGTTTCCTGTATGCTGCACTTTCCTTCTGTAGTCTGTCTCTTAAGTTATACCAGGGAACTTTCTTTCTGGCTTCTGAGTCTTCAAGCTTCTGCCTCCATGTCCAGCTGAGCTTAGGGTGCTCTGGCTGGCTTGGTTTGGGCTTGGGTATGTCCCGAAGAGACATGGCCCTGCACAACTTCACCTAGCTTGTGGTAAGCTAGGACTTACATCTGACTAACTAGTCTCCACCCTTCCTTAAAGAGAGGGTTAGAATGTAAAGAAAGGTTCCATTCTCTCTAACTGTAGCTCTGCCATGCTTGCTGCCACCTCCTGGTGAACCAGGTACATTACATGAACATATATAGCTGCATTGAAATAGGAAATGCACAATGTGGAGGACTTGGAATAAATGCATAGATGAAATGATATTAGCATACACAGATAGAAGCAGGGCGTAGGAGTGGTAATGCCACTCGGGGCATTACATTCCCTTAGTTAAAACCAAGCTGTCCTCGGCTTGTGCTTAGGATGTGCTCTAAGGGTACCCAAGGAAGGTTACAGTGCTGCATGAGACTATTTTTCTATTACTAACTGATATAGCAACGGCTACTACTAGGTCTCTGCCTGTATGAGTAGGGTGTCTATTCACAGTTTTCCCTCTCTGTATAAACCAGAGAACCAAAGAGTCTGCACCATGCGCTCATTCCTGGCTTCCTTTTGAGTATCGTGGGCCACTTATACCAAAGAAAGAATGGGGGTGTCTTCACTCTGTAATCCCACTACAATGCAATGAAAGCCCACAAACAGAAGGGTGGTTTCATCCTGTATTCCTTTCCAGCACTAAGGTCTAACCATGCTTTAAGCTTTGTCACCCTGATGTCTGAACTGGTATCTTTTTCATCACATATTGTACTTCATGACATTGGTAAATTGGAAGGAAAAGAAGGTTCCTGGACTCTACTGCTTTGCTTTCTTGTATCTTTTATTTCACAGCTCAAATTACAGAATGCGGTTTGCCAGTTGTAGGTAAGTATAACGACGCTTCGCGGTAATCCCTTCATCAGGAATCTGCAATTACAGAGCAATGTAATAAGTGTATTACATATGGCAAAGTGATTATAACTTGTCTAGACAAAGTGAACCAATACAGAAGATCAGACCCTACGGTCCAGAGAGAACATATACAATAACAGATGCCTACGTATGCACTTCTAACTAATGTCTCCATCAAATACCTTTCTCTATGCATACATTCATAAATGCATACCTCTCCATGCAGACACCCACAATACAACACTCTAGTTATACGTCTCCTTTATTGGCTTATATTTACAATCTGACACCCATACATCATTATTCACCCCTGCTTAATATCACTCATATACCATCAGCCACATCACTGCGCTATCTTTATCTATTCATGACAGCGCTTGCCATTCAAATAGATATGAGGCGTATCGTGCGATCTGCGAATTAGTATGGGCATCCATCCTTACACGATGCGATCTTCTTCCGCCCTCACTCAGGCTCCGGCACCTAACCGCATCATACCAGACGTCACATCCGGCGCACACGCACTACACGCCCTCGTCACTTCCGGTACTATGACGCGTACGTTTCCTTACATTTAAAAGAGCCGCGCTACACTCACGATCATGGCAGCTAAGGGAATATCGGCACCGATCCCATACAGCTTAGCCCAGCGAGCCATTGAGCCCCATACTTCACCCACACTGAATTTTTACACAGTGCGGCACGTCCAGGTGAGACATTGGCAATAATTTCAACGTAAGCAGATCTCTTCAGCATTCAGATTAATCTTCTCTGTCTGTCATATGTACTGCCAATATAACTTATACCTCCAGCTCTGGTCGATGTCAATAGTACTTCTATATCACCTATGTTTTTCAATGTATAAATGGCTTGGAGTTTTAGTACACTTTCTGGCTCTGGATATTCCTTAACTATGACCCACAATATAGTCCTTCCCCTACATTTGTGGAGCCACCAATGTTGTTTTTCTTCAGTTACTGTATACATACACAGGTCACCAGGTGTATTATTGTTGCCGTCGGTTACCAGTATATTCAAGATTACCCCACACCTTGGAGCTATGGGAAATCCACTTACTTCGCCACCTGTATAAGGCCCCTTTCACACCTGCGTTCTTCTTTTCCGGCATAGAGATCCGTCGCCGGGTCTCTATGCCGGAAAAATCCTGATCAGGATCATCCCCATGCATTCTGAATGGAGAGAAATCCGTTCAGGATGCATCAGGATGACTTCAGTTCTGGACCGGAACGTTTTTTGGACGCAGCAAATACCTCAGCATGCTGCGCTTTTTGTTCCGTCCAAAAATCCGGAACACTTGCCGCAAGGCCGGATCCGGAATTAATGCCCATTGAAAGGCATTAATCCGGATCCGACTTTAAGCTAAACGTCGTTTCGGCGCATTGCCGGATCCGACATTTAGCTTTTTCCGACTGGTTACCATGGCAGCCAGGACGCTAAAGTCCTGGTTGCCATGGTAAAGTGTAGCAGGGAGCGGGGAGCGGCATACTTACATTCCGTGCGGCTCCGGGACGCTCAGGATGACGTCAGGGCGCCCCAGTGCATGAATCACGTGATCGCATGGATCACGTGATCCATGCGCATGGGGCGCTCTGACGCCATTCAGAGCGCCCGGAGCCGCACGGAATGTAAGTATGCCGCTCCCCGCTCCCGTCCTACTATGGCAACCAGGACGCTAGTAGCGTCCTGGCTGCCATAGTAACCTGAAAGCTACTCGAAGACTGATCAGGATCCTGATCAGTCTTCCTAATGCTTCAGGTGACTTGTGTTCTGGACGGATCCGGCAGGACGGAAGTGCCTGCCGGATCCTCAGAACGCAAGTGTGAAAGGACCCTAATCTGTTATTGTATATGTTTTCTCTGGACCGTAGGGTCTGATCTTCTGTATTGGTTCACTTTGTCTAGACAAGTTATAATCACTTTTCCATATGTAATACACTTATTACATTGTTCTGTAATTGCAGTTTCCTGATGAAGGCGATTACCGCCGAAACGTTGTTATACTTACCTACAACTGGCAAACCGCATTCTGTAATTTGAGCTGTGAAATAAAGATACAAGAAAGCAAAGCAGTGGAGTCCAGGAACCTTCTTTTCCTTACATATATACTTGGCCTGGGAACCATTCCCTGTGACCCACACTATTCAGGTGGAGCACCACCCAACCTATCTAAAATTGGTAAAATGGAGTCAAAAAAATTCATTTTTATTTATAAAAAAAAATACAAAATTTACCAAAAATTAGGAAAAATGTGCAAATTTCCAAGTTTTAATTTCTCTACTTATATAATACATAGTAACACCGGCAAAAAAATTATTCATTTACATTCCCCATATGTCTACTTCATGTTTGGATCATTTTGGGAATGCCATTTTATTTTTTGGGGGACATTAGATACTTAGAAGTTTAGAAGCAAAAACCCACTTTTTAGGGACCAGTTCAGTTCTGAAGTCACTTTGTAAGGCTTACATAATAGAAACCACCCAAAATGACCCCATTCTAGAAACTACACCCCTCAAGGCATTCAAAACTGATTTTATGAACATCATTAACCTTTTAGGTGTTCCACAAGAGTTAATGGCAAATGGAGATAAAATTTTAGAATTTTGATTTTTTTTTTTGAAAAATTTCCAATTTTAACCATTTTTTTCAAGTAACCAGGCAAGGGTTAACAGCCAAACAAAACTCAATATTTATTACCCTGATTCTGTAGTTTGCAGAAACACCCCATGTGTGGTCGTAAACTGCTGTATGGCCAAACGGCAGGGCTCAGAAGGAAAGGAACGCCATATGGTTTTTGGAAGGCAGATTTTACTGGACTGGTTTTTAGACACCATGTCCCATTTGAAGGCCCCGATGCAACCCTACAGTAGAAACTCCAAAAAAGTGACCCCATTTTGGAAATTACGGGATAAGGTGGCAATTTTGTTGGTACCATTTTAGGGTAAATATAATTTTTGGTTGCTCTATATTACACTTTTTTGAGACAAGGTAACAAAAATAGAAATTCTGAAATGTAATCTCCATTTGCCAATAACTCTTGTGGAACACTTAAAGGGTTAACAAAGTTTGTAAAATCAGTTTTTAATACCTTGAAGGGTGTAGTTTCTTAGATAGAGTCACTTTGGAGTTTCTACTCTAGGGGTGCATCAGGGGGCTTCAAATGGGACATGGTGTCAAAAAACAATCCAGCAAAATCTGCCTTCCAAAAACATATGGCGCTCCTTTCCTTCTGCGCCCTGCCGTTTGGCCATACAGCAGTTTATGACCACATATGGGGTGTTTCTGCAAACAACAGAATCAGGGTAATAAATATAAAGTTTTGTTTAGCTGTTAACCCTTGCTTTGTTACTGGAGAAATGGATTAAAATGGAAAATTTGCAAAAACAGCTGTTTCAGGACCGTTTATATCTTTTGTTATTTACATAGTTGATCTGCCAGGTTAGATCAAGTGCTATTTCTATAGAGCAGGTTGTAACAACGCAACAATACCAAATTTGACTACTCTTTGGGTTTTTTTTATTCAGTTTTTCATAACAAAGCATTTTTGAAAAATGATTTTTTTAGTGTCTTCACATTCCGAAAACTATATTTATTTTTTATTTTTTGGGCGACTGTCTTATGTAGGGGCTCATTTTTTGCGTGATGAGATGACTGTTTGATTTCAACTATCTTGGGGTGCATATGACATTTTGGTCGCTTGCTATTACACTTTTGTGATGTAAGCTGACAAAAAGGGCTTTTGATGTGGTACTTATATATTTTTTTTTGTTGTGTTCACCTGAGAGGTTAGGTCATGTGTTAGTTTTATAGAGCAGGTTGTTACTGATGCGGTGATATATAATATGTACACTTTTCATTTATTTAAGTTTTACACAATAATATCATTTTTGAAGCAAAAAAAAATCATGTTTTAATGTTTCCATAGTCTGAGAGCTATATTTTTTTACATTTTTTTGGGCGATTGTCCTATGTGGGGTATCATTTTTGTGGGATGAGATGACTGTTTGATTGGCACTATTCCTAAAACCCTAAGAGCTATCCCTGACTGCTACACATGCAAAGGCCTCAATGGTAGACGATTGCATGCCCACGTACTCTAAGACTGTGTGACACCTGAATTCCCTATAGTACTGAGGGGACACGGCCACCGGCTCCCTGCACTGAATACAGAGGGAGTCAGGGTCACCTAGAATCAAGTCAGCAAACAAATCACAAAGTAAACGGAATGCACTTATCTTAGAGCAAAACAACTGCAGCCTCCAGCAGCACACACTTCATCCAGAAAGTATTATAAACCGCAAGGAGGAGCAGTATGAGAGGGAATATAAAGGAAGCCAATTAATCAAGATAAGAGACAGCTGAGGGAGAGAAAGGAACTGAGCAAAGTGAAACCAAAACAAAGAATGTCATACAGAAGACAGGGAGGAACCTCTGACCGACCGTCTCCCAGAACCGGCGGTGACAGTACCCCCTTCTACGGGTGGACTCCGGACACTCAGGACCGACCTTCTCAGGATGAGACCGATGGAAAGCCCTGATGAGACGAGTGGCCTCAATGTCCGCCAGTGGGACCCACATCCTCTTCTCAGGACCATAACCCTCCCAATGAATGAGGTACTGAAGAGAACCGCTGGATAATGTGGGGATCCACAATCCTGGAGACCTGAAATTCAAAATTACCATCAACTAAAATCGGGGGAGGAAAAGAGGAAGGAACAGTAGGTTGGACATAAGGTTTCAATGGGGACTTGTGAAAAACATTATGGATCTTCCAAGTCTGAGGAAGATCAAGACGGAAAGCAATGGGATTGATGACGGATAAGATCTTGTAAGGCCCAATAAACCTATGCATATCGAGCGCGATTGGAACAGGGTGTGCGCTGTAGCCAAAAATAAAGCCGGCTCAATGTACGCGCCGGAGCCCGCATGCGCAGTAAAGGGCGGCTGGGCGCGGTCCCGGCACTGCGATTCGGGATGTCAATCAAGGAGGCAGGAGGCGGGAGAGCACTATTGGAGACGCTTAGGCCGCTGCCCCCATGACTTCAAGCCTGACTTGAAGCACGGGGCAGCAGCTGAATAAAACTTCGATTTCTCTGTGAGGCCAAGTGCTGCAAAAAAAGAAAAAGTGCATTGGGACACTGTTATCTGGCACTAGGAGGTACTGTTAACAGCTTACTATGCTATTTTTGCTGACAGGTTCCCTTTAATAGAATAATTATATTACTTGATAATTATTATAATTATTCTATTTATTAAAAAATAATAATAATAATATAATCGCATAGCGAATTAAACACAGCTGTCTCTATAGTCAACCCTCCTATTTGATTGCTAGAGTTAGCGAAGTTGACGAATAGGTTGCTAAAACGAAGATGGAGAATACTTTGTTATCTTCGTTTTGAGGAATTGGACGAATACATTCGTCATATTTGCTAATTCTACCAAGCCAAGAACATCTCCATACTAGAATGTACTGTCGGATTTGAGAATTACGTTGAAATCGCAATGCGATTAATATAACTTGAATTAATCGCATTGCGATTTCTACTTAGACCTGGTTTACTATGGTTGGCTTTGTAGAATTAGCGAATATGACGAATGTATTCGTCATATTCCTCAAAACGAAGATAACGAAGTATTATCCATCTTCGCTTTAGCAACCATAGTAAACCATGTCTGTTGAAATCGCAATGCGGTTAATTCAAGTTATATTAATCGCATTGCGATTTCAACTTAGAGCTGGGTTTATAATGGGTCAGCTTGCTAGAATTAACAAAGTTAACGAATATGGAATATAGCAGTGCTAAGTTGAAATCGCAATGTGATTAATATAACTTGAATTAATCGCATTGCGATTTCAACGTAATTCTCAAATCCGACAGTACATTTTAGTATATGGAGACGTTCCCATGGTGATGTGGACGCTCCATGAGCACGGAAGTCGGCAGAAGCGCCAACAGGCACTGACTGGAGCAGCCAGGAATCCTCAGGACAGGTAAGAGCTACTTATGGGAAGTGGGAAAGAAAAAATATAACTAAAAAAAAAAAACGAATATTCGAAATAGCGAATTTATAGCACTATATTCGAAATATTCGCGAATTAGCTGAGTGCCGATATTCACGATAAAAATTCTCTATTTGAATATTCGCGCTCAACACTAAACAGAAGGCCTTCCAGAATCTGGAAACAAATTGCGTGCCCCTATCAGAAATGATGTCAGAAGGAATGCCATGTAATTTAACAATGTGATCAACAAACGCTGCGCCAGCTGTCTTAGCATTGGGTAACCCAGGAAAAGGAATAAAATGCGCCATTTTGCTAAAACGGTCCACTACCACCAGAATCACAGTCTTCCCGAGGGAAGGTATGGGTAACGGGAGGAGAGATCCCGATGGCCGAGAATGAGGGACCTTGGCATGAGCGCAAGTCTCGCAGGCTGCCACAAATCTCTCAACCGTCTTACGAAAAGATGGCCACCAGAATCTGCGAGCAATGAGATCCACTGTGGCTCTACTCCCCGGGTGCCCAGCAAGAACACTGTCATGGTGCTCCCTAAAAACTTTGTGTCGCAAAGCGAGCGGCACAAATAACCTCCAAGGAGGACAAAAATCAGGTGCCTCTCCCTGGGCTGCCTGAACCTCTGCCTCCAAATCAGGATAAAGAGCAGAGATGACCACCCCATCAGCCAAAATGGGACCTGGATCCTCAAAGTTCCCCCTCCCGGAAAACAACGTGACAGGGCATCCGCTTCACATTTTTAACCCCAGGGCGGAACGTAACAACAAAATTAAACCTAGAAAAGAACAAGGACCATCTGGCCTGTCTTGGCTTCAGACGCTTGGCTGATTCCAGATAGGCCAGATTGTTATGGTCGGTAAATACGGTAATTGGGTGTCTGACTCCCTCCAACCAATGACGCCATTCCTCAAAAGCCAATTTGATGGCCAACAACTATTTCCCACATCGTAATTTCTCTCTGCGGCAGAGAGCTTTTTTGAGAAAAAGGCACATGGTCGCCATTTAGCAGGAGAGGGACCCTGAGATAAGACCACGCCCACCCCCACCTCAGAGGCATCCCCTCAACAATAAAAGGTAGAGAGACATCAGGTTGTACCAAAATGGGAGCGGAAGCAAAACGCTCTTTAATACTAGAAAAGGCTTGAAGCGCCTCTTCCGACCATGAGGAAAAATCCACCCCTTTTTAGTCAAATCAGTGAGTGGCTTAACAACAGAGGAATAATTCAAAATGAACTTTCTGTAATAATTAGCAAAACCCAAAAACCGCATCAACACCTTCTGATTTTCAGGAAGCTCCCAATCAAGCACAGCGCGGACCTTCTCCGGGTCCATCCGAAAACCAGAAGCGGAGAGAAGAAAACCAAGAAATTAAATCTCTGGAACCGCAAACACACATTTTTCCAGTTTACAATTTATTCTCCCGCAGAATCAACAAGACCTGAGATAGGTGGTCCCAATGAGTCTTGAAATCAGGAGAAAAAAATCAAAATGTCATCTAGATACACCAGTACAAATTTCCCCATTAAATGATAGAAAATGCTGTTCACAAAATGTTGGAAGACGGCCGGAGCATTCATCAAACCAAAGGGCATATCCAAGTTCTCAAAATGACCCTCTGGGGTATTGAAGGCCGTCTTCCATTCGTCCCCCTTCCTGACCCTGACAAGGTTGTATGCCCCTCTTAAATCCAACTTAGAAAAAACTTTAGCCCCCACAATCTGGTTAAAAAAATCCGGGATCAGAGGAAGCGGATAGGGGTAACGAATTGTGACACGGTTAAGCTCCCTGAAATCCAGACAAGGTCTTAAAGAACCATCTTTTTTTTAACAAAGAAAAAACCAGCGGCAACAGGTGACTTCGAGGGTCTGATATGTCCCTTTCTCAGGCTCTCAGAGATATAAGTACGCATGGCGTCTCTCTCAGGTTGAGAGAGATTGTATAATCGTGATTTAGGCAGCTTGGCGCCTGGGATGAGATTAATTGGACAATCATACTCCCGGTGAGGGGACAACTCCTGGACACCACTCTCGGAAAACAAATCAGAAAATTCTGAGAGAAAAGAAGGTATGGTCTTGGTAGAAACCTCTGTGAGAGTTGCCGTGAGGCAATTCTCTCTGCAAAACTCACTCCAACCATTTATTTGCCTTGCTTGTCAATCAATGGTGGGGTTATGTTTAGTGAGCCAGGGTAGCCCCAACACTAGAGCAGTAGGTAATCCGCTTAAGACAAAACATGACACATCCTCAACATGAGTGTCACCCACAGTCAAATGGATATTGTGAACTATGCCCAATTTGATGGCCAACAACTATTTCCCACAAAGTAATTTCTCTCTGCGAACCATCTTTTTTAACAAAGAAAAACCAGCGGCAACAGGTGACTTCGAGGGTCTGATATATCCCTTTCTCAGGCTGTCAGAGATATAAGTACGCATGGCGTACTGCATGAGACAACTCCAGTGTCCTTGGGCTGAATATGACAGGAAAGAGTAGTCTCCTCTCTCTCTGACGCCTGTCAATACGAACCGCTAGAGACATGGCAGACTCCAAAGACACTGGCCCCTCATAAAACACAAATGCATCTTTTAATCTTTCAGAAAGACCATGACAAAATTGACTTCGGAGCGCAGCGTCATTCCAACCTGTATCAGCTGCCCACCTCCGAAACTCAGAACAATATATCTCTGCGGACTGTTTACCCTGGCATAAAAGACGCAGTTTAGATTGAGCCAGAGCAATACGATCCGGATCAGTGGCATACCGCCAATATAGGCAGAAGGGGAAACCTGTCACCATGTTTTCACATATAAAACTGAATGTACCTTCAAGTTTGTCTACCTTGATAGTTACCAGCGATCCATCCATAACCTTCTCAGGACTAACATGTCCTATTTTATCACCCTCTAAAGCTTTCCCGCCGTTATGCTCATTTGCATAAATAATTCCTTCCCCTCACACCATCAGAGCCTATTTCCCTCCACCTAGACTTTGATTGACAGCGAATCTGTTAGATTTTATATATAGGGGCGTTTCTTAGGCGGAGCTGAGGAGCTTGACTCAGAGAAAATATGACTCTTCTCTGGTCACACAAGTAAGATATGACTCTTTTATGTTAATTTGCATAAAAGGCGGGAAGTACAAAATACATCATACTTATTTAATTTGGCTGCAGATGAAATCAAAAGTGTAATTTATATATTAAGGAGATAAAAAGGTTAAGGGCACATGCAAATCAGACAATATAATACCTACTGTAGTTTTTCTAAACGAATACAAGGCAAAATAGGACCATTAATATTTTTAAATCCTAAGAGGCAGTCCATGTGAGCAAAGAAGCATGGATGCTAACTATCTAGCTAAGGGTACTTTCACACTAGCGTTGGTGCGGATCCGTCTGTTTATTTTCACAGACGGATCCGCACCTCTAATGCAAACGTTTGTATCCGTTCAGAACGGATCCGTTTGCATTAGGTTTAAAGAAAAATGACAAAGTCCAAAACGGATCCGTTTTGGATTACATTGAAAGTCAATGGGGAACGGATCCGTTTTCAAATGCACCATATTGTGTCACTGACAACGGATCCGTCCCCATTGACTTACATTGTAAAAAACGGATCCGTTAGGCTCCGCCTCTTCAGACGGACACCAAAATGCTGCATGCTGCGTTTTGGTGTCCGCCTCAAAACGTAATAGAGGCGGAACGGAGCCTAACTGATGCATTCTGAACGGATCCTTATCCATTCAGAATACATTGGGGCTTAACTGATCCGTTTTGGACCGCTTGTGAGAGCCCTGAAACGGATCTCACAAACGGAATCCAAAACGCTAGTGTGAAAGTACCCTTACAGTATCAAGTCCAAAGTCCATACAAAAAGTGCATAGATCATTGTTGTACATTGTTATATGGATAAGAGTCCAGACAATGGGCTAAAGATGCTTAAACGTTTCAGAACCCTTAAAACTTTACGGCAAGAATAGTGCAAAAATATGACAATAGTAATTACAAAGAGCTCAGGTACACTTTGAGTTCTTTCTTTGGAGTGCAGGCTTGTAACATTGCAAAACTGGAACATATAATGGAAAAAGAAAAACAAATTAATTTGTAATAAGAGGTAGTGCGCCACCTGGAGATAGTTACTGGCTGATGGTTGGAGTCTATGAATTCCAGGCACAAAAGGGGTGGATGAAAAAGGACAAAATATAACCACAAAAGAGAGGGCACTGTTTCTCACCAGTCAAAATGTGTCCATGGCTTGGCTCCTATAGTCTATGTAGCTAATTATTCATTTCAAAGAAATCCCGATAATTGGCAGGTGGATTACCTTTGTTGGTCTATTGGGATCTCCGCAAGGACAGTTCAGAGTCTCCGGGGTGGAGTTAGAGTCCGGGACTTGCGAAGGAAGATCAGCCGTCTGACTTGATTCTGTAGATGTAATAATCCCAGCAACTGGCATAAGGACTCTGATTTGAGGCTGAAAAAAACACTGAAGGGGGTCAAGCATGGACAGCAACTCTGTTGGAGTCTCATTTTCTGAAGACAATGGCCGTTTGGGTGACTCATTCACTTCTCTTGGCTGCTCCTGAACAAATTTCTGCAGGCATTTCTTGAGCCGTTTGCTGTGTACTCACTGAGTACCTTCATCTTCTCTCTGGATCTCATAGACCTCCGATGAGGGACAGCCACTACTGTATATGGCTTGCGATCCCAGCGACTATCCAGCTTGCTCACTGGGTGTTTGTTTCTGAGCCAGACCTTGTCTCCTGATTGTAAGTAGTGGTGAGCATTGGGCATAATTTGAATTTGCGATATTTCATGAATATTTGGTAGAATATTCGTCATATATTCGCGAATTTGCTATTATTTTCTAGATTGCGAAAATCAGCAAAGTAATATTCGCGTAATGCACGCGCAATATAGGCGTGTGTCGATATAGCTACATTTTTCAAACTGCTCGGAGTTTAATGAGACTGGAGAAAATGGTTGGCACGGCAGAACATTACAATAACTTTATATGCAGATAGAGTGCTCCAATATATTCGCGATTGCGCAATTTTAACAGGTCTGACTACATATTAGTGATTGGTGCACTAAGTATTGTTGTGAACTTGTGACATCACAACACTATGTATTTATGTATGTATGTATGTCTGGACAGCAGATCCTATCACACTACCTAACACCCTGCACTGGAACCTATCAGCTACACTATATCACAATCTAACCTACACTGACTATCTCCCACTAACTATCTGTATTATATATATAAACGAACTAACTATCTAATGTAATGTGACAAATGGAAACACGAGAGCACAGCAATAACACAGCTGTCTCTCTCAAAACTACAATAAACTGTAGAAAATGGCTGCTGGGGCGGTTCTTATATAGTAAAGGGGTAGGCAACTTTCTTATTGGTTGCTAGGGATGTTACTAATAGAGATGTCGCGAACATAAAATTTTCCATTCGCGACTGGCGACGCGAATTTATGCAAATGTTCGCGAACATGCGAACAGGGCAAACCGCCATAGACTTCAATAGACAGGCGAATTTTAAAACCCACAGGGACTCTTTCTGGCCACAATAGTGCTGGAAAAGTTGTTTCAAGGGGACTAACACCTGGACTGGCATGCCAGAGGGGGATCCATGACAAAACTCCCATGGAAAATTACGTAGTTGACGCAGAGTGTGGTAAGTTTAATTCGCAATGCGATTAATATAACCTGCATTAATCGCATTGCGAATTCAACTTAGAGCTGGGTTCCTAATGATTGTATTGCTAGAATATAACGAAGATTGAGAATATAGCGCTATATTCTCAATCTTCGTTATATTCTAACAATACAACCATTAGGAACTCAGATCTAAGTTGTAATCCCAATGCGATTAATACAGGTTATATTAATCGCATTGCGATTACAACTACTAACACTGCAGCTTCAGAATGAATCTAAGATGGATGCCGTCCTTGCTTTTTGATAGGAGGTGGGAGAGTCTGGGAGGGAGACTGATGTACTAGCCCTAAAAGGGCTTTTTGGGAGTGCTGTAAGGACGCTGTCCTTACAGCAGAGATTTGATGAGTCTTTCAGGACTGGAGTGAACACTGAATACACTAGCCTAACTATCGATTTCCCTATTAAATAAGCAGCAGCTGCACTGTCCCTCCTCTCACTAAGACTGCAGCTTCCGAATGAATCTAAAATGGATGCTGTCCAGGAGATGGGAGGGTCTGGGAGGGAGGGTATGCTGATTTGGCTGGAATGTGTCTGCCTCCAGCTGTTGCAAAACTACAACTCCCAGCATGCCCGGACAGCCTTTGGCTGTGCAGGAATGCTGGGAGTTGTAGTTTCACAACAGCTGGAGGCACACTGGTTGGGAAACACATGTCTAGATCATTATTCTGCCCAAATCTATATTTAGCTACATGGCTTAGAAAATTTGCTGTCAAACAATGATTCTAGGTTTTGGTATAGACACATGATCTAGACTACCATATTTGCCTATACCAAATGTAAATATGCAACGAAATGTGGCAAAATACACAAAAAATAAAATTTAAAATGAAAAAATTATAAAACGCAGATGCGTTTTTGATGCGTTTTCTATCAAAAACGCCCAAATGGCCCCTGGAGGGTTCAAATACCTTGCTTTGGAGGCAGGAGAACGTTGGTGGTAGTCATAGTCAACCGTCATATACAATCAAATAGAGGCATCAAATGGATTCGCAAAGCGATTAATAATTGTAAGTATTATTCACATTGCGATTGCAACTTAGAGCTGAGTTCTAATGGTTGTATTGCTAGAATATAACATATATTCTAGCAATACAACCATTAGAAACTCAGATCTAAGTTGTAATCACAATGCGAATAATACAGGTTATAATAATCGCATTTCGATTTACCATTACTAACACTGCAGCTTCAGAATGAATCTAAGATGGATGCTGTCCTTGCGTTTAGATAGGAGGTGGGAGGGTCTGGGAGGGAGGGTATGCTGATGTAGGCTGAAATGTGTCTGCTGACTGTGAGGTACAGGGTCAAAGTTTACTCAATGATAAAGTATCGCATGTGTTCGCCCGCCGCGGCTGACGCGAACAAGCTATGTTCGCCGGGAACTGTTTGCCGGCGAATAGTTCGGGACATCTCTAGTTGCTAAGCTCAGACAAAGACATTACAGCCTTCTCATTGGGCCACAAGCAAGAAGGGAGGTTACTGATGGAAAAAAAAGTAGAATATTTAAAAATACGATATTCTAAATATTCACGAATTCTCAAAGTTGCGATATTCGCAATTAAAATTCGCAATTCGAATATTCCGCCCAACACTAGTTGTAAGGGCTCAGCATGTGCATGTAGATCAAAGTCCTGTTTTTGTTTTTGCTGGGCATTCTCTATTTTGGAATCCTTGAAGTAGAGAAGTAGTATGAACCTTTGTATCGGCGCTGTAAGCATGAGCGTGGTACCAGGTAGGTATAGGTAAAGGGTTAATTTTATTTCAGATCAATGCGTTTCAAGGGAGAACAGCCCTCTTCATCAGGACAATAGTACATATACAATAAAAATAGATACATGTGCGCCTTATAAACTGTGTGTTTGGGCACGCAATGGGGACTGGAGGGGTTTTATGGGCGGGCCTTTTCCGGAGTGACAGTAGGAGCGCTGCTGAAGCTCAGCCCCCTGTGCGAGGGTGACAGCCGAGTCAGGAGCACTTCTGAAGCCCAGTCTCCTTACACAAAAGTAGTGATGAGCAGCAGGTGCCATATTCGATTTCGACGAAGTCGCGAATATTCGTTTCATATTCGTCGAAATCGAATATTCGTCATTATTCTAGTTATCGCGATTAATATGCGATTTAATTCGCTATGCGATTATATATATATATTTTTTAAATAGAATAATTATAATAATTATATCAAGTAATATCATTCTATTAAAAAAAAATCGCATAGCAAATTAAACACAGCTGTCTCTATAGTCAACCTTCCTATTTGATTGCTAAAATTAGCGAGGTTGACGAATAGGTTGCTAAAACGAAGATGTAGAATACTTCGTTATCTTCGTTTTGAGGAAGATGACGAATACATTCGTCATATTCGCTATTCGCTAATTCTACCAAGCCAACCATAAACTTCCTTGCTCATGGAGCGTCCCCATCACCATGGGAACGTCTCCATATACTAAAATGTACTGTCGGATTTGAGGAATTACGTTGAAATCACAATGCGATTAATTCAAGTTATATTAATCGCATTGCGATTTCAACTTAGAGCTGGGTTTATAATGGGTCAGCTTGCTAGAATTAACGAAGTTAACGAATATGGAATATAGCAGCAGTGCTAAGTTGAATTCGCAATGCGATTAATTTAACTTGAAGTAATCGCATTGCGATTTCAACTTTGCACTGCTAGTGCTATATTCCATATTCGTTAATTCTAGCCTATGTAAGATAGCAGTGCTAAGTTGTAATCGCAATGCGATGAATATAACTTGAATTAATCGCATTGCGATTTCAACGTAATTCCTCAAATCCGACAGTACATTTTAGTATATGGAGACGTTCCCATGGTGATGGGGACGCTCCATGAGCACGGAAGTCGGCAGAAGCGGCAACGGGCACTGACTAGAGCAGCCAGGAAGCCAGGAATCCTCAGGACAGGTAAGAACTACTTTTGGGAAGTGGGAAAGAAAAAAATATAACAAAAAAAAAAAAAAAAAAAAGAATATTCGAAATAGCAAATTTATAGCGCTATATTCGAAATATTCGCGAATTAGCGAAGTGCCGATATTCCGCTATTCAAATATTCGAGCTCAACACTACACAAAAGTGACAGTGAAATCAGGAGTTAAAGAGTTGATGGATAGCAATATCTTCTTTCAATAGCAGAGCGCCGATAGCCCTGGATGGTAAAGCGCTCATGTAGTGTGTAACTGCTCGTGATTTATAGTAGCGAGATCATCTTTGTCTGTGGTCTGTTATCTGTGGAAGTATGTTGGAATTTTGTAGCAGGGTACGAAGAAGGCCCCATGCACACGACCGTTGTTTGTTTCCGCGTCCGTTCCGTTTTTTTTCACGGATTGGATGCTTCCCCATTCATTTCAATGGGTCCGTCAAAAAATGCGGATGGTCAACCGTTTGTGTTCCGCATCCGTGATCCGTGTTTTCATTCCGTCAAAAAAATAGTGCATGTCCTATTTTTTCACGTTTGCTGGACAAGGATAGGCATTTTTACAATGGATCCGTCAAAAAAGCGGTCCGTCAAAAAAACGGTCCGTCATCCGTTTTTTGACGGACGCAAAATTTCAAGGAGGAGCGGACGCGGAGGCAGGCAACGGTCGTGTGCATGTAGCCGAAGTCTGTGAGTGCTTGCCGTAGTACATAGCTAAGTGCGGTGGGGCACTTATTGCCTACCTTTTTTCCAGGGAAAATGGATCGCTTATAGTCGAGCGTTTGGTTATATAGTGAAGCTTGATCATACAACATGCAACAGAGTTCTTTAATTTGCGATGTGTTGGCTAGAATGTATCGCAATTATTAGAAATTTTATTTTAGGTATTATCAGGCATATGGAAGCGGGGTTTCTTTTCACTTGTGTGGTTCTCATAAGGAACCAGGTTGCAGGGAGGTACAGTAGATACTGTAATTTTGGGACCCTTTTATTTATTTATGGGGTAAATTTGGCACGCAAGGGGCGAGGTTCTTTCCAAGGTAGCTTGTATATCCCATCATATTATTATATTAGCTGGGTAGTAGACATTACCTTTACTGGCTGATAATGTGACAGGTTTCTCCGATAGCTGTCTGTATTAGTACATTAGTGTGCATAAATATAGTGGATAAAGTACTATGTCATGTAGGTTTATCACATCTGGTAGATGTAGTCTAATTCTGTGTATGCGAGATATAAAGGTGGTTTTTTGAATATCGGGTCCATTTAATTTTATTTTTTTATATATTTTTCTTTAAATACAGGGTATAACGGTTTTGCAGATATAGAGTATGTGGTATCCCCTGATCAAATTGGTAGGATCAATAAAATATTCTCAAGTGCATGTAAAAAATTCTTTTAAAATGTGTATACATCTATCTATCTATCTATCTATCTATCTATCTATCTATCTATCTATCTACCTACTGTATATATAGTGAGTTAAAATGGAAGAGGCATAACAACCCTAAATCACTGGTGTAGTATAGATACTATAAACCCTTGTTGGGGGTTGTTGGGATGGTTTGTGATTGGTAGGTAGGCGCTGGATTTTTGGGGCATACTAGAGTATAATCTTACTAATCTCATTTAGTCCGTCTGGTGTGAGGGTATCTAGTTGATAGATCCAGTATACTTCTCTTTTTTGTAGGTTACTGAATCTGTTGAATGGATTTTCTGGTATATAGTCAATTGGAGTGATTTTTAGTGAATGTTTTTCTTTCTCAGGTGTAGATGCAAAATGTTTGGAGATACTGTGTTTGAAATACTGTCTCTGGATATTAAATCTGTGTTGCTTCAAGCGGCAATGCAAAGTTTGTGTAGTTCAACCGACATATTGAAGACCACAATCGCATTCAATCAGGTATATTACATAGCTGGTTTGGCATGTCATGTGATGTTTTATTTCGAAGGTGGTACCATTGTTATTTGAAGTAAAACTTGCACAGGTGTGTGTAATGACCCTGCAGCACAGGCAGCGTTTAGTTCTACATTTAAAGCTACCAATCGGTTTGTGTGTGCTCTTCTTTTGGGCCCTGATGTGTTGCTTAGGCTTACTGGGAGCTAATGTGTTTCTAATAGTAGGGGCCCTCCTGTAAATTATCCTGGGTTTTTGTGTTAAATATTTTTCAAAGTAAGGGTCTTGCTTTAGGATGTGCCAGTGTTTAGTCAATATTGCCCGGATGCTTTTGTTCGACGTATTGTACTGGGTGATGAGGTTTAGGCACATTTCTGTTTGTGTCTTTACATTTTTAGCGCTTTCCAGACAGTTTTCTTGTGTGCTCAAAATAGGCGTTTTTATCATTCCCTTAGGATATCCTTTATCTATAAATCTCTTTTTATTACTTCGGCCTGTCAGTGAAAGTCCTCATCATATGTGCAGTTCCTCCTAATCCGCTTGTACTGACTATAGGGGATGTTCTGTAGCCATTTTGTGATTATTTTTTGTGAATATTGTATATAGCTGTTTGTGTTGACTAATTTGTAATATGTTTTTGTCATGAGGTGGTTGTCCTTGCTCGTGATGGGGATGTCCAGGAATTCTATCTCTGTTTTATTAAAGTTTGGGGTGAAAGAGATTCCCCAGTCAGTGTTGTTTAACTCATTACAGAATTCTAATGCTGATAGCTCGTCCCCTTCCCAGATGATAAAGATATCATCAATATATCTTTTGTAGTAAATAATCTGCTGTTTTGGGGTTAGTGTGTTAATAATGGGTTTATTTTCGAATTCCCCATAAAAAGATTAGCGAAGGTCAGTGCTACCTTCGTCCCCATGGTGGTCCCCTACATTGGTGGTAGGTAGTGTTGTTGTATATAAAAAAAATTGTTCTCCAGTATGAAGTGTAGGCTTTCAAGGAGAAATTGAATTTGTGGTGGTTTTAGTCTAATGTCATTCAACAGTATTGTATCCCTAGATCGTGTTGTATATTGGAGTATAGGGATGTTACATCCATGGTGAGTAACGCATATGTGTCCCTCCATGTAATGTCCCTAAGTTCAAGGATCAATGGGCAAGAGTCATGCAGGTAGCTAAGTAGCTCACGAACATATGGTTGTAAAAAAAAGGTCTAGGTAGTGTGATAGATTACTCGTTTCGGATTTTGTGTTTGATACAATTGATCTCCCTGGTGGATTTCTGGTGTTCTTGTGAATTTTAGAGAGGTGGTAGGTAGATAGTAGATAATGCGTGCACGGGCATTTAGGTAGCAGGAAGTTTTCTCTTTTTGTTTATGTACTGTTTTTCGTATGTGCTTTTTATAGGGTTGGCCAGTCTTTTATTTGTCGGGGAATAGGTTTTCTGAGATTCTTCGATAGTACATTATGTCGATTAAGAATGTTCTGGGCTTCTTTTTCATAGTCCTCATAATTTTGTAGGACCACTCCTCCTTCTTTGTCAGCTGGACCGATTATGAGGTCTTTGGTATTCTTGAGGGTTTTTTAGCGCATTTTTTTATTTTTGGTTAAGTTCTCTTTATAGTGAGGGGTTATTGGTTTTGAATTGAGGTAATCTTTTTAACGTCTGCGGAGACCAAATAAAAAATGTAGTTATGAAGTGTCCATGGTTTTGGAGGGAAAGAAGTTAGATTTCGGACGGACGTCTTGATGTTTATAAGTAGATGGTTCATTCAAATCGCTGTTCTCGATTTCATTTGTGTGAGTATTTTTAGTGTTTTCAAATTCGAAGTGTCTTTTGATTGTCAAGTTTCGCCTAAATTTTTGCATGTCTAGGTATAGCTCAATTGTATTCATGGAATTATATGGGCAAAAAGAGTCCTTTTGTAATAGTCTGTTTTCTGATATTGATAGGGTGTGTGAAGAGAGGTTAAAGATCTTTTACTGTGAATGTGGAATCTTAAGTTTTTATTATTACTAAAATTCTGGGGGGAATGATCTTTTTAATCTAGATTGGCTTTCCTTTTTGTTGTTGGCCTCCCCTGTGTCCTCATGTTCTAATTTTCTTTTTCCCGAGGTGGGTTTGAAGTATTGGGTGATGTATGGAGTAGTCATTTTTTGGGAGGATGTTTGTCCTCCAGCTCCCTTATTACCAATTTTTTTTTTTTTGGCAAGGCCTAAAAAAGGAACCAGAGCTGTTGCTCCTGAAACAGTATTGTCAATAGTAAAAATGGGTTCACCAACGTCTATGGTTGTGTGCTGGACAAGGAAAGAGAGTTCCTTAAGTCCATATTCTTTTCAGTGGCAGGACTGAGGTGGATGAGGGATGCGGTGGTGGCTTCATGGTATTTATTGATGGGTATGTGCTTCCTAGCCTTATATTCACAATACTTGGACTTCAGGGCTCTAAATTTCTCTAAAAACTCATCAGTGGATGAGCTTTCTGCGTTGTCCGAGTGTTTGTCAGTTGTATATTTACTGTAACTTATAGGTGGTGGGTTGCTCTGTAGTTTTTACTCCCCTCTGTGTCAGCGGGTTGGAGGGAGGTTGATGGTTATTTTATTTTCCTTTTTCTTAACCTGGGGATTTGTTTCTATTTTTTTGCCGGTGTGAAAGGTGTTCTTAGGGTGATTGATCAACTACTCCCTTTTACTTACCTTGAGGATTTGCTTCTTTTGTTTTGCCAGGATGAAAGGTGTTCTCAGGGTGATGGACAACCACTTTGTGGTCTTTTCAGTTAGCTTCTCAGTCCTCCTTCCACCTTGGTTGCTAGACTTCTTATACAGGTGATTGGTAAAGGACCAGGTTCTGGTGTTTTGATGAAGTGATAATCTAGGGTTTTGCATTGTTGTGTTTTTTGTGTTGTTCTGGCTTGTGAAATGTTTGGGGATTCTCCTGGGTATCTTCAGAACTTTTTTATCTTCTATTTTTAGGTAGTCTGTATCTGCCTTGCTCTTTATCAGCTCTATCCCTCTGTAATTTATTGGCTTTGCTTGTTATAATATTCTGTTAATTTTGGTAGATCCTGTTGGTGAGGTTCTGGTTTATCACTGAAAAATCTGGGTGAAGTGAGAAGCGATGTAGGTCTTTTATATTTTTCTAAATTTTGTTGGTATAATAGTCAGTTGGAGTCTCTCTTTTGTTTATAATGATTCTAATCAGGCCTGCCGCACATTGGTCTAGATAATCGTTCCACTCATGTGAACACATGGTCATCAGGAAAAGTTGGCGCAATACCTATTCTAAGACCTCTGGGGGCTATGTTTTCTTGCATATAGAATTTTAGAAACATAACGTCTAGTGAGTGAAGTAGTTCACTCTTTAAATTGTCCTCTAGAGTTGTGAACAGTTCACACATTGGTTATGGTTTGTATTATTGGTTGTATAACTTGCCGTGTCTGTGTTTGTAGGTTCTTACCGTATAGCTTGACACCATTGATTGTTGGATGCGTTGTCGAAATATGAAATTTTTGTGTGTAGATACTACTACCCAGCTAATAATATGATGGGATATACGGGCTACCCTGGAAAGAACCTCGCCCCTTACGTGCCAAATTTACCCAATAAATAAATAAAAGGGTCCCAAAATTATAGTATCTACTTCAGCTCCTGCAAACTGGATCCTTATGGGAACCACACAAGTGAAAAGAAACTCCACTTCCACCCATATGCCTCGTAATGCCCAAAATAGACACAATTTCTAATAATTACGATACATTCTAACCAACACATCGCCAGTTAAAAACTCTGTTACATGTTGTATGATCAAGCTTCACTATATAGCCAAGCATTGCTAAGCAAACCATTTTCCCTGGAAAAAAGGCAGGCAATAAGTGCCTTACGGTACTCAGCTATGTACTACGGCAAGCATTCACAGACTTACCTCGTGCCTCTTCCGTTTTAACTCACTATATATACAGTGTGTGTGTGTATAAATATATATATATATATATATATATATATATATATATATATATATATACACACAGGTATACACATTTTTAATAATAATATTTTTAAAGAATTTTTACATGCACTTGAGAATATTTTATTGATCCTACCAATTTGATCAGGGGATACCACATACTCTGTATCTGCAAAACCGTTATACCCTGTTTTTAAAGAAAAATATATTAAAAAATATTTAAATGGACCCTAAAATACCTAAAATAGACACAATTTGTAAAAATTGCGATACATTCTAACAGCGCTTTACCATCCAGGACTATCATCGCTTTGTTATTTAAAGAAGATATTTCAATCAATCAACTCTTTAACGCCCGATCTCGCTGTCACTTTTGTCTAAGGAAGCTGGGCTTCAGCAGGGCTCCTGACTCTGCTGTCACCCTCGCACAGGGGACTGAGCTTTAGCAGAGCTCCTGCTGTCACTCCCGAAAAGGCCAGCCCGTAAACCCCCTCTCCAGTCCACATTGCGCACCCAAACACAGTTTATAGAGCGCACATGTATCTATTTTTATTGTATATGTATTACTGTCCTGATGAAAAGGGCTGTTCAGCCCTTGAAGCGTTGACCTGAAATAAACCCTTTTACCTATACCTACCTGATACCACGCTCCTGCTTACAGTGCTTATACAAAGGTTCATATTACTTCTCTACTTCAAGGATCCTCTCAACCCGACAATTGCTCTCTTGACACGGGCAAGAACCTTGGCAGCAGTGCAGGCATCCTGCACGCTGGACGGGCAAATACCAGCAAGGCAGAATAAAGTTGTTGTGACTCACCACAACAACAAACGGTAAGTGCAACCAATTAAATACTGCATTTTTATGTGAAGCAACAACACACATGAGGCGCTGCCTCCTGTTTTTCTCTTTTTCCTATTTTGGCATCCACTATTTCTCTGGCGTCCTCTAGGCCAGTGGTGGCGAACCTATGGCACAGGTGCCAGAGGCGGCACTCAAAGCCCTCTCTGTGGGTATCCGCACCCTGGAAGAAGTCTATGGCGTACCAATATGCCTTAGACTCTTCCTGCCATTCATTAGCGAAGGGCGCACTATGAATGGCACAGGCAGACACTGAATGTAGGCTGGCTATTATAGCTGAATGATAAAGTACATGGAAGATATACTATATTGGTATTCAGGTTAAATTGCTGTGTCGGCACTTTGCGATAAATAAGTGGGTTTTGGGTTGCAGTTTGGGCACTCGGTCTGTAAAAGGTTCGCCATCACTGCTCTAGGTACTTCTGACACTCTTTGACCAACTCAGATTAGGGAAGCAGTGGTTCAGAGTCTGGCATAGGGACATCGAGGGCGAGGTCTGCAGGTAAACGGCCCTGTCTTCCAAACATGAGGTAGTATGGGCTGTACCCAGTGGAGCAGTGAGTGGTGTTATTTTACAGGTACACTAATTCAGGGAGAAGCAAAGGCCACTCAGCCCTCTTGTGAGGTGGCACAGCCTTGAGCATATTGATCAGTGTCTGGTTCATCTTTTCGCACAGCTCATTCCCTTGAGGGTGATATGCGGTGGTCCTCAGTTTTTTGCAATTGTACAGTGCACAAAGTTCATAGAACAACTAAGAATGTGGATCCTTGATCAGTTAGTATCTTGTCAGGACACCCATATGGCAAAATGAAGTTCTTGCACATGGCAGCTGCTGTAGTTTTAGTAGTTAAGTCCTTTACAGGTACAGCCATGATGAACTTGGTGTAGTGGTCTATGATTGTCATAGCATAGGTGTATCTGGATCTGCTGGGTTCCAGTTTCACATGGTCGATGGCCACGATTTCTAGAGGACTTCTACTCGCTATTAGATGAAGGGGGACTCGCTGATCATGTCTTTCTCCCCTGGCCACAGCACAGGTGGGACACTCCCGGCACCAGGCTTCAATATCACTTCTCATGCCAGTCCAGTAGAACCGCCGCCTGATGGTGGCTTCCGTTCTTTTTGGGTTCCAAAATGACAAAACCTGTTATGGTAGATGTCGATTAGCATCTTAGCATTTCTTCGGAGCACCACTATCTGATGGAGGCACTCACAGGTGACTGGATCAAGCGTTCTCCTGAGGAGCAGATCTCTTTGTAGGAAGAGCCGTTTACGTTGTCGCCAGAGGCAAACCAGCTCCGAGTCGGCTCTCCGTTGCCGGATTCTCTCCGGTATGCGCCCTCTAGAAAAATAATCAAACAGTTCTCCGATGACTCTACTCTCTGCTTGTAGTTTGAACCAAAGCTCTTTCTCAATTGGAGGAGAGGGACCACAGGGCTTTGGAGACCTGGTGCTTAGTGTGTAGGGCTTCCTGCCGGGCAAATCAGGAGTAGAACATTGGCATTTCCACGCCAGTCTAAAGGCCCATCTTTGCTCTAGAACTCCCAGGCACGCAGTGTTCAAGTGAGCCAGTGGATTATTATTGGTGTAAAAAAGTGAAAGGCGTGTCCACCAGATAATCCTTAAACTTCTCAGTTACAGCCCATACCAAGGCTAGGAACTCCAATTTGAAAGAGCTATAATTGTGGTCATTTCACTCCGGTTCTCGTAAAGACCTGCTAGCATAGGCGATGACCCTTTTAGTTCTGGCTTGTGTCTGAGATAGTACCTAAACCTTTCTTACTTGTGTCAGTATAGAGGCCGAATGGCAGGCTATAGTCAGGGTAGCCCAGGACTGGTGACTCTGTAAGTTTTTCTTTTAACAGTTGGAAAGCAGTCTCTTGCTCTTCGTTCCACTCTACCAGTATCTTAGCGTTCTGACAGCCTTTGGGATGACCCTTCAAAAGCTCCCAGATTGGCTCCGCAATTTGAGCGAAGTATGGGATAAATTTTCAATAGTAACTTGCAAATCCAAGAAAGCTCTTGATTTCTTTAACTGTCTTAGGAGCTGACCAGCTTTGTATTGCTCTATCTTATCAGGGTCCGGTTTCACGCCCTCTGCACTCACATGTCCCAGATATTGCACTTGGAGCTTCAGCAAATGGCACTTTGAAGGCTTTACTTTCAATCCATATTGGGTCAGAGTCTGGAATACCTCTGACAAGTGCTGTAAATGCTCTTCGTAGGTCTTTGAGTAGACGATCACATCATCCAAGTACAGCAATATGGTCTCAAGGTTTTATTGTCCAAGACATCTCTCCATGAGTCTCTGAAAGGTCCCTGGGGCATTGTACAGCTCGAATGGCATGTATTTGAACTCGAACAAGCCCATTGTGGTAGTGAAAGCTGTTTTCTCTTTATCTTCTGGCGCCATGGGGACTTGCCAATAGCCACTGGTTAGATCCATGGTTGAGAAATAAGCAGCAGATCCCAGGGCTGCTAGAGACTCCTCAATTCGTGGCAGGGCATACGAATCCTTGTGCATTATGTTGTTGATCTTGTGGTAATCCACACAGAAAAGGATGGTTCCATTCTTCTTTTTTACCAGGATCATAGGGGCTGCCCAGGGGCTGTGACTATCCTGTGACATTAGCTGTCTTCATATCGTGAACTATCTTCTTCACCTGCTGGTATAGGGCTGGAGGCACTGGCCTATATCTCTCTTTGATTGGAGGATGAGTGTCGGTTGGAATAGTGTGCTGTATTAGGCTAGTTTGACCATAGGCCAATGGGTGTTTGCTGAAGACTTGGTGGTGCTCCTTGTCTAAGTCCAGCACACCTTTGATCTGTTCTGCAGATATGGTGGCATCTTCAATATATAGTTCGGCCCACCAGGGCTGCTCAGGCAGGTCTTTGGCTGTTGTCCAGTAGGGGGATCCAAGACATCTTGCAGACGGACATGATGTAGACTTGCCACTGGATAGTACTTTTTTACTTCTACAGCTTCATCACTTAGATTGACGAAGTGTATGGGTACATTTCTGCTCGACACAGTGACCAAGCTCCTAGCAGCTACGACAAGGGGATGATCGTGTAGATGCAGGGGTTCCATGAGGGCCGGGTAATCCTGACCTCGGACACCGATGCAAGCCCTGCACCGTATCAGGGTCTCTGCTCCAGACTGGAGTCTAATAGGCTGAGCATCCTTGAAGCGAACACTGCAGATTTCACCTTGTCGGTTGCTGAATTTTTGTTGGGAAGCTAGCACCTGGATGGTCTGGTTTATGACGCGTTGAGTTACACAGGGTGCGGTCAGTAGGGTTTTCTTCAAGGCTTCCAGCACTTCATTGTAACAGTTGCCGAGTACATTCATCCCCAGGACCACAGGGCAATTGTCATCTTCCGGGACCTGGATTACGACTTGGAGTGGGAGTTTGGTATCTTTAATCTGTAGGTAGGTTCCCAATAGCCTAATATAGGCACTGGTTGGCCATTGGTAGCTATGATGTAGAGCCAGGATTCTGGGAGTTGCGTCAGCCGGGCTCTGTTCCAGCATCTTTGAATGCAAATTGACAGATGGCAGTCACTTGAGATCAGTATCAATCAAAGTAGAAACATACTCCGTTGATGCTAACTTCAACCACAGGGCGGGCGCCCACATATCTAGGCATGAAGGCTGGATCTTTGGGACCTAGTATTCTTCCTCCCGAGGTCCTTGGCCTCAGGGGATACCCGTTTAACTGCCAGCAGTCCCTTTTGATGTGTCCAGGCTTCTGACAATGCCAACATACACGCTTTCAGGTTTAGGACAGTATCTTGGTGCAGAAGTCTCTTTCTCAGCCTTGGGCTGCTGTTCCAGTCGCTCTAGCTGCTTTCTTATCCTCTCCATATTCTCAGCTAGGAGGGAGACTTAAGCAGTCAGGGCTGCGACATCATCTGGGACGGGCACCTGAGCCTCATGCTCAGCTATCCGGCAACGGACAGCAGTTCGCAAGACGGGCCATGTCTTCTTGTCTTCTGGGGGTTCAGAATTGTGACTGTCCCCCAGGATGCCGATAGCAAGCTTCTTAAAAGCCAAGAAAGGGGCATCTGGGTGCTGAGCTGACAGCATCTTCTGCTGAAGTTTGAGGGGTTCGTCGAGGACACCTTCAATAAACTGCTCTCTGAGGGTCTGATCTTGTCCCTCAGCTTCACGGGGATCTATGTGAATAACAGCCCACAGAGCTTCTTGCAGGGACAGAGCAAAGTCTGTCAAAGTCTCCTTTGACTGCTGTCGCTTACCAAAGAAGCGCATCTTACGCTCGGAGGCGGTCCTAGTTTCCAAGGTGGTACTAAGTCGGTCTAGGATCTGCTCAGCTGTTTTGTGCTCTGGCTGAGGCCAGGACTTGACCTCCCAGAGCGCAGCTCCCTGTAACTGGCCAATCAGGATTTCCACTTTCTGGTCCTGGGATACTGGATATAGCTTAAAGGTAGCCAACATTTTGTCACAGAATTCCCTGAGTGAATGGGATTCTCCTGAATAATGTGGGAACCAAGGTGCTCCAAAGTAGTACAGCATAGTAAGAGACATGATGCAGGTGGCTGCAGCTGCTGCTGGTGGATCACTGCGGCTTGAGTGGGTGTTATCTTCGCTGTCAGACATGGCTTTTGATACCTTGTACCAGACTAGAGGGGTCAATGTAAGCTAAAATGCAATTTAAGTACATGTTGCTATGGGTGACGGCAGCAGAATTGGTGCATGGCTCCTTTAAGAGTCGCTGCAACTGCTCAATTTTGGGGAGTATGATGCTCTGGAAGGCAGATTATAGCCACTAACAGTCTTTAACAAAGTTCTTTTCCCTAACAGTACTCATTCAGACCTCCTGGACATTGCTTCTCAGAATCCAGGGAAGAAGGAACTGTATTTTCCCTTTTCCAAGATGGGTGCTGCTTCACTTCCTGTAAGGGTGCAGTCGATTTCTTTGTCCTCCTGGGAACGTATACTGAGCACTTAGTTCCTTATGCTGCAAGAATGGTTCCTCTGTGGAGGCAGGCTGTTTGGTTCCTTCCCCTCTGCTGGGTGGATGTCTTCCTCTCAACACAGGATGCCCAAATCGATTAACCCCTGTTTTGCCACAGTGCTGCAATTGGTGCAGATTCACACTCTCCAGCAGTAAGTAGATGCTATAAAGTCTCTTGTAGGGGGTTTTATAGATAGAGGCGGCCTTCCAGACGCAAAAGTAGATCCTGTTTTATAGGCTTTGTGGTACAAGGACACCACAAGGAATGGTGTTGGTACCCAGGTGTAGGAATGGCCGAGTGGTATAGGGTGGCCTATAATGTCCCTTAATGTTTGGTGCACGTGTCACGGTACTACTACCTGGATACGCTGGAACCCCGGGCGTTTGCTCTGAAGCAGACAAAGGGGGTAGTTGAATTGTGGGATGAAGAATAAATTGAGTCCAGGCCTTGTATATAGTTGAACAGCAGCTTTAATTGAATGAACGTTCATCAGAAACAGTCTTCCAACTTTGTCTTGGTTCAAGCAGCCTTTAGCATTAAAACTGGCAAGCAAACTAGTTTCTGCTACATCTGTTGCTCTCTGGCACTGCTGTACTGACAGTCTGGCTATATAACTCAGCTTTTGCTGTATGCTGCACTGTCCTTCTGTAGTCTGTCTGTTAAGCTATACCAGGGAACTTTCTTCCTGGCTTCTGAGGCTTCAAGCTTCTGCCTCCATGTCCAGCTCAGCTTAGGGTGCTCTGGTTGGCTTGGTTTGGGCTTGGGTACGTCCTGAAGAGATGTGGCCCTGCATACCTTCACCTTGCTTGGGGTAAGCTAGGACTGACCTCTAACTAGTCTCCACCCTTCCTTAGAGAGAGGGTTAGAATGGAAAGAAGGGTTCCATTCTCTCTAACTGTAGCTTTGCTTTGCTTGCTGCCACCTACTGGTGAACCAGGTACATTATATGAACATATACAGTTGCATAGAAATAGGAAATGCATAATTGGGAGAACTTAGAATAAATGCATAGATGACATTATATTAGTATACACAGATAAAGAAAGGCGTAGGAGTGGTAATGCCACTCGGGGTGTTACAGATGCCTCCGATGGATGCCATACAGTGGCATCCACCACCATAGTGTTCCATTGTAAAAAACTAATATATACATATACGTTAACGTGTAACCTTTTTGGCAGAAACCTCAGGATGGAAAAGTGCAGTGTACTACGTTTTCGCATCCTTATTTTCCCAGATATATGTTAAACATGGGACATGTGATGTAAACCCAGCCTTGGATTGGACTTGTCACCTCATTATTTTTGACTGGCACCTACTGCGGTTCGGGAAGCCCTTGCTCGCACTGATTAGAGAAGTATCTGTGTAGAGATGTTACTATGGTAAAACATTCATACTTAATGACATTAGCATCGGTTGAATACCAACACCCACGTGTGATATCTGCATCTAAAAGGCTTTTGTGCCAATGTCTGGACCCCGTTTGACCTAATAGAAAAAAAAAAACTCCATTCATGACCTGTATTCATCCTGGAGGACGCCAACTGTATGTGTGAGCTGTGTCCTCTTTGGGAGTAACTGGATACAGATATGCATTCCAGTTAGTGTTGAGCAAGCATGCTCGGCCGAACACCAGTTCGGCTCGAGCATCGCGATGCTTGGCTACATCGCGGTAGTTCGGCCGAATACCCTTGTGCTCGAGCGATGCTCGAGTCTCCTCTCAGCCAATAAATGTGCAGGTAAGTACTACCACTCACTGTAATGCCGTAGCCATGTTGGTTACTGGCATTACAGTGATTGGATGGCCGAATGCGTCACCGGGTCAGTCTTAGTCGGGGAGAGCTGTGCTGTAGAACAAACAGATAGTGTAGGGAATTTAATTTTATTTTTTTGTTAGGCAAGGTTGGTGTTAGAGACCCAAAAGTCCTTTTTGTGTGTGTGTGTGTGTGTCTGGCAGCATCCAGTGTACTTTTTCCATAGACTGTGTCCGCTGCGGACAGTTACATTACCTGCGCTACATCTCCTGTATAACGTTTGTGCATCCTAAAAATATCTGTGACAACCAGTGTACTTTTTCCGTAGACGCTGCGGACAGTGACATTACCTGCGCTCCATCTCCTGTATAATGTTTTCGCATCCCAAATATCTGTGACATTGACTGTAATTTTTTCTTAGCCGCTGTTGACAGCAGCGCTATTACCTGTGGTACCTCTCCTGTATAACGTTTCCGCATCCCTCAACCATCCTGAAGTGTTCTACTCGAGCACCCGAGCACTTTGGTGCTCGATCAACACTGATTCCAATAGTTGAAGTTTGAGTTAGAATAAAAGCATGAAAACACGTTTGAGTGTTCTAGGCTCATATACATTGGAGTATCGAGCATGAGGAGTACACCTGCTGATTCAGCTCGAAACCCTTCTCTCAATCATCACATTGACAAGTATACAAGAAGCTAATACAGTGCTGCTCCGTCAAGTTCTAATTTTACATTTGGAAGGAGGGTGAAGTACTTGGTGAAGGTCACAAAGTAATGATACTGTGTCAGCCATTTGAAAAGAAATCCAGATAGCATGACAGAACTGAAAAACATATTTTCGGGATCTGATTGTCGTAGTATAAAGCAAAAAGCTGGGAGACAGGCTTACAAACTATACAATAAAGCTGTTTTCAGAGCATTTATTTCTGTTGCAGTCGGGATCTGGCTTTATTGAGTGTTTGCCTATTGCTCAGTCATAGCTGAGCTATGATTTATTTTTCCCCAGGCAAAGATTCAGTTTTCCTTCTAGGTACATAAACTCTACCTATTTTTTATTATGTTTGTGAATGGTAAGTGCAGTCAGACTGGGGTGCCTAGGGCCTACCAGTAAAATTTATTTCGGAGGCCCCACCGTACGGATACATTCAAATATTCCCTGCTCACACAGCAGCAAATGCTACTAGATGACTGAATATGGGGTTCCATCAGCACCTCTGAGAAGGCAAGTCCTGGGGAGAAGAGGACACTGGTAGCTTTCCTCTATACCTAGAGGTCATCTCAGCTCTGATTGGGTCTATAATAATAAACTGAGGAGTTTCTATAATAATCTATCAGAAGTATGAACATAGGCTGGTTGAGATGTTGTACATTGAATACATGTACGTAGTGCAGTAAGTCTACAGTGTTATGTGCCACTTGTGCAGGGGGTGGGAGACTAGGGGCCCACCATGGGATTCACCTGTACCCCTGTGGGTGAGTCCGAGCCTAGGTAAGTGTAAACTCACAGTTTGCTTTCACTTCTTGATGTAATCTGCATACAGTATGAAGATCTTTAAAAAAAAAATTGTAATTTGTTCGCTTCATATTCTTTTTATTGATCCTGAGTTTCAGCCCGCATTATTTATCCTGAACTATTCACATCCTCCTCTATTTGCGTCTGGCTCAGTGTCTGCACAGAACGTGATTTGGATTTTGGGAAGTGTATTCTTTACATCAGGCATTGCACAATAATGGGATGTGCAAAGTGAGAATCCTTTCAGGTTGCATTGCATTTCAAGAACTCATCTCTGTTGTTTGGGGTGTGTCTGCCAAAGCAACGTAGACTGAATTGTGAACTATAAAGCTTTTGGGCAAACCCTTATTTGGCCAACAGCTTTATCTCCTGTCCCCCTTTGCACATTCTGCCAAGAATGCATTTATTGTGAATGGAGAACCCGTGCCAGACACCTCTGGAGGTGGGCTAATCTCCCCAGGAATGGATAGCCTAGGCATGTTGAAATCCAACTGCCCAATCCTTCCTGTCCCCCTTTAGGCCTCTTTCACACGAGCGTGACTGATTAGGTCTGGATGCGTTCAGTGAAACTCGCGCCATTTTGCAAGCAAGTTCGGTCAGTTTTGTCTGCGATTGCGTTCAGTTTTTTCCGTGCGGGTGTAATGCGTTTTGATGCCTTTTTCACGTGAGTGATAAAGAACTTAAGGTTTACAAACAACATCTCTTAGCAACCATCAGTGAAAAACGCATTGCATCCGCACTTGCTTCCGGATGCAATGCATTTTTCACTGAAGCCCCATCCAGGGGCCAGGGCTGCGTGAAAAATGCAGAATATAGAACATGCTGCATTTTTCACGCAAAGCAGAACAAAAAATGCCATGTACACAGACCCATTGAAATGAAAGGGTCAGGATTCAGTGCAGGTGCTGTGCGTTCACGTCACGCATTGCACCCATGGGGAAAATTCACTTACGTGAAAGGGGCCTTACAATAGATTAGCAAATTAGCGAGTTCAACTGACATTAATCAGCTGTGTATGGTGTGCACTCTTTGACATGGATGGTGCTGCGGATTTCACCCTCAACATTCAACATGGTGAAATCCATGGTGGAAATCCACTTCATAAGTTTCAGTGGATTTCAAAGTTGGACAACATGTCAAGTCGTGTGGATTCCATTGTGGAAACTTACTGCATCGCATGGATGACATTTTTCGAAATCTTATCCACTTTGCTTCAACTGTACTCGCTGCAAATTTTCCACACACAATTCCGCTGCAGAAAATCCGCATAGTTATATGCCAAGTGTAGTTTTCATCATTCTCTTCTTTCAGAAGCTGTACCACTGTGTTATGTTCATTTGGTACATCTAGTGCATATTAAATAATTACCCTCCAGCCAATGTTATACTCTAAAATACAGCATACAGAAATTTACTCACTTGTCTACTCTCTAGTCTGTTTAACCCCTTCCTTAAATCAGATGTCGAGTCTTTAAAGATGGCGCCAACTCCAAAGTGAGCACCATAGTTAGCGGGTACATGCTGTTTCATACAGCAGACACCCCAGGTGAATGTCCATGATCAGCGGTAATGCCAATCACTGATATTTCACCCCTCAGATGCCATGGTCCAATGTGACCACTGCATCTGAGAGGTAAACCGGAAGCACATTTCCCGGGTAGGAACACCTCCCCTGGGCGGAAATCAGGTAAGGCATTCCATGCACGTAATGAGCCTGTATTAGGCTTTCAGGCTCATTACTTGTATATTACAATTCAGGCCAGCAGGTGGAAGCAGTGAATTTTAATATAGCTATTTCTGTATAGGATAATGGAGAAAATTCCATTGCCTTATACAAATGGCAATCTGATTAAAATAAAAATGCTCAAATAATAAAAAAAAAATCAACATCATAGGCATCGTCGCATGAACAGAAAAATAAAAAAGTTATGACTCTGGGAAGGCAGCGTGCGAAAATTAAAAATGCAAAAATGGAAATTTGCTGCGTCAGGAAGCGGTTAAATATGTGTATATCAAATTAATGGTAGCGCTGGTATATTACACATCATGCAGTAGGAGGACTTTTGATAGCATCCTAGGTGATGACCTTGAAGCACTTTATTTGTGTAATAGATATTCTACATATTACTGCACAGTTGTTGAGTGTAAAGAATAGAGTAGGAGTTTGAGAGAGACACGTGGGGGAGGATGACAATAAATTCAGTTTCCATCAGATATTGTGTGAGACACCTAAGAAGACAAATGGGCTCATGATGTCATAGTATCTTCACATAAAACCTGAAATTTCAAGGCAGCTAACCCCAATATTGCACCTCACTTTATGACACCTACAGGGATCTAGGAGCCTGAGATATGGAAACTTGATTGCAGCATCTTGACAGTGGTGAGCTGCCCATGTATCTCCCAGTGACATGTTTGGTGACATGTACTTCGGTTTGAAGGCTAAAGGCCATGGGCAACGTCACATTAAATTTGTATAGATGGTTCATTTCTTATAAATGGAAAAAGAATCAGCTTTTTAAATTATCTAATCTTTATCAAAAATGTCTTACAATTTTTCTGCTGCGGAATCTGCAGCTCAAGTAGATAGCGGTGGTGCTGCTTCTGAAATACAGCAGATCCAACATCACACATATTCAGCAGCTATGAGCTCTCTCTGCTCTGCTTTTGCTCCTCTTATGGTAGGCCAGTGTTAGAGATACCAACAGGGAGGTTGTACACAGCAGATCAGTGTTCGACTGAAGAAAGGACAAGGAAGAAATTATTTAATACGTACCTAACTTTTAATGTTGATTTTCAGAATTCAGTAGTATAGGTGATAATAGGGCATTTTTGTAATATTAAAAAGGTGCCTATTTCTACATATATCTGCCTCTTCCTGCTCTGGGTGATGAAGATGTATTGGTCTGACGAAGGGTCGGTCCGGTCCCAAAACGCGTTACCTGAACAACCTGAAATAAACTGTTTAAAGCATCATCGGTGGATAGTGTATCCTGTCTTCTTCTGTTCTTCTTATCATTGAATTCTATGGGGAGGGACGGAGGAGGAGAACAAGCTGCAGAGGACCAGACATGGATGCAGCTACTACTTGGTGATTCTCTCTCCCTGAGTTGCATTATCAGATGAAAAGATATCCAGCCCTGGGGTGAGATAAACCACTTGCTGGCTATTGCACCTGCGTATGGTATCTCTGTCTGTGTAAGCTAATCTATTCTGTGTGCAGATTTGATCAGTCAATTAAGAGACAGTGATCAGTGCAAGGGGTGGGATAAGTGTAGAAACAGGCACTTTTCTTTAATAAAATATATGACAAATTTCACTTATCAACTATTCTATTGAACAATAATATAGAAGTTTACCTACACTTTAAGGGGTCATTTATCAAACTGGTGTAAAGTAGAACTGGCTTAGTTGCCCATAACAACCAATCAGATTCCACCATTAATTTTGAACAGCTCCTTTGGAAAATGAAAAGAGGAATCTGATTGGTTGCTACGGGCAACTAAGTCAGTGTTCTTTACACCAGTTTGATAAGGACCCCTAAGTGTTCAGGGAAGGGGAGATCATGCAGGCTGTACATGATCAGAGTGTAGCTAAAGAGGAGACCAGACCCTGACGGAGGAAAGAAAGTGAATCACTCAAGCTGTGCATGAGTGTAGCAAGAGAGAGATAATGGCACCCACAACAGACTCTGCAACATAGAACAACAGTTGTAAAGGGTTGTACAAGGGTTGTCTCACTTCAGTAAGTGGCATGTATCAAGTAGAGAAAGTTAACACAAGGCACTTACTAATGTATTGTGATTGTCCATATTGCCTCCTTTGCTGGCTGGATTCATTTTTCCATCACATTATACAGCACTTGTATCGCTGCAGCACTGATACGTGGTGGTCAGGACAGGAGCTGCTGCTCACGTGTGCTATGTGTGCCCCCGCCCTTCCCAGCCACCAGAAAGGCCAGTGTTTTTGCTACCATATGCAAGCATGGCCACCTCTGCTAGATTGCAGGGTGGTCGTAACCCCTAGAGCAGTGTATGATGTGATGGAAAAGTGAATGAAGCCAGAAAGAAGGCAATATGGACAATCACAATACATTAGTAAGTGCCTGGAATTAACTTTCTTGAGACAACCCCTCTAATGAAGTCCAGCTTTTATTTTCTGGAAACTGAAAAAAAAAAAAGTGGGGTCATTTATCAAACTGGTGTAAAGTAGAACTAGGCTTAGTTGTCCCTAGCAACCAGTAAGAGTCCACCTTTCATTTTACAAAGGAGCTGTCAAAAATGAAAGGTTTGTTTGGTTGCTATGGGCAACTAAGCCAGTTCTACTTTACACCAGTTTGATAAATGACTCCAGTGGTCTCAGTATGGTTGTTGGTAGTAAAAAGACCTCTTAGTACCACAGTGGAAATTAAAAATACTATATGTCCTGCAAATAAAGGCCTCATGCAGCTTTTCAGATTAAAAATTGAACTTTAAAAGAACTGATATCTCTTGGGGGCTTTGAAGAAATATTGCTTGATCCTAAAGACCCAATTTAAGCCAAAGTTACCCTAAGTTCACACCTGAGCGTTTTACAGCGCGTTCAAAACCAATGCTTTCCTATGTCCCTGGTTCTCACTTGAGCGTTTTACAGCGCGTTTGACTGCGCTGTAAAGCGCCCGACCTATAAACAAGTACATAAGCTTTTTTGGGGCGTTTGTCGCGCGTTTGTGATTGACACCACAGTAGTTTCAAGAAGGCTCAGGTCTGAACCCAGGGTTAGGGATTGTCCGACATTTTGATATTGATGGCCTGTCCTTAATATAGGTCATCAGAATCTGATCAGTGGTGGTCTGATTACTGACAACCCCACTGATCAGCTGTTTGAAGAACTCTTTGGTGAGTGCTGTGACCTTCTCGCTGCTCACCAAACCCAGTGCCGTACATTGTATGGCGGCTGTGCTCAGTACTGCACCTCAGCCCTATTCTCTGGATTGGGACAGAGCTGCATCTAGACAATGTAACTGATGAACATCACATCAATGGCCTAGGAAGAGGCTGCAGTGGCCACCAGAGGATAGGAACCTGAGAAAGGTCATCAAAATCTCAAACAACCCCTATAAGCTCATTTTTTATGCATTTTGATTACACTAAAACACAACAGCCTTGCAGCATTTCCACTGGATTTTGGCCAAAGGAAAAAGAAGTTCCAGAAATGTAAATTGCACACAAGTTGTGAGGCACCTGACACAAGTGCTCATATTGTAATAAAGTCTACTGTCTACAAAAGAGTAATTCAATAACTGTATATAACTCTGGCAATGAGTCATTCATTTCTTGAATGTCGTACTCACGTAGTGGCACTTATTAATGCCGTTTTTGTGTTTTATCTCCACAGTATGTTCCTCCTGACCTTTGCATATGTAATTTTGTGCTGGAGCAGTCCCTTTCTGTCAGGGCCCTTCAAGAAATGCTGGCAAACACAACGGCAAATGGCCAAGAAGGGGTAAGTCTTTTATATCATATCACCAGACCAAACGTCCAATGTAGTTATATAAAAATATATAAATGTCCAATATTCTTTTAGTTAAACAGAAATTATGCAGAAACTGTCATTTTTTTATTTTAAAATATAACTTGCACTAAAGTACTGATGTGGCTTGACTTTGAAACGGATAGCATACTGACCCATAGAAGTCAGTGGAGCCTTTCATACATCGGATCCGTCTGCCCAATATGAGAATCTCAGCACAGATCCAGTTTTGAGGGAGTGAGGAAAAAAACTGAATAATGTGATAATAATCGCTATTTATATAGCGCCAACATATTCCACAGCACTTTACAATTCAAAGGGTACAAGTACAAGCCAAATTAGACATCACAGAATTAGACACTAATACACAACTCAAACTCTTAGTGTGCGGGCCCAAATGACAATATGAGTAAAGCACAATAGACCCGTGGCCAGATAGGAATTCACTGGATCATATGATGTAGTGAGCTCATGTCATGGGGATTCGACGCAGAATCTGCACCAAGAATGAACATGTCACATCTTTTTTTGCATTGAGGTTTCCAAAACTCTGAGCAAAAGAAAAAAAACTGTGCCCTGTAAATCACCAAACGATTTCCCATTTGAAATCAATGGATATAGCTTGCAGGCATTTTCAACACGGAATCCACACCACAATCCATGTTGAAAAACCTAGTCGTGAACATACCTCTTGGCTGTTTTTTAAGCCAAAGGTTTTGGCTTCAAAACTGCATAAAAAGCCTGAACGTGTAAACTCAGCCTAAAGATTTTGTTGAAGAATTTTCCGCAACTGAAAATCAGTAGCATTCGCCTTGCAGGAATCCGTGTGCTTGCCGCCCCATTCAAATGAATAGAACTGATTTTCACTGGTGGAAAATTCTGCAACAAAATGTACAGCGTGTGAAAGCAGCCTAACAAGAGAATGGGTGCTTCGACACCTGATCAACCCATCAGAACTCCTGTTCAATTTGGACCCGATAAGCCAATCAGCCAATTGAGACACTCAATTACCATACAGTGTCCCTCTAAGCAGGCATCCTCAAACTGCGGCCCTCCAGCTGTTGCAAACTACAACTCCCAGCATGCCCAAACAGCCTACAGGTATCAGCCTGCAGCAGGGCATGGTGGGAGTTGTAGTTTTACAACAGCTGGAGGGCCGCAGTTTGAGGATGCCTGCTCTAAAGATCCCAGTCAAGAGCTCTGATCTCTCGGGAGCTGGATTGTTTATGATCCCTCTGCCAGTGACGACTCTCTTCAATGGTGTAACATGCAATGACAGTTTCTACAGATGTTTTCTGTTTGTTTTCCCCTTTGGGAGGGCCCTTTGAATTTCAGTATGACAATTCCCAAGTGTGCACAGTAAATGAACAGATCTCCATAAAAATGATTTGCCGGGCTTGATCTGAAACAACTTGATTGTTCCTGCTGACCCCAAATGAAACAACATAGCTGCAGATGTTACATGTCATACAAAATATGAAAGGCAGCACACACAAATATTTTTTGGGGATTGGCTTCCCTTAGGTGCATTGAGTCAATGGCTTTTCTTATTCCAGCATTCTCTGGTCTGGTATTTTTTCTCTGTCTGATGTTTATGTACCATAGACATTGTCTTTTTTTTGTCCTGCTTAAAAATATTAGTGCTAGTGTGTGCAACCCATTTTTTAATGCTGTATTTGCATTATGTTTTTTGTAACAACAGAGTTTCCGCATACTGCTCTACAGAGGAATTGCTATTACAATATTTTCCTAAAAAAACAAAAACACAAGGCATACAAAAGCACCATTAAAAAAACAGATGATAAAATACTCTATAGGCAAAAAAGGCTCAAAGAACAAGTAAGGTGCTTTTTTTGCAAGCTGCACTCTAAGGGTGCCTTCACACTGGGCAGATTTTGTGGCAGAAAATTCAGCGACTGAAAATCAGTTCCATTCATTTGAATCGGGTCGCAAGCACATGGATTTCTGCCAGCCCCATTCAGGTGAATGGAAGTGATTTTCAGTCGCAGAATGCTATGCCACAAAATCTGCTGGGTGTGAAGGCATCTTAAGGCTGTTTTCACATCTGCACTTCTTATTCCTGTTCTTCTGCTCCATTATAGGAGCAGAAGAAAGAAAATCACAAAAGTCCTGGATTCTGCACATAGCTGAAGCAAATGAAGCCTAACAGACGCTGTTGACTGTAATGGGATCCGTTAGGTTTCAGAACTTTTAGCGGAGAAAAAAGTCCCGCATGCAGAATATTTTAACGAATCCCAATGGAACTTCTGACACAGATGTGAAAGCAGCCTAAGCTACAGCACCACACACAACCTGTGGACAGATGTAACACTGTTTTTTGCAAGAAATCTGCAATATTTTTCACTTTAATTATTTTAAACAACCCCTACAAGTCATGCCCTGTATCATGGACTACCCTCACTAGCGTCCTCACAACTGTTCCAGAATCTAGTGAGGACCAAACCTACTTACCATATTTTTGGACTATAAGATGTACTTTTAGTAAAAAATACCTTCTAAAAAGTGTGTGCATCTTATTGTGCGCAGTCAGGGAGGTCCAGCAGTGTCAGGCCTTCCTGGCTGCCTCCTTACTGATCCGGCAGAGCACCCGTACAGCACTTCGGTGCTGGATCGGTGAGAGACCTATGCTGCTGCACACCTCTCTCCCTGCCCCACACAGACTATCGCATGTGGAAGAAGAGGAAAGACTACAGTGAAGACGACAATGTGGAACAAATGACTCGTGCATGATCACCAATATCTTTCTTCAGTGCTGGGTAAAAGTAAAATGTTTTATATTTGAAAGAAACATTCACCTTACTATGTTGGTTCCTGCATAGTTCATAGTATGATAGTCTAGAATGTTTGATGTAGAGAAGTAACATTGTCATTGGCTTCATTTGATATGCCTTTGCCGAGCAGCAGATTCGTCTTACGTACAGATTTTTTCACCAGCTGTCCAAACTGGATCTCAGATGCATTTAACAGATTATCATTTTTACTCATCCTTTCAAGAGCAGCCAAGCCAAGAAAATGGGAATTTTCCCATAGATATACGCTCCTGCTGACAGAATGTGTAGAGGACACAGTATCTGTGACTTGAAACTTCCTGTGTTATTTTACCAGTTCCTCCTGGTCACACATCAATAGGAATGCATCTGGTAACAGGAGAAGCTAAGATTGGCCATAGGCAGACAATAGATTGCTTGATTTATTTGCTTTATTAATTTATTTTGTTTGGGGTTTATAAGGTACATGTTTTTTTTTTTAGTAGTAATTTGTTTTTCTTCAAGGGAATGGATCCCAAAAGTGGTCAGTAGGATAAATCTTTCCTTTGTGAAGGCAGCCAGTTCCAAATATGGATCTACAGTACATGCACTACTTAAACCTTGCCGAAATTACATATACTTGCTTTCAGACTGGTCACACACATGCAGTGTCCTGGAAGACCACTGCAAAAAGTTAATGTACTATACCCTATGTATTGTGTATGTCCCATCGGCTGTATATTGAGTGGGAGGTTCCTAGTTACTGTTGCTAGGCTGAGCTTGCACCACCTCTTCCTGTCTAGGAGGAAGTTGCTTCAGCCTAGTGTGGGCTGTCGATGAGTTAACGCCTAAGAGCAGAGAAAAGCTGAGTAGCAAAGGGAGCTGTTACTCTGTGTATATAATCAATGAGAGCTTCAAAATATGTGCCAGTCCTTGAGGGAAAAGAGTTCACTGAAGCAGAAAGTTCAGCAGCGATACAAGGATTGCAGAGCATTTGTCATAGAAAGGTAACACACCTGTATTCGGGCTACATACTTCTCTGCATACTGGTGGGAGTAAATAGCTTTAGGTTCCCCATCTCACCAACAGACAGAAATACACTTGGTTCAGAGACTGTACTTCACTGAGGATACTACAGAGCTAACATATAGCCAGAGTAAGAGAGATCAATTGTACCCCTTGATCAGGTTGGGAAGATTGTGCACACTATAAGAAAAAGATTCAGCCCTCTGTCTCCCATATACAGCCTTGAGAATGGCATATGGAAACTGTAAAGACTGCCATTTCATGTGCCCAGTGCTTATGTGACCCAGTTACTGACCTGACTCAGTAAAGTACAGTGGACATGTTGCTTAAAACCTGACCTCCGCTTCCTACGCCCGTGCATCACAGTGCATCACTGCCCCAAGTTTCAGAGAACCCTGTCTTACACTTTGAACTCTAACAACACCAAGAGCACCACAAACCAGCATCAGGTAGGAGAAGTCCCAAAGCCAGAGAGTTCTCTAAAATGAACAAAGGTGTGCCCATCTAATCACTGCATTACCCAGGAGAGTGACAGAGTGAGTAACTACTACCTCCATTATTGCTACTACTACAGTTACTATCCTCTCCCCTCCTCTCGGCACACCGCACATGTTGGATAACAGTCAGCCAAACCAGATCAAATGTGTATTGGGGCTTCCCAACTCTCCCCAACATCTGCTGTCAGGAGGGATGAAAAATATTGCATTTCAGTGGTTTAATTCCTTTTCCCTATTGAAAGTAACATGAATGCTTTGAGTTGAAAGTGCATGTTTATGGTAAAGTCAGGAAAATGGCTTTTGGCAGCACAAGGGATTATCTGACAGCTATCTAATGTGTATGGCCACCTCAAGTGACTGAAGGTTTTGGTCTACCATATTAAAATATTATGAGTTTATATTATAATTTTTAACTATAGAATCACTTTAAAGGGTTTCTGTCACCAACTTTTGACATTATAAGCTGTCTGACATTAGCTATGTGCTAATGTCAGACCAGCTGATAATGTCTTTTATAAAAATCCGCTGTATATATAGTCTGAAAAACTTACTTTTATATTATGTAAATTAGCCTCTAGGAGCAGGGGCGTTGCCCTGCTCTAAGCGGCTCCGTCCGGCAACCTGCTGGCACGCCCCTTCACACTTTGATTGACAGTGCAGGGCAGCGATCCTCCTGCACTGTCTCGTTCTGAAATCGCGCGCCCGCGCTGCCGCTCTGTATTCGGGCGCAGGCGCGGTGAGCAGAGGACAGCAGGCACCAGCGTCCTCTGCTCACCGCGCCTGCGCCGAATACAGAGCGGCGGCGCAGGCGCCGCGATTTCAGAACGAGACAGTGCAGGAGGATCGCTGCCCTGCACTGTCAATCAAAGTGTGAAGGGGCGTGCCAGCAGGTTGTCGGACGGAGCCGCTAGGAGCAGGGCAACGCCCCTGCTCCTAGAGGCTAATTTACATAATATAAAAGTAAGTTTTTCAGACTATATATACAGCGGATTTTTATAAAAAGACATTATCAAGCTGGTCTGACATTAGCACATAGCTAATGTCAGACAGCTTATAATGTCAAAAGTTGGTGACAGAAACCCTTTAATGTTACTTTTATTGCCCATTCCTAGACCGGTGATAGCCAACCTGTAGCCGTCAGGACATGGTGGAGGTTGTAGTTTTACAGTAGATGGAGAACCACAGGTTAAAGATCACTTACTTAAACTATCCAAATCTTTTGTGTAGTTATGTTACTACAGATTGTTTACTTTAATTGACTTGTAGCTTATTATTTTATATTGTGGGTCATATTTTATAACTGTTATATAAGCTGATATATATATGTTTATTTTTCATGGAGGTGTCTAACAGCACTCATGTTAAAGCTTTACCTTCTCTCTACTCACCTTGTTCATAATTCATCAGGAAATTTTCAGTCTCTATTTTTCATGAACGCTGGACCAGCAGCATGATGATATTTTTTTTCTATATGTTTGTTTTTCATTTCCTTCTCATTTTGTAAGATCTGTTTGTGGTCAATGCTTTTGAACTTATTCAGATTTACGTTAAGAACATCTTTGAGTGTAATCTAACAACGATATGCTGACTTACCTCAGTATACAAGATAAAAAATGATGCCCCCAAAAAATAAAAAAAATAAAGTGACTGCAACATTATGGAGGGGGGCATGGCATCAATTTTGGGGCAGTTTACATGTTCACAATTAACAATATTCTTATTCTTAGGGGTGGGACATTAATTGTAAAATAACACAGAGGAAAAATTTTGAAAATTAACTAAAAGAAATGTAGAAGGATCTTTACATAGCAACAAATAGTATTGTTGCTTTCATTGGTCATAATGTGCCCATGAGCATTTGTTTTTATTTTTATATTTTCTGACTTTATTTCACTGATATTTACATGATTAATATTATTAAAGTGAAGTTACACTTTGAAGAAAAAGTAGTGTATTCAATTATCCATGAACTGCATGGACATCAGTTTTCTAATGTAATGCTAATATTGGATCTGTTCATTTGTAATTGAAGAAACTTTCCGATAATGCAGATGCAGGACTACAGATAATTTTAAATGCTCACCTGTATGTTGTGTGTAGAGTCCATTTCTATATTACAGGCAATGTTCTGATGGCTCTGAAATCTCTGCTACTTGTATGTATATATGTATGTGTGTGTAAAAAAAAAAAATATAAGTAATAATATACATATATATTTAGGAAGAGACATAACTGTTTGAGGTATCATTTACATCTAGGGACAGTTGCCTGAGGGAACCTAAAAGCCCCTCTGACAAATAAGAAGACTCCAGCATTATAAATGACACCCGGTCAGTAAGGGGCACAGTTGCAGACTTTGTTGCCCATGAGCTTCAAAGTTTTTTTTTTTCAGGACTTGAATATTGATGACCTATCGTATTCCTCATAATAGATTATTGAAATCAGATCGATGGTGGACCAACTCCCTGGACTGTTTGAAGGGGTTGCTGCTCTCAGGCAAATATTGTTATTTTGTGTCTTCAAACTAGCTGATTGGGGGTCGGGGGCAGTTGGCCGACGATTTGGCCCCCTCACCAATCTGATACTGATGAGATGTTAAAAAAGTATAGGGGGGAGCGATCGTTGATGCCATTGCTTGTCCTCATACAGTTTTGTTGTTTGCCGGCAGCAGAGTGCTGTTTGGACGGCATGATCTGCTGCTAGCAAATGACGATTTAGGTGACCGCATGAATTATACGATTACCCGAACAAGTGTTTTGCTCATTTACTGTATAGGGTAATCTGCGGCACCTCTACACCACCGGATAATTGTTAATGAGCGTTCCTACGAACAAGTGTTAGTGATTATCTGGTCCATTATCAACCCGTGTAAAGAGCCCTTAAGGATAGATCATCAACATTTAAAGGGTTTGTCCTATCTCGCCATTCCAGGGTCAGATGGGACTAAGCAGCAGGCTTACTGCCGAATGGGCCATTGTTCCACTGCTGCAGTAAATGGGAGCCGTACAAATAGTGTAGCAGAACAAGCTACACTGCTTCCATAACTATCACAGAAGCAGCATAGCTTGCAGTCCGGAAGAAACTCTCTTAAAGTCCATCTGTCAGCAGATTTGTACCTATGACACTGGCTGACCTGTTACATGTGCACTCAGCAGCTGAAAACATCTGTGTTGGTCCCATGTTCATATGTGCCTGCGTTGCAGAAAGAGCAGAGCCTCTAAGTATAAGGCCTTATTCACACGTCCGCATATATGTCCGCATGTATTCCGCAAATATGCGGAATACATGCAGACCCATTGACTGTGAATGGGGCACGGAACGATGCGGAGAGTACATACTGTGCTCTCCGCATCAGTTTTGCGGAGCGCGCCGCCGATCTTACGGCCGCAGCTCTGCAAAAAAGTAGAGCATGTCCTATTCTTGCCCGCAATTGCGGACAAGAATAGACATTTCTATTGGGCTGCCGGCCGGGTGTGTTTATGGATCCGCAATTTGCGGATCCATAAACACTACGGACGTGTGAATAAGGCCTAACAGTAACGCCCTCGTTGCTCTTAGAGGCTCATTTGCATATAATAAAACATGCAAATGAGTTTTTTTTAACCCCCCGTTCGTCCACTGTGGAGCCCCGTTCTGTATTGTACCGACCTGTAAACTCGCAACAGGGTGGAGACGCATTCTTCTGCTGTGGGCGTCTCCTTTTCCCTGGCTTTCATTGCGATCTAATCAGAGCGGACCAAAAAAAAAACACACACATTGCATCAGTGGGGGCCGCACTACAAGGTTTTGACATGGTTAGCTTATGACAAAACTGATGAAAGGTCCTCTAAGTTTCTGCTCTGATTATTATTAAATTATTCCTCTGGATCAACTTGCAGGGTAACAGGCCGAACTAGATGGACACTTTTTTTTTTTTTTTTAGCCCTATAAACTATGTTACTATGTTAAATGTGGTTTCTAAAGTAGAACATTAAGGGGTTTAACATTAATGTAAATATATTGTCAATTACTTGGTATAAATTCTGTCTCTGTAAGCAGGCCAAACATGTTTATTGTGTAATAGTAAAGTGATCTATTAAGTCAAAGTAACATTGATTCTGTTATTTTCTTTTTTACTTTGATAGCCTAGTGACCTGTCCAGATGGGTATGTTCTTCTCAAAACTCGCACTCTGTTTTTCTCTTTGCATGGGGATTGTGACGATTTGATCACTTTCACTTGAGAGCCCAGCACGTTCTCTATCCCTCTATGCTATAGATATCATTTACACACTTATTGACCAAAAAAATACTATACTGCACAGAGAAGGAGTTGTTGGAATGGAACGAAACTGTGAATGTAATGATGATATATGTAAGTGATAACAATATTAGAGCAAAAGGATAAGGTTATTTAGGAAAACTGTACATTTGAAAGAAGACTCTAGTACCCTGTTGGGTCACCTCTAGCCTGGATAAAAAATGAGATACGGTTGAGCATATGGAGACATACAGGTTCTGTGTGGTATCCCGCTGCACATTTGGGTCTGTAGATCCTGCAGACTCATAGGTTGCCAAAGCTGGCTTCCTAGTTGGTCCTGTAAATGCTCGATTGGCAATAAATCTGGCAACCAGGCATGCCAAGGAGATGTTACAATCTGGTGGAGGCATTCCTGGGAATTCCTTCCTGCGTGTGGACAAGCATTATCCTGCTGAAAAATGCCAGTTGGAAGCCCTGCCATGAGAGGCAACACATGTGGCCGCCTGATATCCTGCACGTATAGCTGAGCTGTTAGTGTCCCTCATATCACTACTTGGGGTGACGTATGTGATGGCTCCCAGTTCATCACACCAGCAGTTGAGGTAGTGTGTTTCTCCACAGCAATGGCAGGATTGAAACACTCACACAAGGCCTCAATACTCAAACCCAACTCCCAAACAGAACTTATATTGATTGCTTAAAACAATATGATCCAAGTCTGTAGCAGTCTAGGTCCAGGCAGTTCAAGGGTGGCTGTCAATGGCCACATAATGAGCACTGTCGCACCAGATTTCCCTTTGCTAAGAACCTGTAAATGGTCCGGGCAGAGACAGGGGTGTATAATGAAGATGGCACCTGTGTCTGGATGGTGGAGAATGAAAATGTGGTAGCTGCTCACTCTTCTCAGTGAATCAAATGATCCTCTCTCCCGTGATCTGTCTGGGCCAATCAAAGCCTGTTTGCCATGTGTTTGTGCCCTCACGTAACCACTGCTCCCAACACGTTCTAAGAACTGGGTCAGAACATCCTAGATGCATGTCAAGCAATTAGTCGAAACGACCATTCTGATTTTCTCAGCCCAATGATGTGCCACCTCTCAGTCTCTAAATGGGGCAAAACGTTGCATGCGTCATACAGTGATGTCTATTAGTCAGCGATCTCTCACCAAGAGGTACACTAGCCAAAGGTAGCCTTTTAGAGCCTTTTTATATGGCAGTGGCGAAAGCACTTTAAATCCCTCTTGTGGCAAGACCCAGTGTCTAATCAGACCCCTCCCGTTATCATTTGCATATCTGCCTGAGACATAACTGCATGCCGAGTTTTGCAGCAATCCAACATTCCTATCTGGGTGCAATATTTTTTGTCAATGAGTGCATTTAATAAAAATGTAAATGTAACCATCTGTCATCGAGGGAACTATAGCTAAACAGACAGTCATTTCAGACTTAAGGATGATATAGATTATAATAGTAGAAGTATCTAACTTAAAATGCATTTACTTTAGTTTAGAGCATATACATGAAGACGTGGCACAGCTGTTTCCTAGCACCACTGCCATTTGGTTACGGAGATGTCACAAGAGCCTGACCACAACAGTTGCTTATTAGTGGTATATTCTAGTGATATGTCATGAATTAGACAACTCTTTAATATTTTCTACTTTATGCAGACATACCATATATAAGGACAGGATGTACCACTGTGGTAGAAGGCAGATATGTCAGTCTGGAGTCGGTGAACAGGAGCAATATTGCGTCATTTTAGGCAGATATTGCATTTTATTACTAAAAAGGTACTGCTTGGTGGTCCATAGAAAATACACTAGTTATAAGATAGATAACACGAGATTTCCAAACTTTGTCAGTCATGCCTGTCTTTCTAAATGATGTAGTATAATTCACCACCTTTAGGGCTCATGCACATGATAGTATGTATATTGCGGTCCGCAAAACATGGATCCACAAAAAAACGGATGACAACCATGGGAATAGGACATGTTCTATTTTTCTGCGGAACAGATATGCAGACATACGGACACAGAATGCACACTGAGTAAGGTAGGTTCACGGCACACTGATTTGTATGCAAGTAATTACATTTTATGTTTAATATAACATTGTTGTATACATCCAGGCTATATGATAAGTATAAGGCCATAATAATTATTTGTACGGTCCCCGGACGTTTTGGTCTTATAAAGACCTTCCTCAGCGGGATCTGTAATGGCGCACTGTAATGGGGCCCTGGATGCATACTTATCATATAGCCTGGATGTATACAACAATGTTATGTTGAACACTGAAAAATACAAATAAAATGTGATTACTTGCATACAAATCAGTGTGCCGTGAACCTACCTTACACAGTTTCTACTACTTTCACGTGCACCTGTAACGGATACACGGAGTGCGAGTACATATTCCTTCTAACAGAATGCACACTGAGACATTTCCATTTTTTATCAATGGTTCTGCATCCGGGCTGCAAAAACGTAACGGACATGGACAATAAATACTTTGTGTGCATGAGCCCTTAATGTGGGTGCTATTGCTTTATGCCTTTCCAGTCAGTCTCCCAACAACTTTTAGCCAGGACAACATGATTTTCCAGCATGGTAAAAAGTAGAATGTCAACACAGTCACCATGTTTGGAAGATATGAGCTCCCAAGTGAAATGATTGCTCCTCAGTCTGCCCTGTGTGGTTTTCTTCCTTCCTCTTCATGTTCACGGGTTCCTTTTCTTTGCTTGTTTTAGGTTTTTTCAGATGGATCTGTGTGCTGACTGCTCGTTTTATAATAATCTTTTTCTAACCAGTTTGAAACCAATTTTTTTGAATAGCAGGACATAAACGTCTGTAGGTTTGCTTACCTTCAATGGCCTGACTCTAAGTTTGAGGTAGAATTAAGCCTCATTTACACGTCCGTGATGACATCCCTGACAGTATGGTCATTATTGGTTCATCCATGAAGATGTCCATGAGAAATCTGAATTTGGGCCATGTGTCTGTGTTTTGGTTTCTGTTTTTGAGTGTCATCCATATGCTACAGATATTGTTTAGCTGAAAATTAATTTCCAGAGCATCACCTACCAGATGTTATCTGTGTTGTGTCGGTGGTTTTCACAGATCATAGACTTCAATGATGGTATCACAATAGTGCATGTCTCTGTGGTTTTTCTACTGACTCACGGTCAGTGGAAAATCACTGGTGTGTGAATAAACATATTAAAATCAATAGGTATGCGTGCTGTCCCTGATTAATGGACGTGTGAATAAGACCGTACTATCCCAGCCACATTTTTGATTATCCATATATCACATCTTGCATATATGTGGCTGTGAATTTCACAGATTGCAATGCACAGAGTGAAATCTGTAGCCAAATGTGCATAAAACTGTGCATATTACACATTTTTTATGTGAAGTCCCACACTACGTCTAAAAAGTTATTTTTCAACCAGCCCACAAGAAGAAGACTATAGTGGCACGTCTGTTCTAAATTAGGTTATCTTATGCTCAAACTTTGGAGCCAATTATTGTGTCAAAACCTAGTTTTAGCCCAAATCCAAATTGTAGTAGGCACAGTTGTCCACACCTGCTGTCCGTAACACAAGTCTTCACAATTTAACGTTGAGGAACATTTTTCTGAAAATGTTCCATAATATTGTTCGTAGATTGATGAAGCTCTGGCCATCTTTGCTTCTGAGAGACCCTGCCTCTCCAACACGTTCTTATGCAGCCTTTGGTTGCTCCTGTTCCAACTTTTTTTAAGATGTGTTGCTACCATCAAGTTCTAAATAAGTAAATTTTTTTCATGTAAATTGTCTCACTTTCAACATGGAATGTGTTCTATGATCTAATGTGAATAAAATATGGGTCTGTGAGATTTGCAAACCATTGTATTCTGCTTTTTACATTTCCCTGACTTTTCAGGAATTGGGGTTGTAGAACACTATTCTAGAACAAAAAGACAATAAATCATATTTTTCTTTTTCATACTGTAGCCTCCCGCCTGTACATAAAAAAAGAATTTAATGTAGTCTTAGGGTCAGGCCATTGTTCTATAATGAACCACAGATTTAAAATGGTTCATTTTATGTGTGATTTTTTTTCTTTTCTAACCACAATATATTTTATTGATCATTCCTCTTGGATGATATATAAAACCGAGTCACGTATGAAATTTAGCACATTTTAATACCGTCATAAAAGCGAACTACAATGTATTTAATCAACATTTATTGAGTAGATTTTTTTTATACTTTTGACTTTTACAAAGATTTGTTAACAGGTCTGGACCAAGTGGTTGTTGGCTCTGGCCAAGGCTGGACAACCCCTTTACTGATTGCTTCATCTGTGCAGAAACATAAACATATATACTGTGTATAGACACACACACAGTCACGTATAGACATATCTAGACAGATATACTGTATATATAGACACATATACGTATACTAACATGTTGCACCTCCTCCTCATTGGCTCAGTGTGCCTGCTGATGCTGTTGATACTGCCTAGCGATCCTGTTCCTATTTAGTGATCTGCAGAAGACAAGGTGGGGGCGGTGCTGGGCAGCATATTGTGGATTTAACCACAAACATGCATGATTTTGCTAAGCTTGCTTGGCACCAGCGCCACCTCGACTTTTTCACAAAGCCTCTCTTCTTGTGTCTGAAAGTCGGAGCCATCCTCTCATTTCAGGGCATGCCATGTAGCGAGATGGAGGGGACGGCACCAGAGCTCACTAACTGTGACATGGAACTCATTTAGGACATATTTCCCAGTGATCCAGTCTGAGTGTGTTGTTCTATGTCATAGTTGGTTAATCCTGGTGCCGCTCCCCCATCTCGTTAGGTGTCGTTGCTTGAGGTGAGAGACTCAATCTAACCTCATCACAGATAGTGATGGCCTGTCCTAAAGATAGACTTTCACTTTTAGGCTACGTGCACACGACAACATTTGTCGCGCGACAAAAAGTCGCACTATTTTCGCACGACATTTTTATAATGGGAGTCTATGGTGTCGCAATAGTGTGACAAAATGTCGCGCGACAAATGTTGCAGTGAAGTTGTGCCCTATTTGTGCCCTATTTGTGAACGTAGCCATACAAAGTTGGACAACCCTTTAAACCTCTTGCCTACCCAAAAGTCAGGTTTTTAAAGATGGCATCTACTTTAAACAGTGCCAATTTTAAACAGCAGATACCCGGGACTAATGTTTGTGATGATCGGCGATAACTTTAATCAAAGACATTTAACCCCTCAGATGCCAATTGTGATCATGGTGGCAGAGAGGGCTTTCCCTGTGCCGAGATTGGGAAAGCTGTTCATTCACTGTGGTAGCCTCGGTCTCTCTTAAGGATCCCAGGCTACCACAGAAATACTCCTATGAAATCCTGCCTGTGGCAGAGCTCTCAAAGGCTGCAATGGTAATTCATTGTGGTCTATGGAACAAGCAATCTGACAATCACATGTTCAAGTCCCCTAAGGAGACTTTACTATAAAAAAAAGTAAAGAATAAAAATTTAAATCTACCTCTTTCCCCATAATAAAAACAAACATTATAAAATTGAGGATCATTAGCATCGCCACATCAAAAAATGCCCGAATTATTAAACTTTAAGAGTATTTATCCTTTATGATGAATGCTATAGTGGAAAAAAGAATCAAAATGACCCATTCTGGGAGTTTTTTGCTGCTTCATCTCCACACAAAAAAAAGAATAAAAAGTGATCAAACAGTCATACACACATCAAATTAGTATCAATAAAGACTACAGATCACCCCACAAAAAACGAGGAAAAAAGTTATGGGGGTCAAAATATGGTGATGGAAAGAATATGGTGATGGAAAGAAAAAACTATAAATGTGGTATCAATGTAATCATACTGACCCAGAGAATGAAAGTAAAGGAAAACTGTAAAAATGAAAACCATAAAACTATGGCAGAATTGCATTAATTTCCAATTCTATACTGTTTGTAATTTTTATGGAATATCAAATGGTGCCATTAGAAGGTACAACTTTTCCAGCAAAAAAACAAGTCCTCCTATGGCTGTGACTGGAAGAATAAAAATCTTATGGCTCTGAGAAGGCAGGAAGTGAAAAAATAAAAACACAAAAATGGAAAACCCCACGGTCTTGGACAGTGGCGTACCTCCAATGGAGGCAGGCCACGTAGCTGCTATGGGACCTGTAGGGAACAGGGACTTGCAGTGGACCAAAGGCCCCACTCCTAATTACGTTCAATACAAGCTCCCATCCAGAGTCCCTGTCATCGGCGCAGAAAGCTGAAGGACCTGTGAAGTCGTCATTACAGGTCGTGTGCCATCTAGTAAAAGAACTGCACACGGTGGTATAGTTCCCAGGCTAGAAAGGTGTATCTGTCATGACCTGTGATTACATCATCACAGGTCCTTCAACCTCCAACAGCATGGAGAAGGACCTCAAGACAAACTCTACATTGAGACTCGAATGGGGTGGTAAAGGAGGTCCTTCCCCTTTCTCTTCATTTACCCCCGATTCCCTTTTACAGCTCATCGATTCTTATACTTCAAAAGTTCTACACCATACATTATAAGGCCTCATGCACACAAGCGTATTTTCTTTCCGTGTCTGTTTCGTTTTTTTTGCGGATCATATGTGCAACCATTTATTTCAATGGGTCCATAAAAAGCGGAAGGTACTCCGTGTGCATTCCGATTCCGTATGTCCGTTTTCTGTTCCGCAAAAAATAGAACATGTCCTATTTTTTTCTAGTTTGTGGAAAAGTATAGGCATTATTACAATGAATCCGCCAAAATAACGGATCCGCAAAAAAACGGATGCCATACGGAACGTCATCCATTTTTTTTGCGGATCCGCAATTTGCGGACCGCAAAACACATACAGTCGTGTGCATGAGGCCTAACTATGGTATGTACCTAATATATATACTCACTATATACTACTGCAGACAGCTACTGTACAGCCCCCAGTACCTTATGTACCTCAGATGCTGCTGTCAGGCATTTTGAGCTTTATGTGTTTCTGTTGAGGAGGGTAATGTATGTCCCTGACCACGTAATTAGACTTTTTTGTTTTCCACTTCTTTTGCCTTTCTTGTATTGATGGTTTACATAGGGGTATGACCAAGTAAAGCAAAATTCACCTCCACAGTGTGCATTGCGCACTATTATTTCTGTGAAGTATCATATCTGCTGTCCTGGTGGGGTTTGTGCCGGGGCTGTTTTATCATCCCAGTCCGGCCCTTATGGCACCCTATATAACACGGAGCAGCAAGCATAGCTCATGGAGCAAGGGGAGGGGCCAGGAATGAGTAGTGGGAGGGGCTATGGATGGGGCATGGGAGCCTAATTTAAGTTCTTTCCATGGGGCCCAATGATTTCTATGTACGACCTTGGTCTTGAAGTGGTTGATATTTGCAAATACAACTAATTGACATAAATGAATGTATAAAACTAAATCACCCCCAAAATACCCATACTATAATTTTTTTTTCTCTTCATGAGGCCGGCACCTGGCAGCAGCTGAGGGGTACAGGCGACTGAACTGTGCTGCACATACTCACTGCTGCAGGTGGCATCCTGATTGGGGCGGGCTTCCCCTCAGGTGAAGCTCCGCCCAGGATCTCTCAGGCGCTGCACCTCCAGGTGTGTTCTCAGGTAGAGCAGCAATTTCTGAGGAATTTTACCACAGAATTACCACAAGTCTCTCAGAAGTTACTGCAGACGTCGGTGAGGAAGCGGATGTGTATTTCCAGTCAGTTCCTTCCTAATGTCCTGGGAAATCTGTATTTCTGGTCAGACAGCGCTCCTGGAATTGCTGAGAGACTTTCCTGTGTAACTGTGACTGAGAGACACGTATTATTACCACAGTCCGTATTCAGTTATCAGGTAGGTTCTGTGTAACTTACCTCTTGTCATATACCAGGGGTGGTCACTGCTGTCTGCAGACATCACACCCACCAGCTCCTGTGCTAAACCATCACCTGCACGGTGGAGGCCATTACTGGTCAGATAGCTGAGACCTGCACCCCAATAATGTGTGACTGCAGCTGTGAGACCTGCACCCCAATAATGTGTGACTGCAGCTGTGAGACCTGCACCCCAATAATGTGTGACTGCAGCTGTGAGACCTGCACCCCAATAATGTGTGACTGCAGCTGTGAGACCTGCACCCCAATAATGTGTGACTGCAGCTGTGAGACCTGCACCCCAATAATGTGTGACTGCAGCTGTGACACCCAATACTATGTGACTGCAGCTGTGACACCCAATACTATGTGACTGTAACTGTGAGACCTGCACCCCAATAATGTGTGACTGCAGCTGTGACACCCCAATAATATGTGACTGCAGCTGTGAGACCTGCACCCCAATAATGTGTGACTGCAGCTGTGAGACCTGCACCCCAATAATGTGTGACTGCAGCTGTGAGACCTGCACCCCAATAATATGTGACTGCAGCTGTGACACCCCAATAATATGTGACTGCAACTGTGAGACCTGCACCCCAATAATATGTGACTGCAGCTGTGAGACCTGCACCCCAATAATGTGACTGCAGCTGTGAGACCTGCACCCCAATAATATGTGACTGCAGCTGTGAGACCTGCACCCCAATAATATGTGACTGCAGCTGTGAGACCTGCACCCCAATAATGTGGGACTGCAGCTGTGACACCCAATACTATGTGACTGCAGCTGGGACACCCCAATAATATGTGACTGCAGCTGTGACACCTTAATAATATGTGACTGCAGCTGTGAGACCGACACCTCAATAATATGTGACTGCAGCTGAGACCTGCACCCCAATAATATGTGACTGCAGCTGTGACACCTCAATATGTGACTGCAGCTGTGGGACCTGCACCCCAATAATATGTGACTGCAGCTGTGGGACCTGCACCCCAATAATATGTGACTGCAGCTCCAACACCCTAATAATATGTGACTGCAGCTGTGACACCTCAATAATATGTGACTGCAGCTCTGAGACCTGCACCCTGATAATATGACTGCAGCTGTGACACCTCAATAATATGTGACTGCAGCTGTGACACCTCAATAATATGTGACTGCAGCTGTGACACCTCAATAATATGTGACTGCAGCTGTGAGACCTGCACCCCGATAATATGTGACTGCAGCTGTGACACCCCAATAATATGTGACTGCAGCTGGGACACCCCAATAATGTGACTGCAGCTGTGACACCCCGATAATGTTACTGCAGCTGGGACACCCCAATAATGTGACTGCAGCTGTGACACCCCGATAATGTTACTGCAGCTGTGAGACCTGTACCCCGATAACATGTGACTACAACTGTGACACCCCGATAACATGTGACTACCGCTGTGACACCCTGATAATGTGACTGCAGCTGTGAGACCTGCACCCTGATAATATGTGATTGCAGCTGTGACACCCTGATAATATGTGACAGTAGCTGTGACACCCTGATAATATGTGACTGCAGCTGTGACACCTGTACCCTGATAATATGTGACTGCAGCTGTGACACCTGCACCCTGATAATATGTGACTGCAGCTGTGACACCCTGATAATATGTGACTGCAGCTGTGAGACCTGCACACTGATAATATGTTACTGCAGCTGTGAAACAGACCCGGCACATCTGATAACATGTGACAGAGTGAGAGTAAGGCTACGTTCACACGACGACAATTGTCGCGCAACAATTTGGGAACCACTACACTGCAACATTTGTAGCACGACATTGATGTCACATTAATGTCGCACGACAATTTTTATAATGGGAGTCTATGGTGGTGTCGCACGTGCAACATGCAACATGTTGCGACTGCGACACAACAGTCACAAAAAATCCATCCCGGATGAATTTTTGCCGACTGTCGTGTCGCAGTCGCAGCATGTCGCATGTCGCACTGCGACACCATAGACTCCCATTATAAAAATTGTCGTGCGACAATAGTGCGACTTTTGTCGCGCGACAATTGTCGTCGTCTGAACATACCCTAACTGTCCCTCCTACAGTCTTAGTTGTGAGAAATAACCCCCTTTTTGATAGTGGTATGGGTGACACTATCAAAGTTCTCTTTCCTGACCCTACAATGTACTGAGCCCCTAGGGGCACATTTACTTAGACCGGGTTTTTAAGCCCGTCTTGGTTTCCTCCTTGTGCTGCCAGAAGATTAGCCTAATTCACGACGAGGCATGCCCCGAATTTATGACTAGGTGTATCTGTAGCAGTCCTCGCGTCTGGTGTAAAAGCTGAACCAGCCCCAGGCATAAATGTTGGAGTCCTGGCCCCAACATGGCCCCCGAAATGCCCTTGTCATGCCAAATAGTAAAATAGAAAGAAGTCCCTTAGTACTGTAGATGGAAGTGGAAGTCATTTATTAAAGCTCGTCTGGCATCAAAATAGGGCTTTTTTGCTACTATTTTAACGTTTGTGCGACAATATTTTGTCACTTGGGCGTTTTTACATCAAGTACAACAGATGGGCAGGATGGGGGTGGATTGGGGGCGTCTTGGTCTGGAACTATGACCCCCTCAATTTTACTACTTTTTCGCTGGCATAGTTTTTCAGCCATGCGCAGGGACTGCCATATACTGTATGCACACACCTCGTCATAAATTAGCTGTATACTACGGCAGCACAACGAAGACCGGCATAAAAAGCCCTCTTAGTAAATGTCCCCCCAACCAGTTTAAGGCCTGCAATAAAGGACCATGACTTCCACATAACACGTACCGAAGATGTTACATTTGGTTAGCTTTTTTGTGTATCTTTGAAACCCTTCCCATGGCACGGACTAGAGCTGAGCTGTCAGAATGAAAGTGGTGATGCAGACTTTTTAATCTGTGCATTTAATTGGTGTGTTGCAGACCTAGTGGCAAGAAAGGACCCTTGGGGCAGTGTGCAGCGTGGACATTTGCTCATTTTAGTGTGTTGGCTGCAAAGATGAGACAATCCTGCTGAGTGTGCACAGCGGAGATCTCTATCCTGTTGGCAGGAGTGCATTCCATTAACTCCCTCACTCCTGTGATCAATCAATACACATTCCCTTTAATTGTGTGTTTATTTATCTTTTGCATCTTTTGAAAAGCTTTATTATTGACTTTTTTTATTCAATCAAAATTGCCGTATAGTGCATGATAATTGATCAGTTTACCCCAAATATAAAAAGCATATACTAGAAAAACAGATATGGAAAGAGAGAAATTTTGGTATTATTTTGGATGCAGCTGCCATTTGGGATCTCGAGCTGTGGATTATTTTACATTTTGCCCCATTCTGACTGGGAACGCACCCAAAAGGTCAATAAGCTGTCTCTTCTGATATATAGTTGAATAAACGCGTCCTTTTTTATTCTGATTTGCAGGGCTCTTCATATTGCTTATCACAACACCCTGTGTAAACCAGTGACTAGTCTGTGTAAGAAGTCAACCTTTATTTTTCAGAAACAAGCGCATAACACATGCAACCTGAAATGTGTTTTTTTTTCCCAATAGCATATTTTTAATGTGCTAAGTGTTTAAAGGGGTTGTCTCACTTCATAAAATGACATTTATCGTGTAGAGCAAGTTAAAAGGGTTTACCAAGATCTTTATACTGATGAGCTATCTTCTGGATAGGTCATCAGTATCTGATTGGTGGGGTCCGACACCCGGGACCTCCGCCAATCAGCTGTTGGAGAAGGTACCTGAGCTCGGAGTAGCACCATAGCTTTCTCCCTGCTCACCAAGCACAGTGCTGTCCACTTGATGGCGGCTGCACTTGGTATCGCAGCTCAGTCCCATTCACCTCAGTTGGGCTGAGCTGCGCCCAGGCCATGTGACTGAAAAAAGTGATGTCACATGAGCTATGGAAAGCTGTGAAAAGGCCGTAGTGCTCCTGTGAGCGCCGGTGCCTTGTCAAACAGCTAATCAGCGGGGGTCCCGAGTGTCGGACCCCCACCAATCAGATACTGATGACCTATCCAGAAGATAGGTCATCAGTATAAAGATCTTGGAAACCTCTTTAATACAAGGCAGTTACTAATGTATTGTGATTGTCCATATTGCCTCCTTTGCTGGCTGGATTCATTTTTCTATCACATTATACACTGATTGTTTTCAGGGGTTATTATGTCCACCGCTACAGCGCTGATATGGCTGGGAAGGAATTGCTGCGCATGCGTGTCTATGTACGGTCGTAGACACCAGATAGGCTACGTGCAAGCACGGCCACCACAGTTGGATTGCAGGATGGTCATAACCCTTGGGAACAAGCAGTATATAATGCGATGGAGAAATGAATCAAGCCAGCAAAGGAGGCCATATGGACAATCACAATACATTAGTAAGGGCCTTATAGTAACTTTCTCTACATGAGAAATGCAGTTTGCTGAAGTGAGACGACCCCTTTAAGCTGGGGCTTTTGACTTTTCCCACCAGGCTTTGCAGGTGGCAAACACATCACAGCAGGGATAAAAATAATTGCCTTTTCCCCACACTTTGTACTTCTGCATGTTATATGTTTTATTTATCATCTCTTCCTCTTTTGCTCTTTGCTTTTTTTTTTTTTTTAGCTTCTAGTCTATTACCAAATCAAGCAGTACCTCTTTTGCAACCTGTCCAACAATATTTTGTTACATTAGCATTTAATGCAATTCTTGCCACTTGGGAGTGTCAGGGACCCTGGCAAATTTGCTAACATTTATACCAGGCGTAAAAGAGGAGTGAAAACTACTCTATTCAGGGTCTGGTATAGCTTTTACTGCAGACACACGGACTGCCGGAGGTGTGCCTCATTTATGACACAGGCTCAGGCCTCATCATAAATTAGGCCCTTCTGGCAGCGCAGTGGCTATCGAAGACTGTCATTCTTTGATAAATGACCCCTCTTAGGTTTAAACAGGGGTTCCCATTTGGATATTTATGCCATATTTGTTCCATGGAACTGCTTCTAACTCAAGAACTGCGCTCTATCAAGCACCTGCAGATATGCAGAGGGGGCCGCGCACAGGCAGCTCTCTCCGTTCACTGCTATAGAACCTTCAAAAATAACCAAGAGCACTTAAATGTCTGTTTTCTGAAGTCCGTAGCAGTGAATGGAGAGAGAAGTGCAGACGTGCACGGTGGAAATCAGGTCTTTCCAGATGGAAAGTACAGTGGACGCCATAGCCATCAAGTTTCTGCTGTTTTAGGGCGCATTCACACGACTATAGTGTTTTGCGGTCCCCAAATTGTGGATCCTCAAAACACTGATACCGATCCGTGTGCGTTCCTCAACTTGCGGACTGCACATGGCCGGCATTGTGATAGAAATGCCTATTCTTGTCTGCAATTGCAGACAAGAATAGGACATGCTCTATCTTTTTTGCAGGGCCACAGAATGGAACTACGGATGCGGACAGCACACAGTGGGCTGTCCACATCTTTTGCAGCCCCATTGAAATGAATGGGTCCACACCCGTTCTGTAAAATATTTTAATATGGCTGTGTGAATGGGCCCTTAAACAGCAGACACCCGGGGCTTATGTCTGTGATTAGCGATAACGCTGATCGCAGACATTTAACCCTTCAGATGCCATGGTCACTTGTGACCACACCATCTGAGGTGAAGATCAGGGGAAGCCGTTTGTTCTCTCTAGTACCCTGCATCTATCTGAAAATTTCCAAGCTAACAGAGCAGTAATTCCTATTCGGCCCTACAGGTGGCAGTGCTCCATAGGAATATAATGAATTTACCATATACTACTGTAGTGTATGAGAGAAGCGATCTAAAGATTGCATAATAATGGCCCTATGGTGAACTTTATACAAGTGCAATAAAAAAAGTTAAAAAAATATATAAAAATTTAAATCACCCTCCTTTCTCCATAGTAAAAATAAACATCATTAGCATCGCCATGTCCCAAAACACCTGAACTATTAAAATATAAATGTATTTATCTCATACAGTGAATGCTGTAATATAAAAAAAATATCAAAATGGACAATTTGCTGTTTTTTATCTCTTCACGTCTCAAAAAAATTTAATAAAAAGTGATAAAAAATTCAAACACACTCCAAAATGGTGTCCTTTAAAAGAACAGATGGCACTGTAAAAAAAATGCAAAAAACAAGACCTCATACAGCTATGGGAATGGAAAAATTAAATAAAAAAGTCTTTGTTACCGGAAATCTGTGAGTGAAAAAAACCCTGAAAATCCCCGAGACTGAGGAGGTTACATGCTTCATGCAATCCACAAGAGTTTCCAATGGACTTCAGTGGAACAAATATGACCATGGACACTGGACATGGTCATGTTTTTTACAACACTGTTTTCATATACACTTCAGAAGTAGCATGTTTCTTCTTTCAAGTGTATTTTAGCTGTGTTTTCCATTAAATGCAATAGAAAAGGGCTAAAATCTATTTTGCTAGAAACGGGCTGTTCTCAGAGGCAAATCAGGCTTCTGATCTGACACTGGTTTTGCTCACCGGGATTTTACCTTTGTGAACACAGGCTGACAGAGCCATGAGGAGAGAAGGGAGCCCAGGGAGCATGCGGCTTGTAGAATGAGATTAATACCAGAGACAGGGGCAGATTGGCCATAAACCCTACATGGAAATTTCCCGGGGGCCAATACCTAGGAAGGCCACCCAAGCCCTCCTCACAGCTGCCAGCCAGGTAAATGATGATACAATTCTCTCTTTAGCACCTGGCCAGTAGCTGCATGTGCCATCCAGAATTCTACTGTATTGACGTTCAAAGGACAGTGATACTGTTGAATACTGTGGCGCAGGTGACACTATATTGTGCTGCATTGTAGTTTTTTGAGTCAACTGGGGTGATATATTGCTCTTACCTACTTCTGCTGTCTCTACCTAATTACGTTGCCCTGCATTCTGTCAATTTGCACCTGCCTGCTATATGGGGCCACTTTTACCTTTTTTTTCCAGGGCCACATTTATTTCCCAGTCCGCCTCTGTCTAGAGACTGAGGCCCCTTTCACACGGGCGAGTTTTCCACGCGGGTGCAATGCGTGATGTGAAGGGATTGCACCCGCACTGAATCCTGACCCATTCATTTCAATGGGTCTGTGTACATGAGCGTTTTTTTTTCATGCATCACTTGTACGTTGCATGAAAATCGCAGCATGTTCTATATTCTGGGTTTTTACGCAGCCCTAGCCCCATAGACGTTAATGGGGCTGTGTGAAAAATGCATTGCATCCGCAAGCAAGTGCGGGTGCGTTGCGTTTTTCACTGATGGTTGCTAGGAGATGATGTTTGTAAACCTTCAGTTTTTTATCACGGGCGTGAAAAACGCATCAAAACGCATTGCACCCGCGCAGAAAAAACTGAACGCAATAGCAGACAAAACTGAATGGCTTTGCCTGTGAAATCGTACAGTTTTCACTGAACGCATCCGCAAAGCATCCGGACACGCTCGTGTGAAAGAGGCCTAAGGCTGCAGAACCGCTATATACATTTATAGTTTGACATACATTTCCTGGTTTTGCCAGAACAGTACACAGCAATCCCCCTACTACAGTGTTATGAGATCTGTATTTTTCCTGTATTTTTGTGTAACCTTTCAAAGATTTATGATATCGAGCTAATGTGTTATTTTTCCATCTAACCAGTGACTGATTTTTTTTTTTGCTTAATTTTAACAACTTAGGGCCTCAATTACTAAAGCTGTGCGTCAGATTTCTGGCATACAAAAGTCACGCATTTCTGTTCAAACAGCATGAAACTGGGCTCTTGGTTTAAGTTACAAAGTTGTTTAATTTTAAATTTAGGAAGCAAATGAACAATAGACAAATTGTAGGGCAAAGGTGTCCATGGTCATTAAAGGTTGTGCAGGCAATATATATTGATGACCTATCCTCAGGATCGGCCATTGATATCTGATTTTCAGTGGTCTGGCACCCCGAAAATCTGCTGTTTGAAAGGGAAGGGGGCGTTCCATGCAAAGGGAAGGGGCGTTCGTTGTGTCGTAGATGTTACATTAAGAAAATGTTGGCTTGTAGGCATTGTGAATCCTTGTTTTGCTTATACCTTTATGCAAACTATATTTTATAAAACAGCTATATAATAGGGGAATCTGGTCAAAAATGATTTCCTGCCTGTGTCCTAGCTGAATACCATTACCCGGCTCTGTGTCTCTTAAAGCATCCCTCCAGAAGACAGTAATAGTTATATCCTCCCAGCAAGTACCCTGCAGGGGTCCCATAGACATGGTGCTGTTGTCATTGGCACTGGTGCATCCTAGATCAAGGGAGTGTATCTCATATTACCGAAGCACACTGTACATTGGGTAGTCTGAAAATCTACAGGCAATTTTATAGAAACGAAGAAAGGATTGGTAGAGAGTAGTGGAGGTCATCCGTTGTGCTGACATTCTGCTTCTATAGTTACATTTTACTGTGAAACGGATGGCCGCTTTTAGGTAATGTGTTACTGGTAGTTTGATCCAGGTCATACAAGAACATGTTCAGCATAAGTTCAGTTGCCGGAGGATTCATGATGGGGTTTTTCTTTTTTGTCCCTCCAGTAGTAAGCAAAATCTTTATTCCATGACAGAATATGACAGAATATAAAAATACAGACTCAATAAAATAACATTAATAAAACCAAATGTAATCATATGGCATAAGGGCATAGCTATAGGGGTGCAGAGTTAGCAGTACAGGATCCTGAGGGGGCCCTAAGACCCTTGTGCTGCATAGGAAGACACCAGTATTACAGAAAGTGCATGCAGGTCAAGTTACAGCTCTGGCTGGAGGGAAGGGGTTAGGCCAATTTTTGCCGCAGCATGAAGGCTATGTGCTTCCCTGCCCGTGGCCACAAAGCACTGAGGAAACCCTTGTGCCAGGGCCCCTGCCCCTTATCAGTTTTTAAATATTTTTTTGTATCTTTTTCTTAGGTCACAGATGTAAATACATACACAATTAGCATTACATAGTAAAAGGGCTCATTTTTCCAAAGCATAAGCCATTAAACCCTCTTACCCACCCTTTAGACCTAACTTTTCACCCGTGCACATCAGGGAAACTTGAATCAAAAGCTGCAAAGAGAAAGTCCTCGAATCTTCCAACTTATTCTGGTTCATGTCCACACAATTGTTATAGCATATGTACCATGAGATGAATAGAAATCATTGTTTAATTGCAGTTTTGGTCTTTTTACCTTTCAGTATTTGAGTTTTTCAGTCCAATCCATACGGAATAGAAATTCTACCTTAAGGCCTCTTGCACACGACCATATGTATTTTGCGATCCACAAAAAAATACGGATTATGTCCGTGTGCATTCCATATTTTGCAGAACGGAGCAGCTGGCCCCTAATGGAACAGTAGTATCCTTGTCCATTATGCGGACAATAATAGGACAAGTTCTATCTCTTAGCAGATATACGGAAACGGAATGCACACGGAATACCTTCTGTCTTTTTTGTGGACCCATTGGAATGAATGGTTCCGCAAAAAAAAAACGGAACAGATACGGAAAAAAGATGCTTTCGTGTGCAAGAAGCCTAATTCAGGGGGAGTGGGGTGCATCCACCCAAATAACATTCTCCGTTCAAATGCTTTAAAATGAGGGTTGATCATCTAGCATATTAAACAATGGCCAACACAGAGGCAGATGGATAGACATACTAAAAGAAATTCCCATACTAAATGAATAGCAGGACGTGCCCGGAGGCAATGGAAAATATCGGTGTCTAATGATTGACTTTAATTTCATCTCTTGACATGATATGTAAATCATAGAAAATTGTTGTGATTTTAGTCCGGACTCCCTACTTTTCCAGATGGGAGCTCTAGTTTCTGAGAAAAATATGCAGAGGACCTGGTTAATGTATTTATGAATTTGCAGATAAAGACGCGCCCCCTCAAGATTTAGTTATTGTGTTGTCATGTGTAATCATGAAAGAAAATCGGCAATATAGGTGCCTCCTTGTATTGCCAGTGCTTTATAAAGAGTAGGGAGCCTACCCCTAACCATAAAAGACAGTTGTCTGTGGATGGAGGTATATGATGTAGCAGCACTACCGGGAGGGATGGGAGACTAAAAGGCTTATGATGTTTTGATGCTACAGAAGAGAGTAACACATACCAGTAATTGATACTTCTTTTACTGCTTTATTAATTGTTATTTTCTTTAAATGCTCCCAAGAAGTTTACAAGGAAGGTAAGACAAACTGGAACAGAACTGACCCCCAATGCATCCTTTCTGGCTACATATCCAGCTGATCAGATCATGAACACAATTCAAGTAATCACTAGAAACAGAGAATGACCTGGATTGTTATAAGACTGGACAGAGACAGTCACTACTAACATCGTTCTGTCGTGCTACGTGTCTTATTAGTTATGCTTGCTTGCCGTACTTGATACGTGGCCTGCTTGTCTCCAGTGTGCAGCATGTCCTACTAGATGTGAGCCGTAAAACGAGCCCCGTCATTTATCATGTTGTGCTTATTATGTAATGATGTATTTTCACTCGTATGTATAATGTAAAATATTCAGAGACAAACAGAAATCTAAACCTAGATGTTTCCATAAACAATATGGAGGTTTTGCAATTATTATACATATGAACCATCATCTCTTTCTCTCTTTGATATCATCCATAACATTTCAAGGTCATCCATGGACGTCTCCCTCCCCTTACATTTATTAATCATGTATCAGTTGGTTAATTATTTTTCTCAATTGCACTACAGGCATCGCAAGGCGGTGGGCATAGAACGTTACTGTATGGCCATGCAATCTTACTGCGACATTCATTCAGTGGTATGGTAAGTATCAAGAAATTGAGGTTTATTGTGGTCAGTGGTGGGTTCATATAATGTCCTTGGTTGGTCATACATTGGTCTTAATTACATTCTGTGTATCTCTTTTGATGTCCATATGTCCTAAAACACAGTTAAAAAATTGTAAAATTCAGGTAACCTACTACCTTAGGGTAATTCAAATAAATATTTTAATGTACAAACAATGTATTCCTAAATATATAATTATAAAATCCAGCAATGCTACACCTGTTCTTTCAAGAATATAGAAAGCAATAGCTTGTATGAAGGGCATAGCTCTTGGAGCACCGCCACTGCTATGCTCCTTAGTGCTCAATACACTCCCCCTTCCTCTTTGATTGACAAGGCTAGTTGAGATAGCCAAGTCTTCTCATGCCTCTGTGCCACCAATATGATTCCTTGTAAATCATCGGTGGCAGTGTGTGCAAGCAAATCATACATTCCACTAGGACTGTATGATTTTGCTGATGCCCTATTGGTTATATTTGATTGCCAATGCTAATTGGTGGCAGTGGAGCCTCTGCAGAAGGAATTGAGTGCTGTGCGTAGACAAGAGAGTACTTATTGTGTGATCCTCCCTGCTGCTGCGCTCTTCCACTATATGTGAAGCCGGTGTGTCAGTCCACAGTTGCAGGAAGGATTGCAGGGTAACTGTTCTCTGGCCCCTGCACAGTGCCTGCTCCCTTCTGCAGAGGCTCCACTGCCACCAATGAGGACTGGTAATCAAATATAAGCAATAGAGCATGTACGAGTGGAATGCATGATTTGCTTGCACACACTGCCACAGATGATTTACAGTTATATTTACAAGAAATCATACTTGTAACACAGCGGCATGAGAACACAAGGCTTTCTCATCTAGCCTAGTCAAGGGGAGGGAGAGTGCATTGAGCACCGAGGGGCAGTCGTCTCCCTTGGAGCACTACTACTGCTATGATTGCCCCTCTGTGCTCCAACTGCCTAATTTGCATAGAAATCGAAGTACACATATACCAGCAGCTGTTTAAGATATAAGAGAAATAAATATATTGTTTTGCTCAGTAGGATCAACTCTACCAGGCAATGTGCCTGTTTTATTAACTTAAACTTGGTTATTACAATGACTTAGTTGTATATTCCATATCAATGGCAACCCATTTTATCTGATCTTAACTCATTTTACAGTACTTGACGTGTCTTACTACATCCAGATCCCTTACAGATAAACTTGCTTTTGATGTTGGACTGCGAGATACGGCAACAGGTAATATGCCAGCATTAGCAAGGATTGAGATGTCAGTGTTGATGATTGACTTGCTTGTGGTCAGCAGAACAAAACAAGTGTTCCAGTAACTTATTTTTATAATCAGCTTTTTTGATGCTACACAGTTCTCTGTTGTCACCATGCAGTCTGGATTAGTTGAAACCCAGGTCTACACAACCACTTTATTATTTTTATTGCTCCAATGGACCTCTACTCTGATCCAGAAGTCATACTCCTTTCTATTTTAACATACTTTTGGTAGGTAGGGATAAATTAAAGGCTGTTTGACTGCAGTATCAGACTACACTGGGTTTGTTTGTAGTCTGTTACCATGGAGACTGCATACGAGCTGTAGACACTACTAAATGGCAGGACAATTTTAGTGGGGTTCTACAATGGGTACCTATTATCAGCAGCCATCTTCAGGATAGGTCATCAATATCTGATCAGCGGGGGTTCAGGATTACACTGCGCACCATCACGCTTGCAGCAGCGGCGCAGTTTAATTACAAGTACTCATCCCATTCAATCCCTTTCATGAAAAATATTTGAATAATTGCTTAATTTTTAAGTTTAGATGCATTGAGCAATGCACAAAAAATGTGATGACAGTGTCATCATTGTGAGATATTCACAAAGCCATACAGTACTTACAAAATATAACCGGCTATGCTTAGGTCACCAATAAATCACACAGTATATATGTACTCTGTGTGACTGTGTAAGCACTTTCCTATGCATATATCACATGGTATTTGTATGGTAGTTTGAATATTTCTCCATCCATCAATTTTGGATGATTTAATAAAGATAATTGTATATCATTATGGCTTGTTATACTGCTAAATGGGTTTTCCTGAGTGTTTTCTACTCCAGTGAGTGCCGCAGCCTTCTCACGGCTTACCAAGCACAGCACTGTCTATAGGTTAGTGGCTGTGTTTGGTATTGCAGCTCAGCCCCATTTACTTAAATGGGGCTGAGCTGCACATCGACTGTGATCGATGAACGTGATGTCACTGGCCTCAGAAGATGCCAAAGCACTTACAGGAGCACCACAGCCTCTTCAAGCAGCTCATAGGCGTGGTACCGGGAGTGAGACCCTCACCAATAAGATACTAAGGATAGGTCTTCAGTATAAAACACTCAGAAAACCTCTTTACAGTGTTTGTCTCACTTCAGCAAATGGCATTTATCATGTAGATAAAATTTAAAGAGGACCTTTCACCGCTCCTGAGATGCCTATTTTAATAGCTACATGCATTCCCATGTAATATCAATTCTGGAGCATCTATTCTTATGGCTCTATGTTGTGCCGTTCCTTTATTATTTCTGATAGAAGTTATGAATGAATTGCTATTAGTCTTCAGTAAGGGTACAGAGGGGAGGTAACCAGTTGGGGGTGTGTACCATACAAAGATTCTGCATACTGTTGTCTCTTGGCAATCGCTTTGGTGATCGATTGCTGACGGAATGACTGATGAGGAGTAGGAGGAGCATCAGGGCCAGCAGATGATGGGAAGGACAAACGGCTCCCCTCGGCTGAGGTGGTCGAGCCTTGACTTCCTGAAACCGGGTGTGTGCCACTGGGTGATGTAGCGGTTTCTGCGGCAGGCTGGGTCACCAGATTGGAGCCACGGTTCTCCTAGGCCACTTTATGGTGATGCTGCATATGTTGATGCAGGGCCGTGCTGCCAAAATTGGCACCCTGGTGACGCTTCACCTTCTGCCTACAGATTCTACATATGGCCATGTTCACCTCCTCCGGCTGCTTAACAAAAAACTGCTACACCGCTGAGTAGGTACCTTCCACTAAAGCCCCTTCGTCACCCGGCTCCCAAGTGCGATCAGCTATATCGTCATCATCGAGTACTGTCTGCACGTCACTGATGTCCTCCTCAACCGTCTCTGTGTCAGGAGCCTGACCGCTCGCAACACCAGCTCCTACGCCACTCTCCTCATCACTACTTGCCCGCCTAGTGGAGGAATCAGCAGATGTCTCCTCCACAGTAGCTGCTGACGGTCTTCTAGTAGCTCGTCCTCGCTTTATAGTGGAGCTGAGCCCACAGCATATAATGCTTCACTGGCTGAGGGAACAGAAAAGGACAGAGGCAGGTTGAGGACAGTTGAGGGCACAGGGCCTGCTCCCGGGCCATGCCAACAAAGGGTTGTGTCTGACGAACCCACCGACTCTTAGCTGGGGGTGTCTGATGTCACTTGCGACGAAGTCGAAGATTGAGTCAACCATTCAAGAGCCGCTGGGTTGCTGGTCACAACATGACTGCTAGCTGACACTGGGAGCTCCAGCCTCTTGAAGTGACCCCTGCTGCCACCGCCCCCTACTCTGCAGTGACCTCTGTCTGCGCCAGAAATATTTATGCCTCTGCCACTCCCCTGTACAGGGACTAGCACTTCTCTGTTTGACATACTGTTAGATCAAATTATCAAATGTTAGATCAAATATTTTTTCTTTTGCCACTAATACACAGCAAACAGGGCTTTAGAATAGATTACTGCACTGCTGAACAGCAATTAGACCCTGATTTTTTTCTACTTTTACACAGCACAAAAGGCTTTTCAACAGATAAGTGCAACGCTGAACGGCGAATATATTTTTGTTTCTCCACTAATACATGGCAAACAGGGCTTTAGAACAACGGTCCCCAATCGCCGGGCAACGGCCCAGGACCGTCCCCTGGAAGATTGTTTGCCGGGCCAATACAGAGGAGCGGAGACTCTGCTGCTGTCGGCGCGCTCCAAGTTCCCTCAGCAGCACAGGGGATAAGGAAGCAGTCTCTCCCTCCCCTCTGTGCTGCCGCTGCCAATAAGGAGGGACGGGAGGAGGAGGGGCGGGAGCACTGTGCCACCAATGAAAGTTAACTTCTAATACAAATACAGGAGGCGGCAGAATCACATAGCCGGCACCCTGCTTCTATCACAGGGCACTGCTATTAGCCGCAGTTAACCCCTCAGGTGCCGCACCTGAGGGGGTTAACTGTCACTGATCGCAGCTCCCTGTCAGAGGCAGGGTGCCGGCTATGTGATTCTGCCGGCACCGCCTCCTGTATTAAAAGTTAACTATCATTGGTGGCACAGTGTGTCCTCCCCTCCTTCCCAGTATTAAAAACATTGGGGGCACAGTGCGCCCTCCCCCTATCCAGTATTAACATCATTGGTGGCAGTGGCCACAGGGTCCCCTCCCCTACTCCTCATTGGTAGTGCAGTGGAAGCTTTTGATCAGAGCCCCAGCTGTGTAGTCCTGGGGCCCCCGATCAGTTACCATGGCAGCCAGGACGCTACTGAAGTGCACAGGGCAGCAGGGAGAGTGTGAAGTCCTATTCACCCTAATAGAGCTTTATTAGGGTGAATAGGACAAGAGATGAAAAGATCCCAGGTTCTAGCCCCTAAGGGGGAAAATAGTAAATAAACAATAAAAAAAAAATAAGTTAAAAAAACACCCAAAGATTAGGTATAAATCACACCCTTTCCCAATTTTACATATAAAATATATAAACAATAAATAAACATATCACTTATTGCCATGTCCGAAAAGTCCAAACTATTAAAATATAAAAAAAATCTCATATGCGGTGAACGCCAGAACAGAAAAAAAATCTATAAAAACTGTGTGATTCGCCATTTTTTAGTCACCTTGTCCCCCAAAAAAACGAGCCAGACGTTGCATAAAATGCGGGATGCACGCGGCTTTTTTGGAGTTTTATTGGCGTTCCTTCCTTCCAACTGTGATGCTGGCCAGCCACTGCTACCAATTAAAATGCTTGAAAAGTGCTAGTGAGGCAGGGATTGGTTAGGTCTCATTGCCCCACCAATGAAAATGCAGAAAAAGGCTTGTGAGGGAGGGATTGGTTAGGTCTCACTGCCCCACCAATGGAAATAAACATGACGGCCCGAGGGGGCAGGGGGGTTGTCGACATCCAGTTTCAGCTAGTATCTGAGGGAGTGAGCGGGAGAATGACCTGCAGTTCCTCTTCCATGTCACCTTGAAAATATCAGCAGTGCAGCAGTGCCCAGTGCAGCAGAGCCCAGTGATCACTAGACCCTAGTCAGTTTTGTGCAGCCAATTCAGGTATAGTTACCATGTCAGCCTGAAATAACGGCAGGGAGATATCAATGTAATAGTAAGGGCTATTTCACTGCTGGCATAGTTCCTGCCTGTTGTTCTACAGAGAGCAACCTGCCGGAGCTGTCTGGTTATGGCTTTGCCAGATGTTACCAGAATGTCTTCCGGTCCCATGGACTATAATGGAGTCTGGCGGAGATCAAACCGGCTGGAGAAATACCGCTGCTTAGTCAATGAAGCTAGCTGGCATTCCAGTAACATCCAGCAATTTTGGATCCAACATTTGGGGTTAATGTGACTCATTAACCTCAATGTTGAGAGTAGCCATATTTTGAGAAGATGAGGTCACCTATTATTAATCTGAGGTCACCTATTATTAATCTGGTGCTATTACATTAGTACCCCCCCTTGTACCTCACATTATAAGTAAGTGGCCCCAAACACCTCATCAAATAATGGGCAACATTAGGTTAACCATTATTGTGAGGTACACATGATAAGGTTACTTACTATTAATTTGAGGCACATGCAGGTCCAAATTGATAAGAAGCACCGCCCACCTCATTAGCACCGCCCCAGACATTCCTCCCTGTCCTTTCCCTGCACTTATAAATCGTTTTTTCACCACAATCCAGTCTTTCCTAGCACTGTCCCTAGCGCCTGCAGACACGTCTCCCCCTACACTGGTAAATGGCAGAATCTAAGATGGCTGCCGCTATTTATAGGGCTGTGACATCACAGGGCAGGCTCGCTGCTGATTGGCTGCATGTATGGCATTATAGGTGATCCTGCCTTCCCAGAGTTCCGTTCTCCATGTCCTCACACGTGCAGCAGCTATTTTAGGAAAAAATGTGATTCGTTACAATGAAGCGTGAGGAAATTCAACTACAGTGCAAATGGAATTATTCCTGAAATTCGTGTCGAATTCCACTTTGTCAGCTTCGATTCGCTCATCTCCAATCACAATACATTAGTAAGTGCCTTGTATTAACTTTCTCTACATGATGAATGCTAGGGGCGTAGCTATAGGGAAAGCAGGGGAAGTGACTGCTTTGGGGCCCAAACTCAGAAGGAGGACTGAAAGGTATTTTTGTCAGAGCTTCCTTAGCAGTATTATACAATGACATTATATCGGGAAACACTATAGGAAACGGACAGAGAGTGATCTTAAATAGCCACAGAAGTGGGGATTGCATGGGATGACCGGGTTGTGGAGATGCTGCTGGGGGGATTTGCTGTGGGTCCCTGTGATTTATAGTTACACCACTGATGAATGCTATTTACTGAAGTGACACGACACCTTTAGGTTTGAAACAGTGGACATAGCCTTTAAATCTTTTGTTATTTTTCAGCAGTTCATGTCTGTATGTGTAATTTTACTGATGTTTGCAGCATACTTTATATGTGAACCGAGGACATAATAACAGTTATGTGTTTATCTTTTTATGTTTTAATGCTATATAATTTTAAGCCATTTATATGTGTTATGTTTTAAACATGATTGACACATAAACTGAGGACATTGTTTTGAATATAATGAACCCCTCCCAAAGCTCCCACCGATAACTATGGTAGACTATGTACCATGTCTTGATACACATACACTATAAATCCAGTAACAGAAATACTTTAGGATAGTATAGTAGAGCCATGTCTACTGACCAGCTTGTTAGGAACTATATACTATAGTTCTATGTCCTGATACTATGGTCATAGTATATATGAGTTGTATTTACAAGAGTTTTACCTGTTTTGACACTTCATATTAACAGGATATTTTGATTTTATTTGTAGGAGAGGCTTGTTGGTGGACAATACATCCTGCATCCAAGCAAAGATCAGAAGGAGAGAAAGTTCGTATTGGGGATGACCTGATTTTAGTCAGTGTGTCTTCTGAAAGATATCTAGTAAGTGTCCAATATTGTGTAAAATTCACTATATTGTTTCCCTGCTGGTGTCAGTATAGCACCAATAGTATAATATATTGTACTGCATAAGCAGTACAATGTATTATACTAGCGATGGTAGTTAAAAGTCCTCTTGTGGCACTACTAAATAGCAAAAAAAAAAAAAAAAGTTGTATTAAATTAATAAGTTCCAAGTTAACACACACCTTTTTTCCATTTAAAGAGCTTTTCAATTGAAAGAATTGCAGAATAAAATCCCCTCCATATATTCAGTGTCGCCGCTTCTGTAACAACCTGCACTACAAAATTATCATGTTAGGCTGAGTTCACATTTCAGTTATTTGGTCAGTAATTTCCATCAGTTATTATAAGCCTAAACCAGGTTTGGGTCAAAAACACAGAACAGGTGCAGATAATTCTATTATACCTTATCTCTGTGTAGGCTTCACTACCGGTTTTGGCTGTCTCACAATAACTGATGGAAATAAATGACCAAATAACTGAAGTGTGAGCTTGACCTAATTTATCCAGTACAGTGAATGTCAAAGAAAAAAAAATACAATGCCAGAATTGCTGTTTTTGCTTCTTTGCCACCAAAAAGTGAAAAAAAGGGGACCAAACAGTGTTATATACCACAAAATGATACCAATGAACACTACAAATTGCCCTGCAAAAACAAGCCCTCCCACATGGCTCCTCAGAAAGAAAAATAAAGTAATGGGTCTTGGTATAGAGGCGATGTAAAATCTTTTTAAAGGTTTTTATTTTCAAAAGTAGTAAAAACTAAAGAAAAAAAACTATGTATTTGGTATCACTTTTATCATACTGACTCATCAAGTTAAGTTATTTATGCGGCAAAATGAACACCGCAAAATTTGTAAAGTAAAAACTTAGCGGAAGTTTCGCTGTTTTCCCCAACCCTCCAGGGTTAATACAGGTTAAACAGTAAGTTGTGTAACCTAAACTGGTACTATTAAAAACTACAACTTGTCCCACAAAAACATGCCCTTATACGGCTACATGTAAGGAAATTATAGCTCTTGAAATGCTACAAAAAAATGATAAAAATCACTTGGTCACTAAGGAGTTAGAGCAGGAATGGGCAAATTGTGGCTCTCCAGCTGTTGCAAAACTACAACTCCCAGCATGCAAAGACTGCTTACAGCTATCAGCCTACAGCAGGGCATGGTGGGAATTGTAGTTTTACAACGGCTGGAGAGCCTGCGCATCCCTGGGTTAGAGAATACCTTTGCAGCAGATTTATTTACTTAGTATGAACAAACATGAGTATAGCCTAATCTTTACCGAAATGTTGATTTCCACTTAAAAGCTCTTTTTGGAACGTTTTTTTAATTAGTTTATACTCCTTTTGGGCCAAAAATCTTTTTTTTTTCCCTTTTGGTCTCAATTAAAAATTTTCAACAGTTTTTCCTCCACAACTCCTCTTATCAGACTATTATTTACAGATAAGTTAACTATAATAAATGTTTATTTTAGCCCAAAATGAGCAAAATATATTAATAAAAAATTGTCCCAAAGATGTCCATAGACATTAAAAGGATTTTCAGAGATTTTTTTATACTGATAACCTATCCTTAGAATAGGTTATCAGTATCTGATGGTGGTAGTGCAAAACTCTGGGCCCCTGCTGATCATCTTTTTTGAGAAGACAGTGAGCTCCTTCTAGGCAACGTGACACATGAACATATCATCGCTTGGCGTAGGAAAAGCTGAGAGAAGGCCGCAGCGCTCACAGGAGCACCACTGCCTTCTAAAACAGCTGATTGGTGGGGTTCCCAAGTCTCGGACCCCCACTAATCAGATACTGATGACCTATCCAGAATACATCATGAAAATCTCAGAAAAACCTTTTAAGGCTGGGTCTCTACGGTGATTTTCAGTAACATGCAAAATTGCAAGTCATTTTCAAATTTTAAAATAATTTTAATTGTCTTAAACTATCTCAACTTTGTCTGGCAGCATCTATCCATATCCAATGGAATGGGCAACATCCAGGTGGATGCCTCTTTCATGCAGACCCTGTGGAACGTCCATCCAACATGCTCTGGGAGCAGTGTGGAAGAAGGTGATGAGCTCTTTATTTTATGTTGGTGTTCATCATTAATTCTGGACTATGGCAGCTATCCTTGGGACATCCTGTAGTGCATAAGGGCAGAGTGACAAGTTCTTGGTCACTTTATTAGTAAACCTTAGAGTAGAGAAGAGCGAATTTTTAAAACATTAGCTTCGCCAAATTTTTGGGGAAAAGTTTGGTCTGAATTTGTTTGCGGTGAATCTCATTAAAAAATTGCTATTTCCTAGCTTCAGAGAGCCTTTTTTAAGTGGTGTAGAACACAGTGCCTTGCAGTAACACACATAGGGAGTCTGCTCTGGTAGTGACATAATACTGTGAGTCCGTATGACATGCAGATGACAGGCGTCACTCTTAGAATCACTGCACACTTCAATTATTTGGGAAGTCGTGGGGCCAAACCTGACCAAATAACTAAAGTATCAACTCGGCCTTACAGGTAGATGTTAGCGCCAAGAAGAAGCGCACTCCTTTTACACCATTGTCAACTGATTCCACATAGATGTCTACAGAACCTGTTCTATTAAAGTTAATGCTTATACAAGGAGAGCCCCCCAACAGAGTGGAGAGGGTGTCAGCAGTAAGTTTGTATCAACGTCACTGATTCATTTGCCCTTCCCCTGATCCGTCAGAACAATAACCCCCAGGAAACGGATCCTGCCTTCAATTGGTCAGCATTTGGTCAGTAATCCATCAGTATTGCTAATGCAAAAAAAAATACAGGAGTGGATCCAAAACAGGGATGACACATGAATGGAATATTTTGATGTCTTCTTTGTTTTGTACCCACTTCTGCTTTTGGCTACCAAATCACAAGCCAATTCTGATGGGATCATACAGGCTTTACATCTGCTACACATACAGGATCTGTTGTGCATCTCATTTTTCCTTCCTTCTAAAATATCAGAAGAAGGGTCAAAAAAAATAATGATGTCAGCCAGGCCGAAAGGCAAAATAGTGGCCCAGTCATGAAGTGGGGAGGGTGGGAACAGCATGAGAAATCCACAGAGTGGCCCTATAAAAAAGCGGTGAGGTAGAAGGAGCATGAGGAGGCCACAGAGTGGCACAATGACAGTGAGCAGCAGTATCAGAAGGAGGCCACAGAGTGGCACAGTGACAGTGTGGAGGTGGCAGCAGCATCAGGAGGCCACAGAGTGGCAAGGTAACATAGTGTGAAGGGACAGCAGCATGAGGAGACCACAGAGTGGCAAGATGACATGGTGTGGAAGTGGCAGCAGCATGAGGAGACCACAGAGTGGAAAGGTGACATAGTGTGGAGATGGGTGGTAATACCAGTACCCGCTGAAGATGGTGGGTGAAAGAAGGTGGTAGCATCAGAATAGTAGCTGAGGCAGGTAGCCAGAAGAAACCGGTCTATTTTGTCAAAGTGTTGGTGTGGCACCATGGATGATCTAATCTGATGCATCAGGCATTGGTGGGTGGAAATCCTGCCTGATTCATCTTGACAAAGGTCAGTCTCTCCACATTTTGGGTGGACAGGCGAGTTCTTCTTGGGGTAATTATGGCCCCCGCCGCACTAAACCCCCACTCTGATGCAACACTACTGGACGGGCAGGACAGCTTTGCCAGGGCAAATTCTACCAGTTGCGACCACAAATCCAATTTGGCTACACAGTAGTCCAGCAGATCTTCAATGTGGGGTAGTAGGGTGCTGTCCAAGTATGCCACCACCTGTTGGTGGTGGCGAATAGGGCTTTAGAATATATTACTACACTGCTGAATGGCATTATGCCCTAATTTTTTTCTACTTTTACACAACAGAAAAGGCTTTTCAACAGATAAATGCATTGCTGAACGGCGAATATATTTTTGTTTCACCACTAATACTTGGCAAACTGAGCTTTAGAATATATTACTGCACTACACAAGGCCAAATATTTTTTTCTTTTGCCACTAATACATGGCAAAAAGGGTTTACAACATATAACTGCACCGCACGAGGGCAAATAAGACGTACTGTAGAAATATTCCTTGTATTAAACTCTGTTAATGGCTGTATACAACAGCACTTGCACCCCAATAACAAGAACGGTTTGCTGGAATTACAGAGCTGTATAATGGCAATTTGGATCCCCAGTCAGTGCACCAAGGTGTAATAGGATTGTTTTTATTACCCAGTTTGTAACCTCCCTACTGAACTCTGTTCTACATAAATGCTGTGGAAGGATTCCTCCCTTTTCTTTTCCCTGCACTTATAAATCGTTTTTTCACCACAATCAAGTCTTTCCTATCACTGTCCCTAGCGCCTGTAGACATCTCTCCCTGCACTAAGTACGCTGGTAAATGGCAGAATCTAAGATGGCTGACGCTATTTATAGGGCTGTGACATGACACTGCTGTCTGGCTGCTGATTGGCTGCATGCATGGCATTATGGGTGATCCTGCCTTCCCAGAGTTCCTTTCTCCATGTCCTCACACGTGCAGCAGCCATTTTTTAAAAAATGTGATTCGTTACCATGAAGAGTGAGGAAATTCGGCTTCGGTGCGAATCGAACTCCACTTTGTCGGCTTCGATTTGCTCATCTCTACTTTAGATGCTTGTCCTCTGTATTAGGTTTGTTATGTTTAGAACATTGTACTGTAGCCTGCTTGTATATGCCTAATTTGCTTGTAACATAATTATCCCATTTTGTATGTAAAGTTATTTATTGTTCACTAACACAAAAAAAAAAAATCTAGGCTCAAAATCGATGCATACAACAATATATGATTATAAAGCTTTATTGGACAAAAATAAAAATAAACACACCACAAGGAGCTGGAGGTCCCAGGAAAATGTAAAGTGTAACGGCCGTTTTTAAATTTTTTTTCTTGCTGATGTGTAGGGGCAAGTACAAAAATATGCCTGCACAAATGTCAGCTAAATAAATTCAATTCAAGTCCTATTTACATGTGTGCTAATAAACACATAAAAAAACTAAAATCTCATAAAATGCCAGTGCTTATATATCAAAAGCTGTAAAGACTAGAAACTATACAAGTAATGAGAAAAAAACTTCTTTCAGAGCACTGTGGGACTGAACCCCACGTGTATCACTGCTATAAATAATGCAGCTTCATCGGGGTAGTCGCTAATATACTGTAAGAAGCCCATGATACAGCCATAGTTATTGGACTATTGAACGTAAATGTGGAATTAAACTTACATGAATCAATATGATTAGCAACATCAGCCTCCAGAGAAGCCCTACTGCCCATGCTCATGGTGGAGTGATTTTTGGCATGTTTTTTTTTTGTGTTGTTGCTCTAATGACTTGAGCCAGTAGAAGTGCCAATCCAGGCCGTTTAATCCCCTAGATGCTGTGGTCAATAGCAACCACAGCACCTAAAAGCTTTAAAGGGAGGGAACGCCCTCTGTTTCACATCAGCACCCCACGAACGAGCACATGTGGTGCCGATGTCTTAGCATGGCAGCCTGGGGCCTAATGAAAGCCCCAGGCCTGCCTGCAGTCTATATCCTTTAGGGCTCATGACTTCATGTGTTTTGCAGTACGCAAAAAACGGATCCGCAAGAAATATGGATGACGCCTGTGTGCATTCCGTATTTTGCGGAATGGAACAGCTGGCCCGTAATAAAAGAGCGCTTTTTGTCTGTAATGCGGACAATAATAGGACATGTTCTTTTCTTTTTGCGGAACGGACATATGGAAACAGAATGTACACTTCCGTTTTTTTTATGCGGACCCATTGAAAAGAATGCTTTCACCTACGGTCCAGAAAAAAAACTGAACAGACGTGGAAAATAAAATATGCTCCTGTGCATGAGCCCTTAGTCTGTATCTCTCTGGTGCATCCTGATGGTGCAATAGTATAGTATAGCAATGACCATATAATACACTGTACTGCATAAGCAAAACGGATATAGGCTGCCACTATAGCTTTTGAATTTCTCCAGATAATTACCATAAATTTAAAATAAGGAACATTTTGGGAGTTACTGGTGTAGCGTTTAATGGATTGGGAGTTGTAAAATTAAATAACCTCTGTCCATGTCAATCATGGTTCTGGAGCCGCAAAGAGATACGGCTTGACTCTATTCTTATGAAGCACAATAGGTTCCTTTGACCCACAGTCTCTGTTAAATGGCCTGAAACACCAGATCTGCCATTAACATTGAAATTGACTGGAGCAGCAAAATCCCTCTGTTTTTATCCTCATCATGTTGAGCTCAATGCCCTAAGGTTCCAGCTATGACGCACAATGATAAGTGTCAAAGCTATGTAACCTTTTTCAAACGCTGCTATTCTGCTCTCATTTGATTTGTCTTCAATAAATGTCACAATTATGTTTTTAAGCAAGTGATTAACCATGATACATTGAGAAATGGAAGCATTAGTAGCCTGGAAATATATTTCAGGAGCGTATGCAAATGAAAGAGGAGGCAGGCAATTTTGTTTTGGTCATGAAATTTCCATACATTTCAATTTATTTTTAATTTTTTGGATGTTGATTGTAGTTTGTGTTACTAATTTTAGAACATTACTTAACAACATTAATTCCTAAAGTTGTCCATTAGGAATATTTTACATATAGGTTTACATATATTTGCTCTTTGCTTAATTGGTTTGTATTTGTACAACGCAGACATATTTAATTAGTTCCTCAGCAATGCACTGATCGTGGGGGTGGGGGTAAAGGCGGGCCTGCTGCTAGGGGAGTAATCCAGCTTGCAGTCACTCCTCCTACAACATTGCTGGAAGAGAGATAAAACATTACTTACTCCAGTGAGCAGCAGCTCTCTACTTTGAATAACAGAGAAGTCCTAAGCAGGAGCAGCTTTCTGTCAGTCATATGTCTTAAAAAGATATATACATTTGTAGTAACCAGTTTGAAAATTCTGAATTAAACTGAAACACTGAACTGAGGGCAGAAAAATATATAGACTTCCTAAGGTTTAAAGGGGTTTTCCAGGACTGATATATTTCTGACTAGAGATGAGCGAATTTCTCATCTTCACCTTCTGCCCACAGATTCTACAAATGGCCATGTTTAACTCCTCCAGTGGCTTAACAAAAAAACGCCACACCGAGTAGGGGATTTTATCCCCAACACTTCGCAGTGACTGACTGCTACCACTGCTGCTTCCGTGAAACTCTGTACCACTACTTTCCGGGCAGGTAGGCTCCTGTGAAGGGGTGGTCTACCCCGGGCGCATTTGGCTCCCGAACTCCCACTGCTGACATCCTGCTGACTCCTGGCCACGCTAGCGACTTGCTGCCTCCGCCACTGCCTCATGGGCAAGCTGCCACCCTGTTCTCCCGATAATGATGAAGCCCCTAATTCATCAGGCTCCCAAGTGCGATCAGCTACATCCTCATCATCGAGTACTGTCTGCACATCACTGATGTCTTCCTCAACAGTGTTTGGGTCAGGAGCCTGACCGCTCGCAACACCAGCTCCCACACCACTCTCCTCATTACTACTTGCCCGCCTACCGGAGGAAGCGGCGGATGTCTCCTCCACATCTTGGCTGGCCAGTAGCTGCTGACTGTCCTCAGCTGTATAGTGGAGCCGAGCCCACAGCATATAATACTTCTCTGGCTGAGGGAACAGAAAAGGACAGAGGCAGGTTGAGGACAGTTGAGGGCACAGGGTCTGCTCCTGGGCCATGCCAACTAAGCGTTGTGTCTGACGAACCCACTAACTCTTGGCTGGGGGTGTCTGATGTTACTTGGGACAAAATGGATGACCGACTCAACTATTCAAGAACCGCTGGGTTGCTGGTCAAGACACAACTGCTAGGTGAGACCGGGAGCTCAGGCCTCTTGCTGCGACTCTTGCTGCCACGCCCCCTACTCTGCTGCGACCTGTGCCTGCGCTAGAAACATTTAGGCCACTGCCACTCCCCTGTGCAGGGCCTGGCACTTCTCTGTCTGACATACTGTTAGATCAAATAAATAAATAAAAAGGAAATTAAAACACGCCAAAAAAGTCTGTAATTTTCTCACTTCACCACATAACGGCTAATAAGCCCTTTTTTTCCCACTAATACACGTCAAAAAGGGCTTTAGAACATACGGCAACTAGGCCCATATTTTTTTCCTCCTATTCACGCCACAAAAGGCTTTAGAACATATAACTGCACCACTGAACGGTAAATATATATATTTTTTTGCAACTAATACATGCCAAAAAGGGCTTTAGAACATATAACTGCATCGCTGAACAGAAAATATATATTTTTTTGCCACTAATACACGTCAAAAAGGACTGTAATTTTCTCACTTCACCACACAATGGCAAATACTTTTTTTTGTGCGACTAATAGACGCCAAAAAGTGCTTTAGAACATATAACTGCACTGCTGAACGGCAAATTATATATATTTTTTTGCCACTAATACACGCCAAAAAGAGCTTTAGAACATATAACTGCACCGCTGAACGGCAAATAGGCCCTAATTTTTTTCCACTTATACACTCCACAAAAGGCTTTAGAACATATAACTGCACCGCTGAACGACAAATACTATATAGTTTTGTGCCACTAATACACGCCATTGTATTATTCCCATTAATACAAGCCAAAAAATGCTTTAGTACATATAACTGCACCGCACAAAGGCAAATAAGATGTAGAAATATTTCCGTGTAATAAACCCTGTTAATGGCTGTATCAAACAGCACTTGCACCCCAGTAACAAGAACAGTTTGCTGGAATTACAGAGCTGTATAATGGCAATTTGGATCCCCAGTCAGTGCAGCAAGGCGTAATAGGATTGTTACTATTACCCAGGCTGTAAACTCCCCTACTGAACCCTGTTCTGCTTCAATACTGAAGAATGATTCCTCCCTATCCTTTCCATGAACTTCTAGACAGCAAATTAAAAGTTTTAAAGTCTTTCCTAGCACTGTCCCTAGACCTGCTGACATCTCTCCCTGCACTAAGTACACTGGAAAATGGCTGAATCCAAGATGGCTGAGGCTATTTATAAGGCTGTGACATCTCAGGGCTGGCTGGCTGCTGATTGGCTGGATGCATGGCATTGTGGTTGATCCCTCATTTCCAGAGTTCCTTGTTCCATGTCTTAACACGTGCAGCAGCCATTTTAGGAAAAAATGCGATTCATTACCACGAAGCGTGAGGAAATTTGGATTTGATGCGAATCGAATTTTTTCTTGAAATTTGGATCGAATTCCACTTCGTCAACTTCGATTCGCTCATCTCTATTCATGACATATCCATAAGATAGGGGTCTGACACCCAGCGCCCCCACTCATCAATCATTAACCACCTCCCGACCGCCTAACGCAGGGATGCGTCCTGCAGGCGGTCGGGTTGTTCCTCGTAGACGCATCGGTGCGTCATCTCGTGAGAGGCGAGATGACGCGCCATGCGGCCGGCGCATGCGCATCGCGCGACACCAAGTGTCGCAGAAGAACGTAGTCATCAGCCTGCCAGCCAATGATCATCGCTGGCAGGCTGATGACTTTAAAAAAAAAAAAGAATCAAAAGCCATCTAACACATTATATTTATAAATATGATGTGTTAAATAGCTTCTGTGCCCTCTCCTGGGTCCTTTTCGTCGGTTGGACCCAGGAGAGAGCACACTACAGTGAGTACACCAAGCACCACACTTCCAGGCCCTGATCACCCCCCATCACCCAAATTAACCCCTTGATCACCCCTCTGTCACCTGTCAATCATCTAGTGAAAGGGAAAAAGTGATCAGTGTAAACTGTCACTTTTTTTTTTTCACCAGGATTGACTTTTAGGTTTAGCTTAGTTTAGGCCCCTTTGGTAGGTAGTTAGCGTTAGCGCCCAGCCCAACGCACCGCAGTCACTGATTCGCTGATTAGCGTGGCGCTAATCAGCATTTGTACTTTTATAGTATCTGTAAGTGATCAGAACTGATCACGGTCAGATCTATAATAGTATTAGTGTCACTTTAGTTCACTTGGTGAGGCATACACCAGCAGCGCAGCCCTTCCTGGACCTAGTACCAGCACTGCCGTAGAACATGGTGAAGTGGCGAGCACCAGAAGGGCAGTTGAAGCTGGTACGGTGGCACGTGCAGTAGTTACCCTGTCGCAGCCACCGGCGCAGACAGGCCCGTAGAGCCCTTAGGGTCCCTGAGGTGCTGGAAAACCCTGATTGGCAGCCCCCATCTTCCGCCCGCACCAGTAGTTCCCCCTTTCACCGCCCAGTCAGGAGTTCGGGTGGAGACAGCTCAGATCGGATCAGCGCTGTGGTTTTTTGAGCTGTTCTTCACTGCGGAGCTCTATGACTTAGTCGTGGCAGAAACAAATCGATATGCCACTCAATTTATAACCGCCAACCCGGGAAGCTTCTATGCCCAGTCTTTCCGGTGGAAACCAGTCTAAGTTTCCGAAATTAAATTTTTCTGGGCCTTCTCCTCATCATGGGCCTGACAAAAAAACATGAATTGTGGTCATATTGGTCCACGAACCCAAATCATCGCATGCCCATGTACTCTGCTGCCATGTCCAGAACACATTTTGAGACCATCCTGCGTTTCCTGCACTTTAGCGACAACACCATCTCCCGTCCCAGAGGCCACCCAGCTTTTGACCGGCTCCATAAAATTCGGCCCCTCATAGACCACTTCAACCAGAAATTTGCAGATTTGTATACCCCCGCACAAAACATCTGCGTGAGACGAGTCCCTTATACATTTTACCGGGCGCCTTGGCTTCAAACAGTACATTCCAAGCAAGCGTGCCCGTTATGGGGTCAAATTGTATAAGCTCTGTGAAAGAGCCACAGGCTATACACACAAATTTCAGATCTATGAGGGAAAAGATCAGACCTTGGAGCCGGTCGGTTGCCCTGACTACCTGGGGAGCAGTGGGAAGATAGTCTGGGACTTGGTGTCACCCTTATTCGGCAAGGGGTACCATGTTTATGTGGACAATTTTTACACAAGTGTGCCCCTCTTCAGGCATTTGTTCCTAGAACAGATTGGCTGCTGTGGCACCACGCGACCTAGTCACCGGGCATCCCCCAACGGCTCATTAACACCTGTCTTGCTAGGGGGAGAGGGCAGCCTTGTGTAACCAAGAACTGCTCGCGGTAATGTGGAGAGACAAGCGTGACGCTTACATGCTCTCCTCCATTCACGCAGACACGACAGTCCAAATTGAACGGGCAACCAGTGTCATTGAAAAGCCCTTCTCAGTCCACAACTATAATTTGCTCATGGTTGGGGTGGACTTCAACGACCAGATGTTGGCCCCTTATTTGCTTTCCCGACGCACCAGACGCTGGTATAAGAAGGTGTCTGTATATTTAATTCAATTGGCTATATATAATAGTTTGGTTTTCTACAGTAAGACTGGGAGAACAGGATCCTTCCTCAAATTTCAGGAAGAGATCATCGAGAACCTCCTGTATCCAGGAGGTTCCGTGGCCTCAACCACCAGTGTAGTGAGCCGTCTACACAAGCGGCTCTTCCCCAGTGTCGTTGCTGGTACCTCAACCCAACCGTCACCCCGAAAAAGATGTCGTGTCTGTAGCAGGAGTGGAATAAGGCGTGACACCCGTTATTTCTGTTCTGACTGTCCTGACCACCCTGCCCTATGCCTAGGGGAGTGTTTCCGGAAGTACCACATTCAGGTACACTTAAGGACGTAGGGACAGCACAACACAGGTAGTTTTTCCACTCAGGCTCTAGGGTCTCTCAGGATACTAGGTTTTGTGAGACCCTAACACATAGGGGTGCTGGTGTGCTACAGCAGAAATGTGAAACGGTAGAAACGTCTCCTTTCACTTGGGATAAAGTGTATCATGTACTTCGCACCATCTCTGTGTGATTTACACTTTACACATTGTCCCATGGGAAAGGAGAGGTTTCTGCTAGGAAAATAAAAAGTGAAAAAAAAAAATTAAACAGGTAGCAAGAAAAAGAAATCTTGAGTTAGTTCAGGTTTTAAAAGTTTTGATGTTCAGGTTTTATAAAGTTTGTAACGTTCAAGTTTATGAGCCTGCTGCCTGTTTTTTCTTCTTTTTTTTTCCCCTAACCACCTTTTATTTTCCAAGTAGACCAAGGGGCCAACCAACGAAAATGCTGCAGCACTGATGTGCATTCTGAGAGAAGCATTGCGCTGCTGTCAGAAGACACGTGAAGTCGGTGTACACCCCAAGGTATTCCGTGAGGGTATGGTGAGTTCATGTAAAATTTTATTTTTGTCACAAGTTAGTGGAATATGAGACTTTGTAAGAAAAAAACAAAAAAACATTTCCGCTAACTTGTGACAAAAATAAAAACTTCCATGAACTCACTATGCCCATCAGCGAATACCATAGGGTGTCTACTTTCCGAAATGGGGTCACTTGTGGGGTTTTTCTACTGTCTGGACATTGTAGTACGTCAGGAAACAGGACAGGTGCTCAGAAAGTCAAGTGCGGAAATTCACTTTTTTGCACCATAGTTTGTAAACGCTATAACTTTTACCCAAACCAATAAATATACACTTATTGCATTTTTTTTATCAAAGACATGTAGAACAATAAATTTAGAGAAAAATTTATAGAGACATGTAGTTTTATTTGACAAATTTTCCAACAGAAAGTGAAAAATGTCATTTTTTTGCAAAAATTTGGTCAAAAAAGTAAAATATCAAAAAGTAAAAATTTCAGCAAGAATGAAATGGCACTAAATGAAAGCTCTATTAGTGAGAAGAAAAGGAGGTAAAATTCATTTGGGTGGTAAGTTGTATGGCTGAGCAATAAACTGTGAAAGTAGTGTAGAGCAGAATTGTAAAAAGTGGTCTGGTCATTAAGGGTGTTTAAGCTAGGGGGGCTGAAGTGGTTAACATCCACTGGAAGTAGAATTGTACAGCTCCTTACACAGTGCAGTACTGCAGCTCAGCATTCCCTTTAATAGAGCTGAGCTGCAAATCCATACACAGTTCATGGACAGGTGTGGTGTTATTCCCAGATAAAAACGATGTCGAAAATCTTGGAAAACCATTTGAAATCATGTTCTTTTAGAATCTTTGAGTTGTCTTTTGTCAAGTTGTTATCTTATGTAAATCTTATGCAAAAGTGTTTCTTCCTCATTTAATTTACAATTATGTTAACTGGCCATTATAATTTCCTGTAAGGATGGACATGTCATGTAAGCAGCACTATTGTAAGTAAATATTGTCATGGAAGGTTCAGCCAATATTGTCAGACTCATACATATGTATGCTAAATATAACATGAGGAATAATTAGATACATTATTTCATTTGGGCTCAATGCATATTATACAAGTGCGTCCTGACTTATTTTCCCATTTATATTTCAGGATATCTTCTCGGTGGACATGTGGTCCGGTTTTTCCATGGCCATGATGAATGTTTGACAATCCCATCTACTGACTCAGCAGAAGCTCAGCATAGGTTAGCCTGAGGAAAATGGGGGCTTAGGGCATTTTCAGATGAGTATGCCAACTGCTGGAAACACTCTCTGTAAGGAAGCATGATTTCCTGGACTGGACACTTCTGTGACAGGACCAAACGGCATTACAATGATTTATAATGCTGTGTGTCTCTGCCCGATCTCCATTCTATTGATTTGTACTAAGATAATTCCATCAGTGCAAATCATAACAGGGTAGGTTGGGCAGAGATGCACAGCATTATAAATCATTGTAATGCTTTGCGGTCACAGGAGCAGAGTTTACTGCAGGAAATTATGCTGTCACATGGAACATTTTCCATGCAGCGAACATGTTCATCTGAAATTAGCCTAAATGAGATGAAAATTGTTCGTAAAACATAACTCACAACGTCATAATAAAGCCACGCATGTGATGACCCTCAGTAACCTGGTCCTGTTACTGCATAGGCAATGTAGCCTCTCACCTGTTCTGTTGGGCGGCATGATTAGGACCAGCTGATACTTTTACATTTTTATGTCCGTTTTACATCTGTGAAAAAATATACGTTTTTGTTTCATCTGATGTTCGTAATCGTAAAGAATCTGTGGTTGGTCAGTTTGTTCATTTTTCCCCTCCATGTGTCATCCATATTCCACGGACCTCTAGGCTGAAAATTAATTTCAAGAGAATTTATGATCAATGAAAGATGGACCAAACACAGATGCCCTCCGTGTTGTGTCAGTGATTTTTCACGGACCCAAAGACTTCAATGGGCGTGTTTTGTCCGCATTTCAAACCAAAGTAGTGCACGTCTCCAGAATTTTTCACTGACCCACTGCCAGTAAAACACTACTGATATGTAAACACACACATCAAAATCAATGAGTATGAGTGCTGTCCACAGAAAATGTCAGTCAGTGAACGGAAATGTGAACAAGGCCTGAACACATATTATTCTAATTTTACTCTATGGTTACATCCTGTTTATTTCTGCATCCAGTATAGCAGGTGTCGCTTTGGATTTTACATTTTGTTATAATATGTGTAATTTATATATTTGAGATGTTACAATTCCAATACCATAATACTCAAATACAGTATGATGAACCTTTTTTGTACATAAAATATGCACATAAAATATGTTACAATTTCAGGTTTTCTCATAATAAATGTGTGCTTTTATCTTGCTAGGAAAGTTAATTATGAGGCAGGAGGGGCAGGTGTCCGTGCCAGGTCATTATGGAGGGTGGAACCCTCAGAATAAGGTACCATCATATATTTTCTACATTGCTTATAGCACACTGTCTGTGGAAATCCCTTTCTAATTTTCTTGTTTTGTGTAGTTGGAGTGGAAGTCACATCAGATGGGGGCAGACATTCCGCCTACGGCATATTACAACCGGGCAATATTTGGCACTGACAGAGGACCAAGGATTAGTGTTACAAGACAGAGCAAAGTCTGATACCAAGTCTTCAGCATTCTGTTTTAGAGCATCAAAGGTGAACAAATAATGATTACCTTTACAACTTACAAAGCATGAAATAAAATGCATTGTGATTAGAGATGAGCGAACTTCTATTTTTAGTTCGGCGTCCAAAGTTCGGGTTCGGGTTATCGTAGCATCCCTTTATGGATTCCATAACGGCATTTGGAATCCATAAGGGGCTGCTTCATTGAACCCGAACCTTGGACAACCCTAAGGACCTGGGGTGACGTCACCGTCATGTGATCAGTGCAGGGGCGTGGCTCAGCACTGGATTGATAAGAGGTGATCCAGTGCTGAGCCACGCCCCTGCACTGATCACATGACTGTGACGTCACCCCAGGTCTGTAGGGTTGTCCACGGTTCGGGTTCAATGAAGCATCCCCTTATGGATTCCAAATGCCGTTATGGTCCACGGTAGCGGAATCCATAACGGGATGCTACGATAACCCGAACCCGAACTTTAGATGCCGAACTAAAAATAGAAGTTCGCTCATCTCTAATTGTGATGAAACATTGTACATTTTCATGACGTTCAACTTTCTGTTCCTTAAGTTTAAATTTGTGTATTTACTACATTTCACACCCTATTTTGAAATGTACAAATAAATGTAATTTTTTTCTAAATAAAATAGTACACATAAGAAATGTACAGCTGCATGACTATTTGCTCACACTTGCTTTGCATCCGCCATTGCAAATTCTGTCAGATTTGACAGGAAAAATAGCACCGCTTGCAACGCTATTCTTCCTGTTAAAACAGCAGACACCACATTAAAACCTAATGGACCCTGTAATAAGCCAGAGGAGTCTGTCAATTGTCATGGCAGGGGTGCACCACCAATGAGGTGAGGTGAGGCGATTTCCTCAGGCAGCACAAGGTAGGGCCAGAGGGGGCAGCAGAATGTGGATTAGCTGTTTTTGCAGTATAGTATTGGGAAGCACAATGGGCACAGTATGTGGCACTCTATTACCCTGTATGTTTTGTATGTAATGTTTTCCAAGTATGTCTTTAACAGGAGGGCTCGAGGGAAAGGGGTTAGGTTAAGAAATTAGCATTGTGGGGTTGGGCACCGTTTCAGTTTTCACCTAAGGCAGCAGAAAATCTAGGTGCACCCTGTGTCATGGATATCTGTCAGATGATTAAAATAGCACTTCATCATAGTTTCCATTATTAATAGAAAACACTGTTATAGTTATAATTTTATAAATCGCCTAAACTGTTATTAAAAGGGATTGTGCCAAGTTTTGAAGGTACTAAGTCAGTGGTGGCGAACCTATGGCACGGGTGCCAAAGGGAGCACTCAGAGCTCTCTCTGTGGGCACCCGCACTCTGGAAAAGTCTATGGTATACCAATATATGGTATACCAAGATGGGTGGAACGGGACCCCATTCTTGGGATCAGTGGGGTCCCCGTAGTCTGACCCCTACCAATCAGCTATCCCCTATCCTTTGGATAAGAGATAATTTCAAAACTTGACACAGGATGGCCATATACTGGCCAGCCATCTAATATGCTTGGCGGTGTTCTGATTCTCCCCAAAACAGATGTCAGCGGACAGAAGGATTTAGGCAATTAAATTTCAATGTACCCAATCCACTTTTTCTCAAGGAGATACGTCAACAGATGTGTCTATTAGGGATATTCCCTTCCCTATTGAGAACACATACGTTTTTGGCCAAGCTGAGTGCCTATGGGGAATTGGAAGGAATAGCTGTTGGTTGAAGGAGCATTTAGCAGACACATACCTAATGTATGTGGCCGGCCTCACAGCTGCCCATCCTGATATACTGTGTAGAGATAACCATGAAAATTAGATAAAAATCGCCAAATGGGCAATCATTTGGTTTACAAATGCAGGGTTATTTTTCCAGCTCCCTTCGACATCTACCAACATTTATCAGTAATGTTGGTGATGAAATTGGCCTGCAATACAGATAGATAACTGAACTGAAACAATGCCATGTCTATCCCTTTAATTGTGTCTGATAGTGTAGTTACCCTATTTACTTGAATACGAACAAGCTGCAATATAAGACACTGCAGATAGACAAGAATGGTGCTGTTTCCGAAAAACAAACAGACCCTTTATTAAAATCTCAGGCAAACACTTTAATAGCCACCCCGTACATTTTAGTTAGGAGGTGTGATATCTTTTAATCAGTATTTGGTTATTTGCTGTAGTTGTTAACAGGCTGTAGTTTCCTTTTTTTCCACATGCAGGATATTAAATGGGGGCAGGCGAAATAGGTGAAGTATAAAACATGAAGGAATGGGTCACATTCTTTATCTGGCTCTCCAGGAGTGACCATATGCTATACAAGTCAAGCATTATTGTGTCATTTAGCCCTTTTTAAGCCGTCTCTCTGTCTTAATTTTGGTAACACACAGCTGGCTCTTGGCATTTACAAATAAAACATTGTTAAGGAGGAGTTTATAGTATTTAACTCTGCATAATTAACATGTTCCTGTAAAGGTCACAGTCATTTACTTTGCTGGCCTGCTTTAGCTGAACTGCTTGATAGCCAACTATGAGTCACAGGCCACCAATTTATGCCATGCGTAATTATACAACCAGAGTCTAACGAGCAAACCCAAAATACACTTTAATATCTCTAGCCTTTTGAAGTTTTCCTGCAGGGGGTCAGAATACTACTGATAATCACTGTGTAGCTTTACTGTTTATCTATTTTTCTCTAATTTTTTAGTTGTCCAATTTGAAATCAAAATATCTTATGATATATATAAATGCAGTATTCTGTCAAGTTTCAATATTAATTGCTTCCAGGATGACTATTGTATGTTGAAACCATTATAGGTTGAGTAATCTGTTCCAAAGCCCCAAAATGTCATCTAAGATAAGAGAAAATGAAGATTTAAGATAAATAAGCAGATAACCAAGACAGATAAAGCAAGTCCTGACATATAACAGTTAGGAATAGCTGCTGACTGGCAAATAATTACCAGAGAAGTGGCCTTGATTGGTTGGATCGGAGTCTGAGACATTGTATGTAGAGTCTAGTTTCAACTTACGATGGGCCAGAAAAGACCATCGTGTATTGTAAATATTGAGGCCATTGTATCTTGAGGGATCATATATCTATATATATGTCTTTGGAAAATGTTCATTTGGCTTTTTTGTTCTCAATGCAGGAAAAGTTAGACTCTGGCCCAAAGCGAGACATCGATGGGATGGGAGTTGCAGAGATTAAGTATGGGGATTCCATCTGCTTTATTCAGCATGTAGACAGTGGCCTGTGGCTGACCTACAAAGCTCAAGATGCCAAGACAGCACGACTGGGACCTCTAAAAGAAGGGTAAGTATGCATATTATATGTGGACAGTTTCATTTACAGTGATTACTTTTGTAAACAAGTTATTAAAGTAAAGAACCGTAAATCATTATATTCCATACATCCAAATAAAAGTTCAAAAATGCATGGTCCTCATATGTCGTATTTGTATGCTATTTTCCCTGTTTAGAGCTAGTAGAAACTGAACAGGGAAGTTAAGACTTTCTGGAATAGAGGGGGGATTTATCTTCTCCCTTGCGCTACAAAATTGGCTTTAAAAAGTTTCAAGCTGTGTGTCTGTGATTTTTTAAATGCAACTTTATTGGGGGATCGCAAGTGCCTCTTTTTACACCACCCTCACTACTTTTCCAAAAGGGGCGTGGTAAGAGTATGAAAGGGGTGTGGTCAACACCCAAGACAAATGTAAGGTATCTTAATTTACAGCAGATTTCTGGAGCAAATGAAGCCAGAAATCTATGGCAGCTCAGAGCTGTCATAGATTTCTGTTTAGGCACACAGGTGTATGGTCTAGTGTTCGTTTCCCCTCCATGCCCTTTCCATGCCCAATGTCAGCCACTTTTGAATGTATTTGGGCACTTCAAGAGATTGCTGCTTTCAGGATAACATACAAACCCTGTGAATAAAATGCTTCGGCAATCTGGTTTACAAAATTAAAATTGTTGTTTTTTTTTAGAAAGGTGATCCATATATCTGAAAATAAGTTCTATTTTAAATCTACTTTTATCTGAACAGGCAATCCTGCACCAAGAAGGCCATATGGATGATGGCGTCACATTACAGAAGTGTCAGCATGAAGAGTCCCAAGCTGCTAGAATCATTCGGAACACCACAGGCCTGTTTGGCCAGTTCATCAGGTACAGATTGCTCAGCAGTGTCTAATTTGTGCTGCAAATTTAGCAAAGATTTGTCTATTGATCACCCCTCAGAGGATACAAGAAAACAGTTCTCATAAAGAATTAAAGCAGATATAGGGTCTTAAATAAGTATACCACACCAAGCCCTATCAGTCATGTTTTGCTCAGCGTCTACTATACTGATAACTGTTAGACTGATACATAGATAACTTAGCAAAAATGACCCATAAATGGAGAACATGTAAAACAGTCTATAATATGATGTCATTTTGCTTATTTTTCTGTGCAATGTAAAGCAGTATTTGCAAAACACCAAAAAAGGAGTCCCTAAAATATTCATCTGATCTATAGAGAATTGTTGTTTGCTGATGAGGATCTTTTTTGTTGTAATGGCTAGTGACTTGGATTCTCTGACGGGGAACAACCGGACTGTGACAGCCCCCATCGCCCTGCCTATTGAGGAGGTAGTTCAAACCCTGCAAGACTTGATCACTTATTTTCAGCCTCCCGAGGAAGAACTAGAACATGAAGACAAACAAAATAAACTCCGCTCACTCAAGAACAGGCAGAACCTATTCAAAGAGGAGGTATAAATCCAGGGACCAGAATGATGGGAGTTGTATACTTTGTGTCTAAAATTGTTTCTGTTCTATTGTTTTATCTACCTCTACCTATCACACTTATGTATAGCTGTCATCTTATAGTTTTATATATTTCTATCCTTTTATATAGATCAATATATTTTAGAAAGCCTTTTTCAGGCTATATACCTTGCTATTGTAATGTGTACAGGCAAGAGGTGTAATGTAAAACTTGTAGGCCGCAATTCAAAATCTGGGAAAAGGGCCCCAACCTACCTAAGTGACAGTTATTGTAGTGGTGTCTTCTTATGTGGTAGCAGAGACTTTTGGCCCCTTGGGTGCCAGGGGCACTTAAAATTTCTGCACCTCTTATAACTATTCCCCTGCATCTCAGATATTATCCAGGGGAATAATAATCAAATGTATTGAAGGGGCCATTAAATTACATTTTTTTATCGTTAATGCACAATGTTATGTGCTGCATCCTCTGCTGGGAAAGATGTTAAAGCAGTTGACCAGGATATGAAACCCATGGCTGCTTTCTTCTAGTTACATACCCACACCTGTCCATGGGTTGTGTCTGATACTGCTGCTTGGCTTCATTGCAGTAAATGGGGCTGAGCTACAATACCTCACACAACCCGTGGCTGGATGTGGTATTGTTTCTGTAAGAAAGCAGCCATGCTGTTCAACTGATTGAAAAGAAGCCTCAGCATGTATAGCCAGGTTTACTTCAGTGTAGTAGTGTCTACACTACATTGACTGTGTACAGATATCATATGACAAATTTTGAGTTTCAGCAAAGTGTGAGTTCTTTCCCCAAAGATATACTTGTAGCCGTGTAATATTCTGATTTATATGCAGCCTGGACATGTCATTGCTTTTAATAAAATAGCATCAAATACTAAGGAATCTAATAAATAATTGTTAGTGCTCAATTCCAGCTAAACCTGTGTATGGTGTTGGGTTCACTAAAGCCTGGTGACATTTTTCTTCTTCCATTGATTTATTTTCTGCTAAGAGGTCTGCCATAAGTGCTAAAATAGTCCCTTAGAAATGTGTTAGGATCTCTTCAGTCATATGTACATGTTTGAAGTGAGTCACTGAATGTATGCTACAAATATATTGAGCTGTATACCTCTGCACCAACAACTATACTTTTCAGTACGGTTGAAAAATAGGTATGCTAGCCAAACTTACATGATATGAGACATAAGAATGGTCATACTTTGATAACTCTGCATTCTTCTATAAGTTTACCTGTATTGCTCATAAAATAAACCCATTTGGTTTTCCGACTTTTAACACTTTTGCCTGCTGCGCAGGGAATGCTGGCTCTGGTGCTAAACTGTATTGACCGGCTAAATGTATACAGCACTGCAGCACACTTTGCTGAATTTATGGGGGAGAAATCTGGACCAGCATGGAAGGAAATCCTGAACCTTCTTTATGAATTACTAGGTAAGTGTAAATCAATCAACCTGGATTGTTACATTTTATTATATTGTCAATAACAAATAAGAACAGGAAAGCAATACTAAGTAAGGGTACTACCCCATGGTCAGGTTTGCTGATGCAATCTTTGAAGCCAAGATCAGGAGAGGATCATAAAAGGGGAGAAAGTATAAAGGACAGATTTGACTTCTCTTTTTTAAATCACTCCTAGTTTTGGCTTACAAAACTGCATAAGGAAACTACATGAGAGTAGTGATTGTCAACTGGCAGCGGACAGGTGATCAGCCCCTGCCTCTCCTCTTTTACCTCTTTCCAAATATTACAGTATATTGTCTCAGAATCTAGAGTTTTATACGCCAGAAAGTAACATTTTGAATAATAACATCCCTGACTGTTTTTCCTAAGTATAATCAGCGCTATTAAAAAGGTTTCCCACTATACAGATGTATGACATACAGTACTATATCAATAGTGCACCGTTAAATCAGAGGATCAGTAAAGACAATGATTTCCTGGTTGCATGATCAGCAAGCTCAGATGTTTCCCAGAAATGATAATTTTTATGTTTTTTGTCTTCCTTTGCTTTTTTAAGCTGCTCTAATTCGTGGAAATAGAAGCAACTGTGCACAATTTTCCAATAATTTGGATTGGCTTATTAGTAAATTGGAGCGCCTTGAATCATCTTCAGGTATGTCTACCATAGCCTGTCCTATTCATAAGAAAAGTAGTTACTAATGCTATATGAACGTACATATATGATGGGCCATTAGCTTTCTTAAGTTTATTGCAAATAAGCAGCAGGTAGCATACTGAACAATGCTATATATATATATGGGATGCTGCTGCTCATGGTCATCATTTTTATTAATGGTCATGTGATATACTGAATTGCCCTTCATAAATGTTGCCTTGTGTTGCTGAGAGATAAGAAGAAGCAGCATTCTGAAATAGCAGATCTACTGTACCCAGGGGCGTAACTACCATAGCGGCAGACCATGCGACTGCTATGGGGCCCAGGGCAAGAGGGGGCCCAGTTGGGATCTTCCCTTTTCTACTGGGGGTGAAAACTTGGTCAGGACTCTACCCCTAAAGCAACAACTTTTAGCAAATAAGGCAGTGGAAAAATGGCCCAAGGGTCATTGAAAAGGGTTTAGGCGAAAACCCTTCTGTCCTGTGTGGACGGCCTGGTTTGATCTTTGCTATGGGGCCCTTACTTCTCTATGTACGCCACTGACTGTACCTCTGATGATAATTTACCTATCTGATTTCTTACAGGAATACTGGAGGTTCTACATTGCATCTTGATTGAAAGCCCTGAGGCTTTAAATTTAATAGAGAAGGGACACATACGCTCTATAATTTCTCTTTTGGACAAACATGGACGAAACCACAAGGTATATAGGAATGAATCCCTCTCCTGATGGTTATGGCCACGTGGTGCATGAGGCTGTCATACATGTACACCAGTAGCATGCACCAAAAAAATGAAATAATTAACGAAATTGCTGCACTCCTCTCTTATTATGCCAAGTTCTCAAAATCTTTGTAACAATTTTTAATATGATGGCCCTAATGCCCTAATAATACTATTTCTATGTACTTCATTAATCTATTTTGTATTTTTCTTAGTCTTTTACGTTCCTAAAGTGCACCATTCACTGTGCGCTTAAACCTTAGTTCTCTGTAAACTGCTGACAGCTTGGCGGTGTGCAGAGTATGGAGTGTGACATTTATGAATGGGGCCACAGCAGCGCTGTGAGTATGGGCAGGAGCGCATATTGCTGCATGTCAGCTCTTAGGCACAGGCAGGAGCCCACTCCGCTCAGCTACGTTTTAAGCACAAGTGAAGGGTGCACTTTAGGGATATAAAAGACCAAGAAAAATACAAAATAGATTAATAAAGTATATTATAAATAGTTTTATTAAGGCATTAGGGACATCATATTAAACATTGTTACAAAGGTTTAGTTACTCTTTAAGGCTGGTAAAGTGACAAAGATTTGCAACCAATTTGGATGCTTTTGATTTGTAAATGACATACTGTTGATCCTATTATATGAGAATGTAATATGTAAGTTATAAAGCAAGATTTTTTTCTATTAGATTATACAAATGATAAAGCTTACATATATGGGAAACGTGATCATTATGTTTCCTATTAAATCTTATTTTTTTTCCCTAGGTTCTCGATGTCCTGTGCTCTCTTTGTGTATGTAATGGGGTTGCAGTACGTACAAACCAGAATCTAATTTGTGACAACCTGCTCCCCAGGAGAGATTTGTTGTTGCAAACTCGTTTAGTTAATAATGTCACCAGGTATATTTTCTTCTATTCAATGAGATATTCTTACTTAAAGTGAATGTTTCATCAGAAAATTACTTATTGTTTAAATCACATTTTTATGTTTAACATATTTTAAAAGAATTTTGATAGTTATTTTTAATTTTCCATATTAATATCTATATTAAAAGAAAATCACAAAATCCTGCTGTTCTCGCATTGACCCCAAAGCCTAATAATTGGCGCCACTTTTTGGTGTGTACACTTCACTACCGTTATCTGTCATTCTAACTAGCATATAAGATAGCACCTCTGTGTATATATAAAATGACCTCTGCACAGGTCACACAGTGTGCCTAGAAAACTCTTCCATAGAAGTCAGTGAGGCCCCGTCCTCACCATTGTCTATGGACCATGGGGCTGCCATAAAGCAATTTTCTTAATGCTTTTTAAATGCTGTTAAGAACAGCTCAGGTAAGATGGCCATTCCATAATCATGTTCAAGAAATAGAATAAATAAATCTACAATCGGGAAATAACAGATTACACTAAAAGGATATGGGTTACTATCTGGTTTTAACTGGCAGATAAAATTTCTTTAAGTTCTTTTATACTGGCTTTAGACGTAAAAGAGTGGACATGGTGCTTATTAATTGGGCCGTAAAGAAGCTTCTACAACACTGTACTTTTACCACATAAATTAAGCAGACATATTGAGGTGAAAGTTTTAAATGAAGCTGATTTTCTAGATTTTGGGCTGTTTGCCTTTGTTAACTCTCATTAAAAAAAAAAAAGGTCTCATATATAGAAATTAACTACAATGTGTGCAAATCATGTGAAATGGAAAGTTTTACTATACATTTCTATTCCTGAGAATGTTACATTGATTGAGGTTAATTATATTTACATTTATTTTGCAATTTCTTTTTTCAGCATGAGGCCAAATATCTTCCTGGGTGTAGCTGATGGTTCAGCGCAATACAAGAAGTGGTACTTTGAGATGATTATAGATCAGGTTGATCCATTTCTAACTCCAGAGCCAACTCACCTGCGTGTAGGTTGGGCTTCCACCTCTGGTTATGCTCCTTATCCTGGTGGAGGTGAAGGATGGGGAGGCAATGGTGTAGGTGATGATCTTTTCTCTTATGGCTTTGATGGTCTCCATTTATGGTCTGGTAAGTGAATTTTGGGAATGTCTCTTTATATTAAAAGGGATGGAGCAAAATGATTTAGCTCCAATTTATCTTTGAATTCATATTAGGCACATAGCACAATGGCTTTATCTTTATTGTGCTAGTCGTGTATCTTATTGCCTCTTTTTCTATGTTATGGTAAGATTGGTAATAATGGCAGCCAATGATGACTCCTGTCACCTAAGTGACAAATCATTGCAAATACAAAAACTTTTGTCCATGACAGATGGCCTTTTAGTATGAAATTGATTTTGTTTGGCCAGTTCTTGAAGTAATAGTCATCAAACATGACAACTGTCTTAATTTAGGCACGGAGCGACACCTGATAAAAGCGTCAGATCAATGTACACTTGTTTGCCTGTAGTTACTGGCTCATACTGAATATCTTGCTTAGGCAGCATAATGCTGCTTTCCTCTGGGTATCAATGAAATGAATCCACCACTGAATCCCGAGCTTAACACGCTTTGGAAACTTGGAAGAGAAGACAATCATGCACTTGCCAGTTGGAGGGATTTGGGCAGGGCGCTCTGTTCATAATACAACAAAACTAATTTCCTTCCTATAATCCACTGCCTATAAATGCAGCAGCTGCGTATAACTGGACAGCAGTAATTCCTCAGACTATGAAGTGACTCCGACCTCCTGTCACCACACTACACAACTCGCTTTCACTGCTACAGTGCCAGATGATTGCAGCAAACACGTCTAGACTTGGCGTCCTGCCTAAGTAAACGTGCTGCTTGTTGGGTAAAAGTGGACATGTGTAACTGATGACAATAACAAACCATTTATTTCCTCACACTTGATAGGACATATTCCATCTGTCCACTATAGCCAAAGAGGAAGACTACTTGCAGTAATGCACTTTGTTTCCTGTCTTGTCTTATTGTCTATTATGTTAAAAAGGTTGTCTCATTACAGCGATGACTTTAAAAATGAGAGCATCCGGCTCCTGAGACCCCAAGCACATGGCTGTTTTGCAGTGGGGAGTTTTCATCAGCTGTCCATTTGCCTTTCAGTGACCACAACATTTAAATGGAAAGCTGCTCCTTAGAGAAAGAGGACCCTCCTTTATCAAGCCCATATACCCTAATATTATTATGATTAGAGATGAGCAAAGTATTGAAAATTTTAATTCAGCAACTTTGCCAAAGTTAGCCAAGAAATTTGATTTGTTACTAGGTAATTTGTCAGGAATCACTATTAATCAGGTATACCCAAGCCACTCTGTCTTAGGGTATGGCCACACGGAGCGGCCGTGCTGCAGGCAGGTTGCGGACATGCTTCAGTGAAGAACCACTCAGCCAAAAAGCCCACATCTGCCTTTCATTTAATAATGAAGACCGCACTGTATAGTCCTTCTTCATTGTCAATGGCCACGCTGCACCTTTAAACTGGGGCTGTTGCTGGTATGGGGTTTGGCAGGTTAGGTGGGGGCACAATATGCATATTATTGCTGTTCTGGCCTGCAATCTCCTGCAAGTTATTTGACAGTAAATACAGAATATTAATCAGCTCTGGCATACCCACTTCTCCAACCCCAGCGCACTCCTGTCCTACAGGTAGAAACCCTTCATCTGCCAACTGCTTATCCTCCTTTTCCACATCATCTAATATCGATAAGAATATGTCATCCAGCTCCTCCTCTCTCTGCATCTTGCAGACTTTTCTAGGACATGGAGACTTTGCAGGATGATTTAGAAGAAGTTAAGCCCGCAAAAGATGAGGAGTGCAGACTGGAGGGTATTGGTTGGCAGGCTGGCAGTGGAATAATAAAGGCTTCCATCTCATTAGTATTTAATAACATACAGTATCTTAGTTTACAGCTGATGTAGGAATAAGTAAATGTAGGAATAAATAAATAAAAGTGACGCAGAATAAGTCTCCCTGCAATCTCCTTCTCCAATATTCTTCTATTATTCATTTTCAGCAATACTGTCCTTAGCGCATGAGCGTCTACCACATCTCTCCTTATGCTCAGCTCACAGGACAATGGCAGAGACCACGTGGAATGAGGGTTTTATAGGGCTGTGACTTCATAGGGAATGGTTATCTGTGGATTGGCTGGCTGCACAGCATTATGTGTGATCTCACGTTCCCGGGTGATCTCACGTTTTCACTTTGTAACATGTGGAGGAGACATTTTAGGAAAAACTGATTAGTTACCACAAAGCACAAGGAAATTCGATTCCTTGCGAATCAAAGTTTCTGCTTTGAATGCTTCGCTTTTCTTAACGCTAATTATGATGATATACAGTAAAGGAATTTTTCATATTGTTAGGAAATGCCCTTACTTCGTGTCTGACTGTGGCTGGTTTTCTACTGCATCCATTTCAAAGTTTTTCTTTGCATATTGGTGCTCCAAGTCACCAGCTCAGCCCCATTCACTACATGGCAAATGTGTGGTCCAGCAGCAGATTGTTATACCCTGTAGCTTGACATAGCTTATCACTGGGGTGACTATCTTTGAAGAAAAGGTTGTTTTCTTGACACAACCCCCTTAAGATCTGTATTGTGTTTTTGTAGAGGTGTTTTTTAGAAGTGCTACTGGCTCAGTTGCCTAAAATAGACCATTCGGTGCTGTGAGTGATCTCAGCAGTCTACAAAGGGGAAAAAAAAGTGATGTTATATCTGTGAAGTTCAGATGCAGCCTATGGAGAACAATTCACGTCTCTTTCTATTCTCACCGTGACTCATTCAACACACCCTTTGCCCTTGTTTCTTCATTGACGTATAAGGCAGAAATTAAGCGAAGTGCTTTGTATTTGACTGACAGTAGAGCAGGATAATTACGATGCTATCTACAATCAATCTGCGTTGTTGCTCTTCACATTCAGCTTTCTTTGTATTGAGACTTGTGTTTTAGCAGATGATTAATATAAATGTACTATAGTGACCCTCTTACTCCCTAATGTCTCATTACTTTCTATAGGACGGGTACCGAGGGCCGTGGCTTCAAGTAACCAGCATTTATTAGCATCTGACGACGTGGTCAGTTGCTGCCTGGATTTGGGGGTGCCTAGTATTTCTTTTCGCATTAATGGACAGCCAGTCCAAGGCATGTTTGAGAACTTCAACACCGAAGGTCTCTTTTTCCCAGTCGTAAGCTTTTCTGCTGGGGTAAAGTAAGTCATTTTTACTACATGTATTTTTTTCCTTTAATAGTATTGGATTTTAAGACTGTGGCAAAACATTTGTGTTTTGTTCAACTAATACTGTAAATGGTGACTTTCATTGCAAAGTACATACCGATAACTTGAGACTTATAACACATTTGTCGCAGGAAACATTAGCGAGAATTCCAATGGCTTTTGTTGTGTTAAAGGGATTATGCCATGATTCATGTGAAAAATAGAAATCAGACATCATATAGTACATGAAAATCTCTTTCTTACAAAGCTAGAACCTGCCCTGTACCTCCCATGAATCCAAAGATTAATCGCCCTAATTGTTCTGCTGATTATCTTCAGGTTGGCTGCTCAGGGGCGTGTGCTTTCTGATGCAGCTTTCTCACTGTAACTGCCTCAGCTTCTAACAGAACATATGGCTGGGGGCAGCTGAGGATTTAAACTTAGCGTGTGTGACCAGACAGACAACAAAATAAACAAAAGGACAAACAACAGGTGGCGCTATACAGATATATTTTATTGAATAGCTCACTGGCCATACTAAATTTTAATTACCGGTATATTCATTTAGAAAAGTATTCAGATCCAGGAGCTGGTTTGAAAAATATTGAAAATGCTTTGTGACACTACTCCTTTAATGGCTGGTTCAAAAGTTGTGATCAGTGAGCATCTTGCATAGAAAAATTCTATAATCTGAACATATGCAGTGAAGTGAAAAGAAAATGAAAAGGGTTGTGTCATTTCAGCAAATGGCATTTATCATGTAGAGAAAGTTTATGCAAGGCACTTACTAATGTATTGTGATTGTCCATATTGTCTCCTTTGCTGGCTGGATTCATTTTTCAGTTGCATTATACACTGCTCATTTCCAGGGTTGGATTGCAGCGGTGGTCATCCTTGCAATCTGTAGGAAAAGCACCGGCCTCTCTGGTGGCTGTAACTATGGGACATAGGCATAAAGGCAGCTCCCATCGTGGCCACTTCGTATCTGTGCCGCAGGGTGGTCATAACCCGGGATACAAGCAGTGTATAATGTAATGGAAAAATGATTCCAGCCAGCAAAGGAGGCAATATGGACAATCACAATAAATTAGTAAGTGCCTACATGATAAATGCCATTTGCTAAAATGAGTCAATTGTACTGGGAGATCTTTAAAACCGGTTTATGACTTACTGTCTTTTAGGGTCCGATTTCTTCTTGGTGGTCGACATGGGGAATTTAAGTTCTTACCCCCAGCTGGCTATGCTCCATGCTATGAGGCCCTGTTGCCAAAAGAGAAGATGAGAGTGGAGCCTGTAAAAGAGTACAAGAGAGACTATGAAGGAGTTCGGGATTTGTTGGGTACAACACACTTTCTGTCCCAAGCGTCATTCATCCCTTGTCCCATTGATACCAGCCAGGTATAACTTCTTCAGATTCCCACCAAATGTTTTAAAGTGATATATGTTTCAACTACACAGATTGTTTTCATAGCAGCAGTCGGGCTCAGGCACATTCCAGAAAAAAAAAGGGGGTCAGTCAGCACGTCCCTGTATGCAGGTGCACATAGCCATGGTAAAATATACATACAAACACAGAAATGCAACAGCACTCTGTTTTTTTTTTATCGTAGGAGGCCTGTTTAATGAAGTGTCCCCTCAATGTAGCTTTCATGGCACACCATAGAGTGCTATCCGAGGTTTGACCATTGTTATTGTCTTGAAAGAAATGTAGGGTGAAGACGTATATTGTTCTGTCACACTTACACTTATGGTGTGTGTGGTCAGACCACGTAATAGTTTGAATAGCTGTCGATTCAAACCCTGGATTTTTTGTTTTATATATATATATATATATATATATATATATATATATATATACATTTTAAAATATTTAAAAGCTTTATTTAACAATTTTTTTCTTCTTTTTTAACCAGTCCCCGACCGCCGCACGCAGGATTGCGTCCTGCGGGCGGCCGGGATCTTCTGTTTGACGCGCCGGGCGTCATCTCGCGAGACGCGAGTTCCTGTGAACGCTGCGCGCGCGTTCACAGTGAAGCGCTGCTCGAGAGTTGGACTACAGCCTGCCAGCGATGATCAATCGCTGGCAGGCTGTAGATGCGATATAAATCGCATCAAACAGCTATATCAGACGCTGTTTTATGAACAGCGTCTGATATAGCTGCTAGCCTGGTCCTCTGGTGGTCCCATTTTCTGGGATCGACCACCAGAGGACCAGGTAACACAGTAAAAGTTGCACCAAACACTACACTTACCCCCCACCCCCCTCACCTATTAACCCCTTGATCACCCCATCTAGACCCCTGATCACCCCCCTGTCATTGATCACACCCCTTGTAAGGCTTTATTCAGACGTCCATATGTGTTTTGCGGATCCGTGGATTCACGGATCCGTGGATTCACGGATCCGCGGATCCGATCCGCAGATCCTCAAAACACGGACACCGGCAATGTGCTTTCCGCATTTTGCAGATCCGCACATTGCCAGAACTATATAGAAAATGCTTTCTTGTCCGCAATTGCGGACAAGAATAGGACATGTTCTATATTTTTGCGAACGGAAGTGCAGACTCGGAGCGCGGATCCGTAATTCCGGATCCGAGCGGGACAAAGTCTGTCCCCATAGAAATGAATGGGTCCGCAATTCCGTTCCGCAAACAGAATTTCGGACGTGTGAATGGGGCATAAGGGTCCCTTATCACCGCCAGTTAGTTAGCTACTTGTTAGGTAGCTAGCGCCCAGCCCACCGCACCGCAGTCACTGATTTTGGCAGAGATTTTTTCATCCACATTGATCGATGCGAATGAAAAAATCTGTGCCGTTCATTTTTTTTTTTTCAGCGCAGAGGCTGAACGGAAAAAAATCTCATTACCCGTATGCGTCAATATACGGAGAATCGCAGAAACTCCTAATGCTGGCCATACGTGTAATGATTGCGGAGACCCTCAAATGCCAGGGCAGTACAAAACCCCACATGTGACCCCATTTTAGAAAGAAGACACCCCAAGGTATTCCGTGAGGGGTATGGCGAGTTCATGCAAAATTTTATTTTTGTCACAAGTTAGTGGAATATGAGACTGTAAAAAAAAAAACAATTTCCGCTAACTTGTGCCAAATTTTTTTCTGTGAACTCGCCATGCCCCTCACGGAATACCTTGGGGTGTCTTCTTTCACAATGGGGTCACATGTGGGTATTATACTCACCTGGCATTTTAGGGGTCCTAAAGCTGTGAGAATCCAAATGCGTAAAATGGCCTGTGAAATCCTAAAGGTACTCATTGGTTTTAGGGCCCCTTTGCGCATCTTGGCTGCAAAAAGTGTCACACATGTGGTATCGCCGTACTCAGGAGAAGTAGGGCAATGAGTTTTGGGGTGTATTTTACATATACCCATACTGGGTGTGAGAAATATCGCTGTAAACGACAACTTTTTACATTTTTTATTCAAAGTTGTCAATATACAGAGATATTTCTCTCACCCAGCATGGGTATATGTAAAAATACACCCCAAAACACATCGCCCTACTTCTCCTGAGTACGGCGATACCATGTGTGACACTTTTGCAGGCAAGATGCGCAAGGCCCAAATTCCAATGAGTACCTTTTAGGAGGGCATTTTTACGCATTTTTCTTCTCACGCTTTAGGGCCCCTAAAATGCCAGGGCAGTATAAATACCCACATGTGACCCCATTTTGGAAGAAGACACCCCAAGGTATTCGCTGAGGGGCATAATGAGTTCATGAAAATTAAACTTTTGTCAAAAGTTAGCGGAAAGGGAAACTTTGTGAGAAAAACAATAAAAATCAATTTCCACTAACTTGTGCCAAAAAAAAATATTCTATGAACTCGCCATGCCCCTCATGGAATACCTTGGGGTGTCTTCTTTCAAAAATGGGGTCACACGTGGGGTATTTCTACTGCCCTGGCATTTAGGGGCCCTAAAGCGTGAGAAGAAAAATGCGTAAAAATGCCCTCTAAAGGTACTCATTGAATTTGGGCCCCTTGCGCATCTTGCCTGCAAAAAGTGTCACACATGTGGTATCGCCGTACTCAGGAGAAGTAGGACGATGTGTTTGGGGTGTATTTTTACATATACCCATGCTGGGTGAGAGAAATATCTCTGTATATTGACAACTTTGAATAAAAAATGTAAAAAGTTGTCGTTTACAGCGATATTTCTACACGCAGCATGGGTATATGTAAAAATACACCCCAAAACACATTGCCCTACTTCTCCTGAGTACGGCGATACCACATGAGTGACACTTTTCTGCAGCCAAGATGCGCAAAGGGGCCCTAAACCAATGAGTACCTTTAGGATTTCACAGGCCATTTTTATGCATTTGGATTCTCACACTTTAGGGGCCCCTAAAATGCCAGGTGAGTATAAATACCCCACATGTGACCCCATTTTGGAAAGAAGACACCCCAAGGTATTCTGTGAGGGGCATGGTGAGTCCACAGAATTTTTATTTTTTGGCACAAGTCAGCGGAAATTGTTTTTTTTTTTTTATTTTGTTTTTTACAAAGTCTCATATTCCACTAACTTGTGACAAAAATAAAATTTTACATGAACTCACCATACCCCTCACAGAATACCTTGGGTGTCTTCTTTCCAAAATGGGGTCACATGTGAGGTATTTATGCTGTCCTGGCATTTTAGGGGCCCCTAAAGGGTGAGAAGAAGTCTGGAATCCAAATGCGTAAAAATGCCCTGTGAAATCCTAAAGGTACTCATTGGTTTAGGGCCTTTGTGCACCCAGGCTGCAAAAAGTGGCACACATGTGGTATCGCCGTACTCAGGAGAAGTAGGGCAATGTGTTTTAGGGTGTATTTTTATATATACCCATACTTTGTGTGAAAATATCTCTGTAAACGACAACTTTTAAAAATTTTATACAAAGTTGACAATTTACAGAGATATTTCTCTCACCCAACATGGGTATATGTAAAAATACACCCTAAAACACATTGCCCTACTTCTCCTGAGTACGGCGATACCACATAAGTGCCGCTTTTTGCAGCCTGGGTGCGCAAAGGCCCAAATTCCAACGAGTACCTTTAGGTTTTACATGGCGCTCACAATTTAGCCCCGCCCAAAATGCCAGAACAGTAAACACACCCCACAAATGACCCCATTTCGGAAAGTAGACACCCCAAGGTATTCACTGAGGGGCATAGTGAGTCCGTCTGAGATTTTTATTTTTTTTGCCAGAAGTTATCAGAAATTGAAACTTTTTTTTTTTTTCTCAGAAAGTGTCAATTTCCGCTAACTTGTGAAAAAAATGAAATGATACATGAACTCACCAAGCCCCTCCGCAAATACTTTGGGGTGTCTTCTTTCTAAAATGGTGTCATTTGGGGGTATTTATACTATCCTGACATTCTAGCACCTGAAGAAACATGACAGGCGCTCAGAAAGTCAGAGCTGCTTCAAAATGCCGAAATTCACTTTTTGCACCATAGTTTGTAAACGCTATAACTTTTACCCAAACCAATAAATATACACTTATTGGATTTTTTTTTATCAAAGACATGTAGAACAATAAATTTAGAGAAAATTTATATAGAAATGTAGTTTTTTTGAAAAATTTTACAACAGAAAGTGAAAAATGTCATTTTTTGCAAAAATTTCGGTAATTTTTGATTAATAGCAAAAAAGTAAAAATGTCAGCAGCAATGAAATACCACCAAATGAAAGCTCTATTAGTGAGAAGAAAAGGAGGTAAAATTCATTTGGGTGGTAAGTTGTATGACGGAGCAATAAACGGTGAAAGTAGTGTAGTGCGGAATTGTAAAAGTGGCCTGGTCATTAAGGGTGTTTAAGCTAGGGGGCTGAAGTGGTTAATCTCAGTAGGGGACCTGAACCTGGGAGCATTTGGTTGCTTGTACTAAACACTGCAATACTTCTGTATTGCAGTATATAGGAAATTTACTGCCATCTTATTTAAACCCTTCCATAGGGTCGCCCCTACCCCTCCCTCTGTCTAAAGGGTGCATTAGAACTGCCGATTTTTCAGCATACAATTGCAAACGAGCATTCGTTAGCGATCATCTGGCAGTGTAATACTGCTGCCGATGAACAAGCAAACGCTCATTCATCGGGCAATCCAAATCTTTTGATAGGTTAAAAAATTTTCATTTGCAGGCGGCAGATCATGGTGTCTAATCACAATCTGCTGCCGGCAAACAATGATTCAGTGTAGACAAGAGCGATGGTATAACAATCGCTCCTCCCTATACTGAGGAGGAGATCGCTGCATGTAATAGCCAGCGAGCGCTTCCTCCCGACAATCGCCTGTTAAATCAGGCTGTCTAATACACCCATAACCCCTTGATTACAATATCTGATGGGTTTAATGACTGGAATCTGCATGCTGGTGTATAGCACAGGTATCACCCACCGCATATGCATCAAACTCACACCTAATCCCACTCCACATGTTCCCTTTAACTAATGCAGTATGGAAAGGGGTTAACAGGTTATTTCCATCTGATAAAGTGATGGCATATCATCAGAATTTACAATAAATATTTGATTAGCGGGAGTCCAGTCCTTGGGACCTCAACTGATGTTCAGAATGAAAGGGCCACATGCACTAAATGAATCTGCTAGGTATATAGCACTAAATGAATCTGCTAGGTATATAGCACTAAATGAATCTGCTAGGTATATAGCACTAAATGAATCTGCTAGGTATATAGCACTAAATGAATCTGCTAGGTATATAGATCATTCCCCATATTTATGCCATTTGAGTGTTTACAGTTGAAAATGATTCTATACTTAGATTTAGATAGATCAGAAGCTGAGCTTTTGCAAACACTTTGGTTTACTTTACTTGTATTGATGTGTACGGTGATAGATATAGTCAGTACTATAGGCTTTAATCCATTTCCCTTTAGGAACACTCTCTTGCCTAATGCTAGTAATAACCATTTAGGATTTTGTTAATGTATTGAGCTTTATGTAGTATGTGAATATAACAACATGTATTTATCTTATTAAGACTAAAAATGTGTCCCTTTATAGATTGTTTTACCTCCTCATCTTGAGAAGATCCGAGACAAATTAGCAGAAAACATCCATGAACTTTGGGGTATGAATAAAATTGAGCTTGGTTGGATCTACGGCAAGGTACGTAATCATTCTTTTCAATTTGTAGAAACTGTGCACATATTAGTCCGAAAATCTGAAACAAGTTTGAAAAAGCTGAATAGTAGAATCTATCAAGTTTCTTATTAAATGGTATATTCAAACAGGTATTATTGCAATTTTCTCTGTAAGTCAATGTCTCATCCCAGAAGAGTCTTGGTATTGGCTGACCAGATACTCTTATCCCTGAACTCATCTTACATTCTTATGTTAAGGTTGGCACAGAAAAATAATTACTATTTTAGCGAAGACTACGGTATAGCATCTCACATAGAGAACCAGAACACTTAACATGTTAAATACACAAGGGGTCATTTATCAAACCAGATGCGGCTGGTTTTTGGTCTAAAAATGTTGCACAATGCGCCAATTGCAACTTTTTAGAGACATTTCCGCGGCATTTTAGAGACACGCCGCTTTTCAACGTGGTCTATGTTTAAGGCAGAAAAGTGGATTATGGCACATTTACTGTTTGTAACACTTGAAGTGTCACGGAAAAGTCCCATCCTATGCCAAGCAGCCTCATTTTTTTAGAGCTAAGACACACATAACACAATGCTATTGCACAAAATAAATTTCATAAATTTGGTGCAGCCATAAAATGTTAACCGCACTTAAATGTGACATAAACAATCTCAAATAATAAGTGACCCCCACAGTTTTCAAAGTTAAAAGGGTTGTCCCATCTCCCCTGATTGATATGAGGGGCGTTGATTTGGAAGTTGATTGACATTATAAGCAGCCTGCTGATAAGTCATTGCACTGCTTGCATGTACAAGCATATTCCCAAGTTGCTAGTGAAGCATTTTCATTAACATCCTCAGGGCAGAGGGACGATAAAGTGAGCAGCCAGTGACGGAGTGATCAGAACAGCTCCAAAGCTAATGCACATGCCATGGAGTTGGGATTTTTTCCACTGCTTCATTTTCTAAAAGTTGTTCCTTTAGAGCAGTGCTTCTCAATTATTTTCTGTCATGCCCCCTAGGAAGAAGAAAACATTTCGCGCCCCGCGCGACTGTAAATAGTATCATTTGTCTATAAAATTGTTATAAGTACACCAATCTCCCCACAGACGAGGGCCATTAACACCCCCCAAACCCCTCCATTAACCCCCTCCCCAATCATGTGCAGGGTCCAGGCTTCCCCCTCCCCCAAATCGTGTGCAGGCTCTCTCCCCCAAAATCATGTGCAGGCTCCATTAACCCCCTCCCCAAATCATGTGCAGGCTCCATTAACCCCTCCCCCAATCATGTGCAGGCTCCATTAACCCCCTCCCCCAATCATGTGCAGGCTCCATTAACCCTCCTCCCCAATCATGTGCAGGCTACAGTAACCCCCTCCCCCAAATCATGTGCAGGCTCCATTAACCCCCTCCCCAATCATGTGCAGGCTACATTAACCCCCTCCCCCAATCATGTGCAGGCTCCATTAACCCCCTCTCCAATCATGTGCAGGCTACATTAAACCCCCCATACTTACCTCCCTGGAAGTGCTGGATGCAGGCCTCTTCCGGCCTGTGTCCCGCTCTGCACTCTTCTCAGGCGGCGCGATGACGTCATCGCGCCGCTTGAATCTGCTTCTGATAGGCTGCCGGCACAAGGCCCGCAGCCTATCAGAGGAGCAGGGGAGGGAGACGCCTCTCCCTCCACTGCCGCACAGCACAGCGGACGGCGATACAGATCACTATGGAGATGAACGCTTACACAGTGGAAGCGTTCATCTCCTGTGACCTGGAGCCCCCCTTTACGGAGCCTCGCGCCCACTATTTGAGAACCACTGCTTTAGAGGTAGAGTCTTGACCACGTTTTCACCTCCAGTAAAAGAGAAGATAATCCCAACTAAAACTGGGCCCTCTCTTGCCCTGGGCCCCATAGCAGTCGCATGGTCTGCCGCTATGGTAGTTACGCCCTTACTGCTCAGCTCCTCCTGCTCTATAACCTGCTGCCTGCAGATTACACTGCATTTTCATGGTGACAGATTCTATTCAAGTGTCACTTTAACGTTTGCTGCATATTTTCTTCATTTCTAAGGAGAGGTTTTTATATCTGTTTCTAGGAGCTTTTTTGTTATTTTCCAGCTGAATTTTTCACAGTTTTACTGGTCAGAAAAGTCATGTTTAGTACTATTATCTCTTTAGCTTGTAATAGCCAGTGCAAAATATAAAAGAAAAAGGAACGCTTCAAAGGTAGAATTGTTCTATATGAAAATCTGTATGAATGATATACTTGAGCTATGGCAGTGGACCCCTTCTGGTGTCTCATCCAGAGGTAGGTCAGGAAGAAGATGGATCTCTTTAGGCACTGCCCCCAGGCGCCAGCAAAAAAATATTTTAATTGTGATCCAATAAACAACCTGTTTTGGACCCTAACCACATGTCTATCTAAAATTTTTGGGGAACCGCTAAATGAGATCCATTTTTCTTCCCCATGAATATAGCTCATGAATAAAGTGTTTTTTTTTCCTTTTTTTTATTCTGTTGCATTTAGAGGTAAATTTAGATGAATAGCCAATGGTCCCACTGGTTTTGTTTTCTGGGAATATACAAATATGGCAAAATCTCTAAAACCGTACTAATATCCAGCGACGTGTCACCTAAGTAGGTCAGCGAATTACAGGCCACTGTAGTGGTGTGTCGAACATAGTGACGTCACTACAGTAGGTTGTGACATGACAACATGACCTAGGATAGGTGAAATAAATAAAAAGTACATTTACTGATAACTTTGTTGTTTTAACATTTTGAGAAATTTTAGGAATATTTTCATCTCAGACACTGATGGCATATTGGTAAAATATTTATGTTACTTATTTATATAGCGCTGACATATTCTGCAGCGCTTTACAGACATTATAATCACACTGTCCCCAATGGAGCTCACAACCTAAGTTCCCTATCAGTGTGTCTTTGCTGTATGGGAGAAAACCGGAGTACCCGGAGGAAACCCACGCAAACACAGAGAGAACATACAAACTCAATGCAGATGTTGTCCTCAGTTGGATTCAAACCTAGGACCCCAGGGCTACAAGACACCAGTGCTAACCACTGAGCCACCATGCTGCCCAGAAGAATATGCCACCTCTGGGACCTGCTGCTATTTCCAAAGTGGGTTCCTCCTGATGTGTAGGAGAGCACACCGCCATTCACCTATATGGAAGTTTTGACAATAGCCCAGCACTGGATTGCCTATTTACTGCAGTACCGTAGCGGTGACTGGAGAGGTGGTCATGCATGCACAGTGCACTGTCCTTCACCTCAGGGGCCCATTCTGGAGATAGATGCGGGTCCCACCTCTGGGACACATACCTACGGTATCTGACAGTCATATCCCATCAATGTCTTTGATAGGCAAACCCCTTTAATCTTTGGCAAGCTGTTAAAGATGGAAGGCATCTATTATTATCCATTATGCTTTCTTTTTTAATTGATGTCAATGTGACCATAACCTTACATGACTGAAATAAATATAAGCGAAATCCAGACAAATGTTTAGAAGGACTGTAGTTCTGAGCTATTTAACCTTATTGTTCTTGTTTTAGGTGCGAGATGATAATAAACGTCAGCATCCTTGTTTGGTAGAATTTTCTAAGCTTCCAGAAACTGAAAAGAATTATAACCTGCAAATGTCCACTGAAACTTTAAAGTGAGTTTAAACTATTTCTCAATCCTGTGTAGATTTTCTCTATCTGTTTAAAGTAAAATGAGCCGTACCAACTCTGACTGCATTGAATTCAATGAAAATGTAATCAATGAAATCAAAGTAAACTTACAATATGAACATTTGACCTCATTTAGTAAAGTGAGTTCACCTAGATTTTGGTCTAAATTGCACCAAAAAGTGTTGCAATGTGGCACATCTAGGTTTAGAGAGAGAGCTTCTACACCAAGTCTGAAAAGAAATGTGGTTTGCTGGCAAAAGGTATGGTTTCATGTGAAAGAGGTGTGACTTAAAGGGGTTGTCTCACTTCCATAAATTGCATTTATCATGTAGAGGAAGTCAATACAAGGCACTTACTAATGTATTGCGATTGTCCATATTGCCTCCTTTGCTGGCTGGATTCCTTTTTCTAGAACTGCATATTTGCTTAAAGGGGTTCTCCGGGAATGAAGAAAATGGAAATACTTAAATAGTACTTCATTATAAATTTATTCCCAAATGCCTTACATTAGTTATAATGGCTCGTTTTGTCTGGGGAGCAATCATTAGGAGAAACAAAATGGCTGCTGTCCTATTAGTACACACAAAAACTGTCCTAATCACACATGAGGACAAGTTACTTCACATCACTGAGCTAAATAACTGCCTCATCCTCCTCTCTGCTCTACCTGTCAGGGATTATGACCCTGAATACAGATGATAAGATCTTTAGCTGAATCTCTGTTGGAATTGAGTTCATGAGGCGACATGAGGTACAGTCTCCATTACCACAGTCTGTCCCGTCCGTCCTCTCTATACGTCATGTCTCCTCATGAACTCCATTCCCACAAAGATTCAGCTATCATATTAAACTGTATTCAGGATTATAATCCTTGACAAGCAGAGCAGTGAGGAAGATGAGGCAGCTTTTTACCTCAGTGTTGTAAAGTAACTTGTCCTCTTGTGTGATTAGGACAGGTGCTATCTGTACTAATAGGACAGTGGCCATTTTGTTTCTCCTAATCCTCACTCCTTAGACAAAACTTTATATCATTATAACTAATGAAAGGTATTTGGGAATATATTTATAATAAAGTAACATATTTTATTTTGTTTAATTCCCGGAGAACCCTTTTAAGATCTCATTCACACAAACGTATTTTTGGTCCACATACGATCCGCATTTTTGCTGATGCGGACCCATTCATTTCAGTGGGGCTACAAAAATTGCGGACAGCATACCATGTACTGACTGCATCTGTATGTCCGTTCCGTGGCCCTGCAAAAAGATAGAACATGTCTTGTTCTTGTCCGTTTTGCAGACAAGGATAGGAATTTTACAATGGGTCCACAAAAACGGATGCAACACAGATGTCATCTGTATTTTGCGTATCTGTGTTTTGCAGACTGCAAAATTCATGAGGTTGTGTAAATGCAGCCTTAAACTGTCAAGGCATATTCTGATGACATACAGATTAATGGTACTCTGCAATCTAGAGTCTAATAAAGGGGTTGTCTGTCCAGTAAAATTAACAAATAACACCTACCTCACTAATCCGCATCTGCAATCACTGTCTAAGGCGTCATGCACACAAACGCATTTTGGGTCCGTGTCCGAGCCGCATATTTTGCGTCTTGGGTGCGGACCCATTCACTCAATGGGGCCGCAAAGATGCGGACAGCACTCTGTGTGTTTTGCGGATTGCGGACCGCAAAACACCAACGGTCGTGTGCATGAGGCCTTAGGCAGGTTACTGCCATGGCCAGTGATGGCTGAGAGGTAATTTTATGTGTGACGAGACAGACCAGTGGGGGACCCAGGAAGCACAATAATGGGAGTGAGTGATAAGGTGAGTATAAATAGTTTATTTTTTTTTTGTTCCTTTCTGACCATTACAAAAGCAAAAAATAACCCTGTGCAAACAAACATGCCACTCCCCTCACAGGAAGATTGGTGTTTCATGTTAGTTTATTGCTACACAAACAAGTAAATCGCAACTTTTTAAATTACAGAAGCATCTAGTACAGAAATCACATGGTTAATGTTGGTACATTTCTGTTACTTTTGGTTAATCTTGTCATCAGCCTTACTATTTCATACAATATTGATATAAATAATATATTTTGTTTGCATAGGACTTTGCTGGCTCTTGGATGTCTCATTGTTCATTCAAATCAAACTGCTGAAGAAAATCTGAAAAAAGTTAAACTCCCAAAAAGTGAGTAGACCAAAATACCTTAAGGGCCCTCCAACTTTTTTTTTTTTTTTTTTTTACACACTAGAGTGGGAGGGTTGACTACTTGGAAGTGGGGAATTGTGGGAGTTGTAGTTTCCCAGTTTTCATGCCAGCACAGCGAGACTACACATTTTTTCAGCAGCAGCACATGTAAACATCAGTGCAGCGGCAAATATTGACAAGACAGGAGAAAACAATTAAAAAGTAAGGACTCCAGCACCTTTCTTAGGGCAGATTAAAGCTGATACTAGTTACATTTTGCTTACAAGTGAGATATCTCTTTTAATATATGTACAATGAGCACACAAATGTGAAAAAAATATAAATATGTGTTATGCAGGGTTTTAGACACATAAAATATATGATGAGATTTTCTGATGTAAATGTCTCCACCTGCTGGTGGTTATATGAACTGTATTACAACAAGACCTGAGTCACATACGGAGTGTGTCATTTTAGATTCAAGTTTTTGAAGCCTATGCTTTAATTTTGCCCTAACCTTATCTAGATTAATGGGATCAACAGTATCATTTGGTTTCTTGATTGTTATTCCTCCTTTTTACTGATTTTGCATTATTATTACTTTTAAAAATGAACTGGTTTGGATCGGTTAGGTAGTAATCATGATTAGTTTCCCCAGCAAACTTCAATTTAAATTCAGATGATAAGATTTTGATGGCTGAGATCCCCTGTTGGGAACAGTCCGTGTTTAATTAAGTAGCCCGACAGGAATGCCACTTTTCTTACAGAAAAAGCACAGCCATGAAATAAATAATAACAGCATTCAGCTTTAAGTTTCAGCTCTGCTAATAGAAAAATGTGCATTGCCTTATTACAGCTATATGATGTCCAATGGCTACAAACCTGCCCCTTTGGACCTATCTGATGTAAAACTGTTACCAGCCCAAGAAGTTCTAGTTGATAAACTTGCCGAGAATGCACACAACGTCTGGGCAAAAGATAGAATCAAACAAGGATGGACCTATGGCATTCAACAGGTAAGCACCATCTAAAGGTTCACCTTCTATACTGTACTTGGTTTAAAGGGTCCTATTCCATATAATTTAGGTTTAATTGAACGCTACGAGCGCAACATCATCACAGACATCAACACCTTGATATTAAAAGGGAATTTCAAAACTAAGATGGAAAAGAAAGTCTGGGAATACAAGCTCATGCCAACCCTTGACACACTGAGATCAAGAATGAATATGTCGCATGGATTTATGTTCTTCTACATCTCATAAGGAATTTGACCCTCAGGCATCTTGGGTTTATAACATTCATGTACTGGGTATATAGTATATCAGGGGCGATAAAATATTCTCACTCCCTATCTTTATCTGCTAGAAGAATTTACTGCTGCAACTGTTTGTTTGCACCTCTGGTGATATTGATCTGCTTTACATCAGTTGTCTCATCTACCTCACTATTCCTATGTACCAGTATGTATAAATATGTGAGTATTCAGATACTGTGTTATAACATGCCTTATGAAGAGGCCTGAGTATCCTGGAAAGCTTGCAATGTTGTCATCTTTCAGTTAGACATTAAAAGGTATCCATTAAGGAATCTTATTTTTAGATCTTCTATTTACCGAATCTCATTTTTATGCATGCTATTTACTGGCTTATGCTACTTTGACAGGGATCCAGCAAAAATGCTTCCTTTTATAATACAACTGGCTGCATCCGTTATGAACAGATCTGGTTGTATTATCTTTAAAATAGCAATGACTGATCCGGCATTAATAGCATTGTAAGTCAATGGGTGCTGGATCCGTTTTCTATTGTGTCCGAGAACACAACCAAACGGAACGGAATGCATTCTCCGGTATTGAGATCCTCTGCCGGATCTCAATACTGGAAAAGTTAAACACAGATGTGAAAGTAGCCTAACATGGTACAAAGATTTTTTTTTTCCTCTAAAAGTCAGACTTTTGGAATTATTTACTACCGTTTAATTTTTCTGTATGGGCCTTCCAGTTGTAGTTTGTGTTTTTACCTTGAAATTGATAGGTTCATGTATAATGTATATTGTAGCTGATGACAGTCACCCAGGGAGAGTGCTCATCTATTGCTCAATTCTTCATACTAATGGAACTGTTACATGAAATATTAATGGGATTGCAACGCTATAGTAGCATGCCTGACGTGCCCCTGCTTCCTGTAATTTTTGAGGACACCAGTATTATAAGTGGGCAATACATACTGTAATGCTTTATCATGCCAAATACAAAATGATCTATTCCCAGTATACTGTACAAATATATAGCCTGGACATAGATGTTATGTAGAGTAACTATTACATCCCAGCCTAGAAGTTCCACTATATATTTAATATATTTATTTATAATGTATATAGAAAGGGATCAGTATCTAAAATGTCAAAGTATTAGTCTAGATTCTCTACTGTTTGGCTGTTATGATTTTTCCTACTATGATGGTAACTTGATTCTTATTGACATTAAGGCTATGTTCATAAGATATAACTTTAAAGCTAAAATATACGGAGCTGACTTCAAGAAAAATCAGCCTGTGAAATCCAGGCATGTTTTGGTGTATTCTTTTTTCAACAGCATTTAATCTGCATAAATGCCTGCAAAATACATAGCAAATGGTAAACACATATAGAGTGTATTTTGGCAAAAATAAGTTTCTGACACTATTCTGATAAGTGACATAGCACTTTTTGAAGAGTATTTAAAAACAGAGGTGTAAAAATACACATACTAACCATTGAGAACACCTTTTTAAGCATTTTTGAAGAATATTATGGCATGAAAATGTGCATTTTATGCACCAATGTGCTATTTATGTGTTACATTGCACACATAAAGTTCATAACAGGGACTCGCTCATGAAACACTTAGAAAGATCATAAATGTTTCAAAAAGTTGTGTCATATTTCTTTAGGATCTGAAGAATAAACGAAACCCTCGTTTGGTGCCATATGCTTTACTTGATGAGCGAACTAAGAAATCTAATAGAGACAGTTTACGAGAAGCTGTCAGAACATTTATTGGATATGGCTATAATATCGAGCCACCAGACCAAGAAATCAGTAAGTTTTCGATGTACAATTTATTTAACAGGATTGTCCTGCCTTAGGACAGGCAACCCCTCGGGTCCTAATTTTTACCCTTAACATAATTACCCACTCACCTGTCCACTGACATATTGTTCAAGCCGATTGGACCGCCGAGGCCTGTGATCGGCCGCAGCCACCACAGAACTAAGCTGCTTCTTGGTCCTTCATGGAATGGAACAGCGGCAGCAGGACAGACAGATTAGTATAGTATTTTAAGGGCCACAGGTTAGGACTCCAGGGTGGTCGGCTCAAAAGCCAGACAACTCCTTTAACTGGGTCCAAAAGTAAAATAAATGGATAACTATTTAAAAGGAGAACTGCAAAAGCACCAATATTCATCATCAAAATTACTTGCTTCTTGGAGAGCTGTATAAAGACTTATGCAAGTAAGAACCATTAAAAACAGCATCTTGCTGAAAGTATACCAAGCCCCCAGGTCTTTCTCCAGTTTTCTTGCATTAAAATGTGGAATTAAAATGGATTTTAATTGGTTTTAATTAATAGACCTGATAAAATAGTTATATATTCAAAGAAATGAAGCCATGTATGTGTATGAGAGGGATGGGTAGTAGATACGGGCACTCAGGTTACAGCATTCATAAGAATACTCATTTAGGTCAAAACTATTATTTAGGTGAGAGAACGTTATCCCCTATTCACAGTATAGGGGATAACTATTAGAAGGATGGAAGTCCTATTGCAGTGAATACCATAGATCACAATAACGGGGACCCCATACCCCGTGGAGCCCCTGAAATGGACTGCTCCATTTATTTTTGTACTCTGCTATCTCTGGCGCTCCTATAGAAATGAATGGAGCATATGTCTGACCAGCATGCATGTCTGAGAAAGCAGATCTTGAAAATAAAATACAGAAATAATCTAACAACTTGGTATAACTTTAACTACTTCAGGTTTACAGTCACATACTGTACCTAAAAACTTTATTTCCATGAAAAGTGTAAATAGACAATATAAGCTTAATTAGTACCATTTAAAGAGCTTCTGTCAGCATGATCAACCTCATTAAACCAGTCAAATTACCTGGTAGGGTTAATCATAGTGATTAAAAAGATAACCTTTGTAGGCTGCAGTGTTCCCAAGATGAGTATTTTTATCTGAAAATCAAGCAGTTAGAGCACCAAGGGGCAGGCTGTAGCGCTTTGAGCACCACTACTGCTTTTTCTCTAGTACTCATTACACTCCCCCCTCCCCTTTGATTGACAGGGCTAATAGCAGAGTGTAAATTACATAGTAGATGTTACCTGCAGTCTCATGCAATACAATGATCATTCTCTGAGTACAGATAATGTAGTAGATGTCACCTGCAGTCCTACGTAACACCCCCCCAGAGCAGCTGCACTGAGTAAAACTCACTTGCGATGTTGTAGTACCTGACTTATACAGTTTTGATTTCACAGCATATTACTTAACATAAACTGTACAGACGTACCACAAGGAGAGGGAAAAAAAGTTTGACCTTGTTCGGCTGGGTTCACCCCACGTTTTTGTCTTACATTTAATATATACAAAAAATATTTGTAATTGAACAGATTCTTCAGACTGATGCCATACGGTGGCATCTGTCACCATACAGTTACATTGTATGTTTTTTTACTGGACTCTGCAGGATGGAAAAGCATGGTGTGCTACGCTTTTGAATCCTTTTTTTTTTCTAAATATATACGTTAAACGGATGGCAAAAATGTGATGTAAAACTACCCCAAACATAGGGCAAAAGCGTGATGTTCACTCAGTCTTATCCAGGTGGAAAAAAGTCTTATTACTCTCAATTGTGCACAGTAAGACCTTTTTTTTTCATAAAGAGAGGGCTTCCAGAGCAATAAGACCAAATTTCCAAAAAGAGAGTGGTGCTTTGTGTAGTGTATGGACTCTTGAGTTCCAAATGCTAATAGACCACCATATTAGTTGCCCTTTAGAAAATTCTTTAACAATGTACAGATGCATGAGTAATGGAGGGGCACAGATAGAAATGACTCCCTTTCAGGGGTTATTATTTTGCATTTAAAACTCTTTTGCATATAGAATTTGGCACCATGCAGTTCTCATTATTGTATATACTTACATTTTCCTTACTTCTTTTTTTCTCTGCAGCTGACCAAATGATGGAACGAGTCCGCATAGATAAGATCCGCTTCTTTAGGTTGGAACAGACCTATGCTGTGAAATCAGGAAAGTGGTATTTTGAGTTTGAGGTGGTGACTGGAGGCGATATGCGTGTAGGCTGGGCCAGGCCCAGTTGTAGACCTGACATTGAACTTGGAGCAGACGATCGGGCATTTGTATTTGAGGGAAGCAGAGTAAGTGAACTCACACTTGGGTAGATTGCATAGCACCTTGTGGCGTTACCTTTAAGCTATGAAAAGCTGATTATACTGAGATTTCCATTTCATAATACCAGAAATAAAGATGCTTAAACCTATAAATTTACCATTTTTTTTGCTAGTCTAACCACTCAAAAAAAATAAAAAATAAAGGAAAAAATCAGATTATTACCAAATCTTTGGCTAGCTCCCTCATTTTTGGTTTTGTAATAAATGACCAATAGTTAAGAATCATGAGCAAGCTGTACAGTTGCTTGAAGAGGTTCTCCAGGAATTAAAAAAATGAAAATATTTAAATATTATTTTATAATAAATATATTTACAAATGCCTTTCATTAGTTATAATGGCTTGTTTTCTCCGGGGCCATAGTGCTGCCTCATCCTCCTCTGTGCTCTTCTTGTCAGGAATCATGATCCTGAATACAGGTGAATCTCTGTGGGAATAGAGATGATGAGAAGACATGAGAGGATGGAGAGGTGTGGATAATGAGCAGCAGCACTTGTATGCAGTCTCTATTACCACAGCCTGTCCTGTCCATCCTCTCTGTACTTCATGTCTCCTCATGAACTAATTTTCCCAGAGATTCAGCTAAAATTCTTATCAGCTGTATTCAGGATTATAATCCCTGACAAGTAGAGAGGAGGATGAGGCAGCTCTTTACCTCAGTATTGTAAAGTAACTTGTCCTCATGTGTTATCAGGACAGGTTTTGTGTGAACTAATGGGACAGCGGCCAATATGTTTCCCTGATGATTGCTCTGTGGACAAAACGAGCCATTATAAATATTGAAAGGTATTTGAGAATATATTTATAATAAAGTAACATTTAAGTATTTTAATTTTCTTCATTCCCGGAGAACCCCTTTAAGGACAGTGATTGTATGATGCTGAGGACAGTGATTGTCTGCAGCGGGCATGTGCCATAGACCAGCATCTAACATGACCTTTTATTTTAAACTATTGTAGGGCTTGTCTGAGATTTTTAATTATCTTGGACAACCCCTTTAAGATTTTGGTGGATATTCATTTTGGCATACCTATTGCAATGTTTATGACACTTTTTAACATTAAAGGGATGCAGTCAGCCCGATTTTGCATACAGAGATATTGGGATCATCATATCAGTCTCCATTATGTCATTAAAAATATACTATTTTTATCCCCACCTGTAGTTTTATTTGTGATAAAAATAGGTTTTAGGCATATGGTATTTACCTTCCTAACTTGCCCAAGGGGCTGTCCCTCTGGCCATTTGTGCCAGGCCACGCCCCTGATCTCTGAGCCCAGCGCCACCCCGCTGTTAATTTATTCACTCCTTTCCGGGCCTTTTTTTTTTTCCGCGAGATCACAAGCGCTGAGGCTGCTGCCAGGACACAGCGCAGGCCCGGACGCGTGTGACATCGGCTCATGCAATGAGGGATTACGGCGCACTGAGAGAGAAAAAAAAGGCTGGAGAGGAGTGAATAAATTAACGGGGCGGCACTGGACTCAGAGATCAGGGGAGCGGCTGGGCACAGACGGTCAGAGGGACAGCCCCTTGGGCACGTTAGGAAGGCGATTACCATATAAATAAAGCCTATTTTTATCACAAGTAAAACTACAGGTGGGGGTAAAAATAGTATATTTTTAATGGCATAATGGAGATTGATATGATGACACCAATATCTCTGTATGCAAAATCGGGCTGACCTAATCCCTTTAATTCCCTTTAAAATATTCTTGTACCTTTTGTAAATAGGTTTATTATTTATTTGTTAAACTGCAGTTGCTCATATCTCATGAAACTTTACAGACCTTAAGTTGTTAAAACATAGATTAGGCAGCTTATACAACAGTAATATTTATCCGAAGAGTTGTACAACATATCCACCATAGAGGACAACCAATGTTTTGCTGTTAACAGGGCCAGTGTTGGAACATGGGAAGCTCATTCTTTGGTCGAAACTGGCAGCCCGGAGATGTTGTAGGATCCATGATTAACTTGGAAGATAAATCAATGATTTTCACGTTAAATGGAGAACTTCTAATCACAAATCAGGGGTCAGAGCTAGCATTTGCTGACTTTGAAATAGAGAATGGTAAGTACTAATATGAATTTTTGGAAAATGTTGCACCTGCACACACCAGGGCAAATGTCATAAGCCAATACAACCAATATGTCTCAGGAGTTTGGGAAGAAACGTGTACCCTGAGAAACACAAACACAATGGGAACATACAAAATCCTTGCAGACAGTATCTAACATCTTATCTTAAAGACTTTATTTGGTTTGGACAAACTATTCTGAAATTGCGCATCTCCCTCTATAACCAGGCTTCTTAACCTGTGGCTCTCCAGCTGTTGAAAAACTACAATTCCAATCATGCACTGTAGTTGTAGTTTTGCAGCAGCTGGAGATGGGAATAACTGATGGGAAATAACTGCTTTATAGTAGGCTAGTATCTGCAAGGGAACTAGGCATAATCAAGATTCACACACATGTCCCAACAATGTAGAATGCCCATCCAGTATTCAAGGAGCCCTAGAGATTGAGGAGCAGGTAATGATTTCTGTGAATTACAAAAATATTTTTGTATATATTTGCTAAAGAAGGGAAAGAACTACTGGGTGATAAAATACAGACAAGTAAGATGCCCAGGAATGAAAAAAACTACAGGGAAGTCAAGACTGTACTAAACCTAACCTTTCAACTTTTTGAACCAGCGGCTGTCGTTTCTGGTCATTACGAAAAAAAAAAGGCTCCATGTTTAGTGTTAACACCTGAGGTTAAGTAAATGTTGAATTTTACATGGAAGCCTGTGATCCCAAAGGTGTATTCACATGGCCTTGTGTGGTTCGTGAAATCTGGTCTGTGTGATGGGCACGACGGACCAACCACTGCTCATGTGAGGCCAACTCACTGCATCATAGTGATCTATGGGGCGAATTGAAAAGTTAAAAAACTTAAGAGGTCCCATGTTGTAAGCAGGTTCAAATTTACAGAAGGCGGGGTAACACAAGTAGGCGGGTCATCACCATAGAATCCCACAAGAACTATAAACCGTAGTACAGTAAAAGCTGTCCCTTCATTGTGGCCATCAGTAGATGCCATTTTCTGGCCTCCTCCAGTTGGCTCTGATTAAGATATGGAGCAGAGTGCGTAGGAGGTGAGATGCTGGTCACATCAGTTGAATTCAGGAGGTCGCTGGCTGGGTACATGAGTACCTGATTTTTACAGCTTTAATTACCACTGCAAATTCATTATGTACTGGGCCATCGGCAGAGAGAAGTTCTTGGGTGGCCCCCTGGGGCATCGACCCACCGGGAAATTCCCCTGTAGGGTCTATGGCCAGTCTGCCCCTGCAAGTATGGAACAATAGACCCACGGTCAGGGTGACACTCACAGATCACTATGATGCAGGCAGTTCAGTTCACATGAGCTGCAGTCGGTTCAGGAAATGTCAGCATCACACAAATCGCATTTAATGAACCGCAGAGAGCCATGTAAATGGCAGTCTTAAAGAGTAAAGGTGCTGCCACATATTTAGGGTTTTGATTGTTTTTGAAGCCAAAATCAGGAGTGGATCATAAAAGAACAAACAGTATTAAGAACACATACTACTAAAAGTTTGTCAAAAAATTTAATGTCATAGCACCTCACCAGAAGTTTTCATCTGTAGGATCCAAATACCAAATCCCCGCCGATCACTAAAATGATGAATGAGAAGTTCACAACCGAAGGTTGTCTCTCCTCACTGTTAAAGACAGATCTGAAAACAGCCTTGCTGATTTTCTATTGAGGAAATCTTAAGCAGTGAGAAGAGACGGCCTTCAGAGCTCGGACTGCACCAATCTACACCTTTGATTTGTTGCTATGATATATCAAAAGTTTTTACAAAGTGTAGTTACTCTTTAAGTGGGTTGTCCCATGACAAACACTTAGCCCCTATCCACAGGATACAGGGAAAATGTTTATTTGGCAGGAGTTCTCCTATCAGTCACAAGTCTGTTCCCCTGTTTGAATGGATTGGCGATCACGTATGTGTGCTGCTGCTCCATGCAACTCCATGGGTCTTCCAGAGATACCCATGTACCAAGATCCTTTTTAGATGCATATGTTGCAGAGGTTGACATCTATTTTTTTTATTGTTGACATGCATTTAAAAGAAAAATGAAGCAGCTTTGCAAATATCCCAACCATTTTGTGTCTACAGCATCTCTGCAGACCGATGGTTCTCCAAAGATTGACTGCCAGACCAGAATCTAGTGTTTGTAGTCTATTCCCACACAGACACGTAGGTCTGCATATGAGCTATAGTCTCAAAATGGTAGAATGTTTGTAGGTATGATTATTTGCATTTAAAAAAAAAGACCATGGTTCATAAGGTTTTCATGCCATTTAACATAAATATATGGGGGAGATTTATCAAAAGTGGTGTAAAGGAAAACTGGTTTAGTTGCTCATAGCAGCCAATCAAATATTATAGCTTTTATATAAAAAAATATATTCAAATATATACAGTACATGGTACCAGTAACAAATGCAAAAAATAATAGTCATGAAACGCATACATCAGTGGTCCCATATCATGCTCACATGAAGCTGAGTACTCCAGGATTTATTTTCCTTGTAGACTGCGGTACTGTGTATATATTAGTAACATAGTAACATAGTATATAAGACCGAAAAAAGACATTTGTCCATCCAGTTCGGCTTGTTTCCTACAAGTTGATCGAGAGGAAGGCAAAAACCCCTGTGAGGCAAAGCCAATTTTCCCCACTTAAGGGGAAAAAAATTCCTTCCCGACTCCAATCAGGCAATCAGAATAACTCCCTGGATCAACGACCCTCTCTAGTAGCTATAACCTGTAATATTATTACACTCCAGAAATACATCCAGGCCCCTCTTGAATTCCTTCATTGTACTCCACTATCACCACCTCCTCAGGCAGAGAGTTCCATAGTCTCACTGCTCTTACCGTGAAGAATCCTTTTCTATGTTTGTGTACAAACCTTCTTTCCTCCGGACGCAGAGGATGTCCCCTCGTCACAGTGACGAGGGGACAGATCTCTGTACTGACCCTGATATATTTATACATAGTTATTATATCTCCCCTCAGTCGTCTTTTTCTAAAGTGAATAACCCTAATTTTGATAACCTTTCAGGGTACTGTAGATCCCTCATTCCAGTTATTACTTTAGTTGCCCTCCTCTGAACCCTCTCCAGCTCTGCTATGTCTGCCTTGTTCACAGGAGCCCAGAACTGTACACTGTACTCCATGTGTGGTCTGACTAGTGATTTGTAAAGTGGCAGGACTATGTTCTTATCACGGGCATCTATGCCCTTTTGATGCAACCCATTATCTTATTGGCCTTGGCAGTAGCTGCCTGACACTGGTTTTTGCAGCTTAATTTGCTGTTTATTAAAATTCCTAGATCCTTTTCCATGTCAGTGTTAGGCCTCTTTCACACTTGCGTTGTGAAGATCCGGCGTGCACTTCCGTCGCCGGAATGCACGCCGGATCCGGCACAACGCAAGTGAACTGAAAGCATTTGAAGACTGATCAGTCTTCAAAATGCTTTCAGTGTTACTATGGCAGTGGGGAGCAGGGAGCGGCATGCTCACATTCCGTGCGGCTCCCGGGGCGCTCCTGAATGACGTCAGAGCGCCCCGCGCGCATGGATCACGTGATCCATGCGATCACGTGATCTATGCACTGGGGCGCCCTGACGTTATCCTGGAGCATCCCAGGAGCCGCATGGAATGTAAGTATGCCGCTCCCCCTACTCTTTACTATGGCAACCAGGACTTTAGCGTCCTGGCTGCCATAGTAACCCATGACAAAATGCTAAACGTCGGATCCGGCGATGCGCGGAAACGACGTTTAGCTAAAGGCCGGATCCGGACTAATGCCCTTCAATGGGCATTAATTCCGGATCCGGCGTTGCGGCATGTCTTCCGGATTTTTGGACGGAGACAAATCCGCAGCATGCTGCGCTTTTGTCAACGTCCAAAAAAAGTTCACATACTGAACTAATGCATCCTGATGCATCCTGAATGGATTTCTCTCCATTCAGGATGCATGGGGATAATCCTGATCAGTAGCTTTCCGTCCTAGAGACCCGAGGACGGATCTCTAGGACGGAAAGCTAAAACGCTGATGTGAAAGAGGCCTTACCGAGTGTTTTACCATTTAGTATGTATGGGTGACTTGCATTATTCCTTCCCATGTGCATAACTTTACATTTGTCAGTGTTAAACCTCATCTGCCATTTTTCTGCCCAAGCCTCCAATATTAATGATAAAAAGTATACCAAAATTAATATATAGCTTGCGGGTGAGCTTCTACAGCGGGAAGTTTACATTATGTGACCGTGAAAGAGGATATACCAGTTTTAAATGGTCCAAGTCATTTAAAGTATTTGTGGTCTCATAAACTTCATGAAAGTATTTGCTTGTTTGCTTGTGCCAGGTTTAACAATGCAGGCGTCCAACAGTAAAATGCCATTAATTAGTCATCTGTGAAAGATCTGAATATATTTACATACTGTAGCTGCAAACATTTTGTCCTTCCTTTGCTGCATTTCATCAGAAGCCAATAGATTAATTACTGCTGAGAGGAAATGAGAGTCTACGCTGTTGGACAATATTGCATTCTTTAATGGATATCACTAATTCATCCTTGGCCACCAGCGAATTCTCATGATGACTCAGATCCTGGCATGCTCAGCTCACAATAAATGAGCTTTTTGGCAATCAAATACTTTAAAGGGGTTGTCTCACTTCAGTAAATGGCATTTATCATGTAGAGAAAGTTAATACAAGGCACTTACTAATGTATTGTGATTGTCCATATTGCCTCCTTTGCTGGCTGGATTCTTTTTCCATCACATTATACACTGCTCGTCATGGCCACCCTGCAATCTAGCTGTGGTGGTCGTGCAGTGTATAATGTGATGGAAAAATGCCAGCAAAGGAAGCAAAATGGAGAATCACAATACATTAGTGAGTGCCTTGTATTAACTTCTCTACATGATAAATGCCATTTGCTGAAGTGAGACAACCCCCTTAAGCTTTTTCTCCATATTGTTTTCTTTAAGGAGTGGTTCAAATAACCACAGTGACCCTGATAGAATTGTAATATTATTTGACAGTCGTAGTATCCATACAACATTTTTATGTTAATTTTTGACATATACAGTTTTTAACCATTGAGAAATCATGTTTTCTGCAGTGCCCTATATTGAATTTTTATGAGCGCAACTTGAAGTCCTTGTGAAGGACAGATTGTGAAAGGATTTTACCTGGAGATTTTGCCATCTGTTCAGTCTTCATTTCATCCAGAGTTTATTTCCTATACATGTGTTCCGCAGGTTTTGTCCCTGTCTGCTCCCTTGGGTTGTCTCAGATTGGTCGCTTGAATTTTGGTAAAGATGCCAGCATCGTTCAAATACTACACAATGTGTGGCCTACAGGAGGGCTTCCAACCGTTTGCTGTCAACATGAACAGAGATGTAGCCATGTGGTTCAGCAAGCGCTTACCAACCTTTGTCAACGTGCCAAAAGATCATCCTCACATTGAGGTACTTACATCCCAGTTTTTCTCATTCCTTCATATTGTAAGATCCATTCCCTGCTTGGTAGCATTTTTATTATCATAGAGTATTAAAAGTTACATTTTTAGTCGATTGATTATTACCAGCACATGCCAAATTACAAGGGGAGATATGCAGCCTGTAATCATGCATCTTTCATCCTGACAAGCTGCAATAGATTCTCCAAGAAGTCGGCAATTGGACCGAACCATAATATGGGCCAGTTATTGGGAACGAGCATTTCTACGAATACGAACCCTCTTACTCCAATAACAGTCATGAGACAGGAGGTGTGTCTCAGACTACCACAGACTCCCTGCATGACCTGAGCAGGTAAGGGTACTTTGACACTAGCGGCATAGCTATCCGGCAGGCTGTTCCGTCGGGTGAACAGCCTGCCGGATCCACCATGCTGCAAGTACCCATCCACTGCCGTGCTGCCCCTCCATCCCCATTGACTATAATGGGGCAGGGCGGAGCTACGGCGCAGCACGGCAGTGCACGGCCGGAGATCGCCGTACTAAAAGTACTGCAGGTCCAACTTTTTAGTCCGGCGATCTTTGCCGTGCACTGCCATGCTGCGCCGTAACTCCACCCCCGTCCCATTATAGTCAATGGGGACAGAGCGGCAGCACTGCAGTGCACGGGTGCTTGTGGCATGGCGGATCCGGCAGGCTGTTCACCCGCAGGAACAGCCTGCCGGATAGCTATGACGCTAGTGTGAAAGTACCCTAAGCTAAGCAGGTAGTCACAGATCACAGTTCTACCCTACTAGAGCTAAGCCAAAAAGCAACAACCTCTGGGGAAAATAAATAACAGGTAAGCATCACTGCCAGGCACACACATGCGCACTGTTAAGATCAGTGCCTCTGCCCATATTGGGCAGAGCAGTGCTCATACACGGACCCAGCGGTGACTGGCGCTCGTGCTCGCACAAGATCTCTAAGCGTAGGAGAAGGATGAAGTAGCAGAGGAAGGCATGCCAGAGGACTCCAAGGGGAGCGATTATGTCGACACATCAGAGAGCGGCCTGGGCACTTGCGACCATAATGCCTTCCCTGGGCACTTGTGAGACCTAATCTGCATATCTTTATAAAGTGTTTTTTCAGCTTGTGGACGTGGGACAGACACAAGAGAGGTACTATTTTTATGTTGGGCAACTGTGCTATAATATGATACGAGCGGTCTTCAATGCTCATAGTAGGTGACATACTCCCATTAAAGGCTATGTACAACTTTGGATGCAATTTTTGTTTATGGTTACATTTTACTCATTTATGGCTATAAATCATATTTTCAATTGGCCTTTATAAAAATATTGAGCCATTCTGTCACAAAGTGTTGTGTTTTTCTAACTGTGTGACTTTAACTTTCACTTTGTGTCGGTCATCTAATAATCCTTATCGCTAAACTACTGAGAAGTCATAAAGACTTATTTAAGCCACATTCTTATCAGTAAGATAAGAACTGAGCTATAATGAGTGTTTTAGACCTCAGAGAACAGAGATAAGGAGTCTTTCTGCTCCCCAGATGACGGAAAATACAGAAATTCAACAGGCTGCTACTACAGCATGTCAGCTCTGTACAGAAAAAAAGGGGCTCTATATTTTTTAATAAAGACTAATTGAAAAAATGATTTTAGCTCAAACAAAGTACAATGCAATAATAAAAAAAATTTCGCCCCCAAAGGTGTATATAGCCTTTAAATCCTCATTGCATTAACAGATATTAGTCATTCTATATTATAGACTATTATTGTCTGAAACAGTTTTCAAATTTTTTTTTTGTTATTTTTAGGTGACAAGGAAAGATGGAACTGTAGAAGCCCCTCCATGCTTAAAGGTTACACATAAAACCTTTGGCACCCAGAATAGCAATGAAGATATGATATACTGCAGGCTGAGTATGCCTGTGGAGTTCCACTCCGCCTTCAGCAATGAGGAGAACTTCCAGAAGAGGTATTTAGTTTTATGGGTCATACTTTAAATTAACCATGACTTCACCAATTACAAAAAAAAAAAAATTCTGCTCACCTCGTGTACATTTCCTTGGCAAGGAATGGCAACGGTCTTGCAGATCTGTAAGCCAACTACAAATGCACTAACCCCTGATAAAAAAAAGATGCATCCTGCATTTAACAAAATGGTTTTTGTGAGGGTGCACCAAAAACCCTGATGATCTGAGCACAAGGCTTGAGCTGGTTTTCAAGAAGGACTTGTGACTGCAGGGGAGGTGGGGGTTTACAGGTCATATCTTGGGAACAGGATACATAGGGGGACATTTATCAAACTGGTGTAAAATAGAACTGGCTTACTTGCTCATAGCAACTAATCATATTCCACCTTTCATTTTGGACAGCTCCTTTGGAAAATGAAAGGTGGAATCTGATTGGTTGCTATTGGCAACTAAGCCAGCTCTACTTTACACTAGTTTGATAAATGACCCCAATAGTGTATATCCATATGGCCATATTCTACATTAAAGAATACCTTCTCCTTTGATTGAGTTCCATTTATTTACTGCCAGAAGACTCCTTTAACAAACAGGATTTAAGTCTAAAGGACTCAGTCATAAATACAATCATCTTATGTAAAATTGCTGAACTCTGCTTATTTCAGTACGTAGGAAACATGCAAGAAGTGTGCCCAGCATAGAGTATGAACATTGAATGAGTCCATACATTTCTCTCAGCCTGGCATGTACTCACGTGGGATCTGCATGGTTATGGAGAGTAAATCAGCAGACTTTTACAAGTCACGATTACTCACCCAACCATCATACATCATACTGTACGCTAATGCCATCGCTCTTCCCCATACTGTCTTGTTGTTTCCCTTTGATTACACAGCATGATCTGCCACTCGGATGATCTTTTGTGCTGCACAAAGGATACAATTATCGCTTATTGTTTCGCTTGTTCTTCAGGTAATAGGCAGCGCATTTACACCTCAAGATCATTGCTGACGAGTGTTACTAGTAATGCTGGTTAGCGATGACCTGTTTAATTGTCCGCCCCATGTAAAGCCCTTTATGGTGGGCAATGAACATATCTGCCAACAAACAATGGCACTGTCAACCACATCAATCTTTCTCCATGACAGACAGAGAAGAGTAGCGCAGCTCCAGACTGGATTGGAGAGAGCGCTCAGCGTTTGACTTGGTTGCAAAGTGGCAATATGGTGGCACTCACTGAGTGCATGTATGTTACCACAATGCCAATTTGCACTAAACAAGGCAAGCACTTTCTCAGCAGAGAGCTCTCTCCAGTCCAGTGTACACTTCTCAAACGCAGAGCTGACCTGACACCTTGTGTCGTTACACTCTGCTGCCCTTCTGTAGTGTAAGACTGTTTGTACACAAGACACACACACACACACAGAAGTGTCAACTTCTATTACATACTTACAGACTGATGCTGGTCCATTGTTTTTGCAACGGGCGCCTCCCCTAGGGCCCTCTATATAGCGCGTCCCAGGTGTAGGAAATGCTGAGTGGTATAGTGTGGCCTAAAATGTCTTTCAGTGTGTCACGGCTCATGGTGCTCCTACCTGGACATGGCTGGATCAGGCTTTGGCTCCAAAGCAATAAATAGGGGAATAATTGAGGATAAAAGAATAACTTGAGTCCAGACCTTGTATGTAGTTGAATAGCAGCTTTACTTGAATAAACGTTCATCAGAAACAGACTTCAAGCTAGCAGGGAGTAAGCTAGACTAAGTGGACTTCTGCCCCACCCTTCCCGCAGGAAGTAGTACTCGCCCACTTCTCTCCAGAGGGGAGCCAGAATGGAATGGAAGGTTCCATTCTATCTACATACAGCTCTGCTGTGTTTGCTGCCACCTGCTGGTGAACCAGGTACATTACAGGAATGCACATTGTGGAGGACCTGGAATAAATACACAAGATGACATGAGGTTAGACCAATAAAGACAGTAGCAGGGTGCAGAAGTAGTAACACCACTCTGGGGTGTTATACTTTCCCCAAATTCCCCTTGATGACCCATCCCAATTCTGTCCTGCTGCTTAGCACTGGTGTGGTCCCCTCCTCCTTGCTTGTACTGTATGTGTCAGTTTTGGCACATTCGCAGTGCAAATTTCACTAAACAGCAGAAAAAAAACACCCATTGTTGTGGACTGTCTGTAAATTTAGGGCTGGGAACCCTGTACCTGCAATGGGCTGGTTTTTGTAGCAGGATTGCTGTCTTCCAGTGGAGACATTTGTCATTGAAGACTGGTACACCATTATATGGCATCTACATTTTAATGTATATAATATTTGATTTAAAACTGTATATAAATATTTTAATGTGTGTATATATGTATATATTTTAATGTATATAAATATTTTTTCTAGAAAATATTGATGATTGTTTTTGTATCTGATTTTAGAAACGCCCTTCAAGAAGTTTTTCACACAACTACAGTAAGTTTTATTATTTGATCTTAACTTCAACACATGTAAAATACAGTATGTTGATTATAAAATGTATGCTCCACCTCATCCCCAGAGTGTTTCATGGTGTTAAGGTTAGGATCTAATGCAGACTTGGAGTTCCTCTACACCAAACCCATGAAGCCATGTCTTTGCTTTGTGCTGAGCTGAACTTGTGTTTCAAGTTCGGCGTACAAGATTCGAGTTTAGGAGAAAAGAGGAACAGAGAGACTCAAGAGTCAAGAAGAGGGGCTGTCCTTCCAAAAGAGGCACACTTGGGGGCATGCACTTGTAAAATTTCTAAGCAATTCTCTATGATATATGCTACTACCAGCGTTTGTCTAATGGCGATTGCATGGCTGTATGCTTGATTTTATACACCTTTTTGCATTGAGTGTGGTTGAAACGCCTGACCAGTAAAGGACATAAGCAAGGTGGGTAATTAGTTTACCCACCAACCATCCTAAACTGTTGTATCTCTTAAAATAGTATATGTTTCCAGGTGATAGTTGGACATGCTCTTTAAGAATGTATTTTGTATCACTGTACAGTATAAATTCCAATTGTTTCTATTTTTCTCTTCAGTTGTATTACTACTCTGTCCGGATATTTGCCGGACAAGACCCGTCATCGGTATGGGTAGGATGGGTGACTCCGACTACCACTTCTATAGTGAAAATTTTGACTTAAGCAAGAACTGCACTGTGACTGTCACTTTAGGAGATGAGAGGGGCAGAGTGCATGAAAGGTAGGACCTAATTTTTAACCTATGCACACCATAGGAGTCATATAGGCACTTGGTTCTTGTTCCTTTGCACCAAGCACACATTACAACGTTAGCATTTATATCATAAGAAATGTGCAACATAACAGCAGCAATTTACCCTGTGTTTGGATGTCCTATCTCCTTTTTTATCCTTCCAGTGTCAAACGAAGCAATTGTTACATGGTTTGGGGAGGAGACCTCTACTGGCTCACAGCGGTCGAGCCGCAGCAATGTAGATACTGATATTGGGTGCCTTATTGATCTGGCCACAGGACTGCTCTCATTCACAGCCAATGGAAAAGATCTGGGGACCTGCTACCAGGTACTTTTATAAATGAGTTTTCAGCCATATTATTATAATGTAACCACTTTATTCAGTTTATTCAAAAGGGCTGTGAATATTGCAATCATATTTTGTTTATACACTCAATATAAAATGAGTAAATGCCAAGATATTTAACTTAATAAACTGCCTACACACATCCACCTTACTATATATTCTAGGATGGATGCTTGTGCACGATTTTTCTGAACTCTAATCAGCCCAGTCCCATCTTCTCTGATGCGGAGGTATACTATAGTGAGAAGGCTGTCTCAGAATCTGCAACTTCTTCTCTGCTTATCACTAAGGCCGAATTCACATCTCTACTTGGGAGATCCGGCTGCCTGATCCGGCGCAGCTGCCGGCCGGACAAAATAACATTGCATTTAATGGTTTTTGCCTGACTGAAACCTGGTATTTATACCAGAAATCGTCCAGATCACCGCTGGACCTCATTGCAGTCAATGAAGATCTGGTGGTGAAGTAGATGATCCGGCGACACTGTGTCCTGCAAGAGATGTGGTGAACAAGGCCTAAGGGCATTTTCCTCCTCTGACAAGCAGAGAAAGAGATTGCATGTATGCTGCGTGCTTATCAGTGGTGGGGCATCTTCATCTGGATTGAATCTGACAGTCATAGCTTGCAACAGGAAAAAATATTTTTTGCTTTTCAGTATTAGGACACATGATGGGTATGTTAGACTAATGCATCAGACGGATGTCATACAGTGACCTCTGTCACCATAGGGTTCTATTGTAAAAAAAAAAAAACATATGCGTTAACACATACATTTATTTGCTGGGCTCTGCAGAATGGAAAAACGTAGCATACACTTTTGTATCTGTCCCATATGTTAATGTGGGATAAAAACATAATGTGAACAACCCCTCGTGTTATGAATCAACTCCTGGTTTTGGCTTACAACTACTGATGCCAAATACTGACCAAATACTGACAGTGTGAAACAGGCCTCAGAGTCAGCTATTCCTGGCGACCTCTTTCATGGACTTTGTCTTATTCCTGTTCCTCACCATCCCCATACATTTTTCTGTTTTATCCTGTAGCAATATAGAAGTATTGCTATAGTTGTAATTTTATTGCTTGACACGTTATCAGGATTTTAACTGTAACATATTTAGATTCATGCGCCAACTGAGCGTTACCTTGCCAGCTGTAACTCATATAGTAATTTACCTATTCATCTTTAAGACTTTTAGCTGTGGGTATGTCTAAGTTGTCATATTTCAAAACTCCATTAAGGTAATTGAACAGACATTATTGACAAATTTCTACCACACAACAGGCATTATGGCTTCCAGCTTGAATAATGTGAGCTCTCCTGTTGTGTTTGAATAATGCTTCACTTAGAGGGAATTACTATGTTGTGTTAGATGATGGTTTTACTGAAATAAATCCATTCTCTCTTGTTAGGTTGAACCAAACACCAAGCTGTTCCCAGCAGTTTTTCTGCAGCCAACTAGCACTAATCTCTTCCAGTTTGAGCTTGGGAAATTAAAGGTATTGTTTTCTGTTTGATGTAACCTTTTCACTTACCTGACATAAAGCAATGTACATTCCGTAGCATATACTGTACTTAAGGGCCTTTTATTGATGATCAGCCGAAAAGAGCGCTCATTAGCCCGAGTAAAAGGCTTCCCAAGCCGCCGACACATGAGCAAACACTTCTTTGTCAGATCTTATGCCGACATGAAATTTTCTTTTATCATCAGCACATTGCCCCATGTAAACAGGAGATGTGCTGACAACAATATACAGTATATGAGAGATGAATGAGCGTTTCCACAATCACTCATCTGCCATAAAAGGGTTATCCCATGATTAATGTAAAAAATGAAAATCCAATATCATATAGTACATGCCAATCTCTTTCTATCAAACTTGGAACCAGCCCTGTATCTCACATGGATCCAGAGGTTGCTCCAATTGCTCTGCTAGATTAATTTTAAGCTGGCAGTTGGGTGTGTGTCCTTTCACAGGGTATGTGTCCTGTCTGCTGCAGCTGGTGGCAGTTGACGGATGGAACTGAGCATGTGCTTCTATCTCAGTGAGCAGGACAGAAAAACGAGATAAAGAGCAAACAGCAGGTGGAGCTATACAGATAGATTTCAGTGAATAACTCAGTAGCTATACGAAATTTGTAATTACATGCAATTCGAAAGGTATTCAGATCCAGGTGCTGGTTTGAAAAATGTAGAATATTTTTCGTGGGATAACCTCTTTAACCCCTTAAGGACTTAGGACGTACTGGTACGGCATGTTTCCTGAGTCCTTAAGGACCCATGACGTACCGGTACGTCATGAGTATTTCCGATCACTGCTGCTCAGCCGACAGTGATCAGAACAAGGTACCTGCTGAAATCATTCAGCAGGTACCTTGTTACAATGCCCAGGGGGGTCCTGTGACCTCCCCGTATCGGCGATCGCTGCAAACCACAGGTCAAGTCAGACCTGTGGTTTGCAGCGCTTTCTGCAATCTCTGGTGCAATCTCGGATCAGAGACGAAATGTTCCCAAAGTGTTAGATTTTAACCCTCCTGCAGCCCCCAATTATATTGTGGCTGTGGGGGTGCAGAGAGGGTGGTTGCAATAGCGATCCCCGCCCGCCTCCTCTGTAATGTTTTCCTGGTGACTAGTGGCTTTAGCAGAGTGTGAGCACATTGCTGACACTCTGCTAAAAACTGCTGACATCTGTGCTGCAGATGTCAGCAGTTTTAACCCCTTCCATGCCGCAGTCTGTATGGACCACTGTATGGACTGCTGTGCCCTTGATTCTTGATGGGATCGCAGAGGAGGGAGCTCCCTCCTCCCCATCACCTGCTGCTCTGTTCTGGCAGCGGGTTATGGTTACCATGGCAGCAGGACACTTTCATAGGCGTCCTGCTTGCCCTGGTAATGTAACTCTGATCAGACTTCTGCTAAAGGCAAAAGTCTGATCAGACTAAGTCTAAAGTAAAAAATACAGTACAGTACACTATATAGTGTACTGTACTGTATTATACTGACACCAGATCCCCTGGATCTACAAGAACCAAGTGGGTCTGGGTAAAAAAAAAAAAAAAGTAAAAAGGTGAAAAAAAAGTAAAAATAAAAAAACATATCACTGAATAAAAAAAAAATAAAAAAATACACTACACATATTATGTATCGCCGCGTCCGAAAAAACCTGCTCTATAAAAATATAAATATCACATGACCTAACACCTCAAGTAAATACCGTAAAAAAAACAGAAAAATTGTGTAAAAAAAGCCATTTTTTGTCACCTTGCATCACAAAAAGTGTAATACCAAACGATCAAAAAAGGAGTATGCCTCTCAAAATAGTAGCAATCAAACCGCCATCTCATCCCGCAAAAAATGAGCCCCTACATAGGACAATGGCCCAAAAACTATGAAGACATTAAAACATTATTTTTTTGTTTTAAAAATAATATTATTGTGTAAAAACAGAAAAAAAAATGTAAATACCGTGTCAAAAGTCATTTTTGTCACCTTACATCACAAAAAGTGTAAGATAGTGCCAATTGAACCGTCATCTCATCCCGCAAAAAATTAGCCCCTACATAAGACAGTTGCCCAAAAAATAAAAATTTAAAATATGGCTTTCAGAATGTGGAGACACTAAAAATTATTTTTTTCAAAAATGCTTTGTGAAAAACTGAAACAAAAACCCCAAAAAGTAGTCATATTTGGTATTGTCGTGTCCGTAATAACCTGCTCTATAGAAATAGCACACAATCTAACCTGTCAGATCAACAATGTAAATAACAAAAATAAAAACGGTCCCAAAACAGCAAAATTTTCCATTTTAATCCATTTTTCCAGTAACAAAGCAAGGGTTAACAGCCAAACAAAACTCAATATTTATTGCTCTGATTCTGTAGTTTGCAGAAACACCCCATATGTGGTCGTGAACTACTGTATGGCCAAATGGCAGGGTGTAGAAGGAAGGGAACGCCATATGGTTTTTGGAAGGCAGATTTTGCTGGACTGTTTTTTTCACACTATGTCCTATTTGAAGCCCCCGATGCACCCCTACAGTAGAAACTCCAAAAAAGTGACCCTATTTTTGAAACTACGGGATGAGGTGGCAGTTTTGTTTGTACTATTTTAGGGTAAATATGATTTTTGGCTGCTCTGTATTGCACTTTTTTGAGGCAAGGTAACAAAAATAGAAATTCAGAAATTTCATCTCAATTTGCCAATAACTCTTGTGGAACACCTAAAGGGTTAACAAAGTTTTTAAAATCGGTCTTGAATACCTTGAGGGGTGTAGTTTCTTAGATGGAGTCACTTTTATGGAGTTTCTACTCTAGGGGTGCATCGGGGGCTTCAAATGGGACATGGTGTCAAAACCAGTCCAGCAAAATCCGCCTTCTAAAAACCATATGCCCTGCCATTTGGCCATACAGTAGTTCACGACCACATATGGGGTGTTTCTGCAAACTACAGAATCAGGGCAATAAATATTGAGTTTTGTTTGGCTGTTAAGCCTTGCTTTGTGACTGGAAAATCTCAGAATGGCCTGGATAAGAAAAAGCGTTTTAAAGTTATCACCACATAAAGTGACACTGGTCAGAAAAATGGCCGGGAGTGTCGCATCTGGATTCTGGATTGCTGGAGGGGCAGGCTCCGAGAACAGCGCCTGGTCAGGATTCAGGATCTGTGGCTAGTAGGAACACAGCGCTCAGGGAGCCTGGTGAGTTATCATGATGACCTCTCCTATCCTTAGTGCTTTTGGGGGTGGAGGGTTGAGGGACCTTCTGGGGACTTGGGAAGGGGGCTTGTCAATGTTTTGGGGGTTTAGCGTCATAAGCGGCGGGGTGGGGGCCAGGTGGGGAGTCGCCTGCATGGGGTATAGCAAGGACTGGGGTCAACCCGTTACATAGCGTGGGAACAGGTGTAGTCTATACACAGTTTGGGGGTGTCATAGGTGGGAACGCTAGGCCGTCAGGAGCGGGTTCTGTGTCAGTACAGACGCAGGGCGAGGGTCGCTTGAGGAATTGTCAGTTAGGATGGATGACGCTGCATGAGGGGAGGTTTATGTGTGCTTTGAGGGAAGGTGCACATTTAAAACAAGACGTAAGGGATCGGATTTGAAGAGGGGAGTATGTTGAAATTTTCTCACTTCTTCCCCTTGAACATTTTGATTGGGACAGGGACAAAAAGGACGACGGTAAAAAGAAGAATAAAGCGACGGTATCGTTTGATTCCGTGCACTTTTCTAATTGACTGCAAGCTTTTGCTATTTTAGCCAGTGTTATTGGGGAAAACGCCCAAGTGTTGTTCGGCTCTTTTTGCTACCTTGACACGATTAATGAGGCATACCGGGTTTATGGTGGTCAAGCTTGGCTCCGCTATGACGAACATTTTCACCAGCGGAAGGCTGTGCGTCCCAGCAATCGCTGGGACCACAAGGATATCGCCTTATAGCTAATAGTCACTGCGCCAGTTAGAGCGGCTCAATCCTTTCGGGGAGATGCAGGAGGATCCGGACAATCAACGTTTACTACAGTGTCAGCCAAGGTACTGTGTTTTTTGTTTAATGAAGGAGGGTGTAAGTTTGGGGCGAAGTGCAAATTTACACATGAATACACTTCCTGTGGCGGAGCACATGGAGCTAGTAGATGTTTCAGAAGAAAATAGGCAAAAAGTGGGCGGCGCCGCTTCAAAAGGGGATGACGACAGTGTGTTTGGAAAAGATGCCGCCATTTCTAAGTAGGTACCCTGATGGGAAGTTCATTTTCGTATCCCCTTTGTTCAGGGGGAAGCAGTTTTGTTGAAAAGGAATTTGCGTTCGGCGTACGAGCACAAGAAGGTAGCCACGGAGAAGCTGTTTAGGGAGGTGCGGCAGGGACGGATGGCAGGGCCGTTTTTGGAACCTCCGATGAGGGATTTGCGTTTGTCACCGCCGGGAGTTGTGCCCAAGAAGGAGCCGAATAAATTTCGGCTCATTCATCACTTGTCATATCTTAAGGGTTCGTCGGTCAATGATGGGATAGATCCTGAACTGTGTTCAGTGGTGTATACATCATTTGATGCGGCAGTTGAGGGGTTAAAAAATTTGGAAAAGGGTCATTGTTGGCAAAAACGGATATCAAAGCGGCTTTTCGGTTACTGTCGGTATACCCGGACAGTTTACATTTGTTGGATTGCTTTTGGGAGGGAATTTTTCTGTGGAGCGAGGTCTTCCGATGGGGTGTTCGCTGTTCTGTGCGTATTTTGAAACTTTAAGTTCCATTTTGGCATGGGCAGTTGCGGACGCAGCCGGTTGGACTTCTATCATCCATTACTTGGATGACTTCCTATGCATAGGTCCACCAGGTTCGACGGTTTGCTCTTTGTTGTTTCATATGCTGGAAACGTTGTTTGCGCTTTTGGAGTCCCGTTGGCATCAGAGAAAACTGTGGGCCCTGCGACTGAGCTAAGTTTTTGGGGTATCATTATTGATACGGAAAGAATGGAATGTCGGTTGCCGTCAGACAAGCTGGAGGATTTAAAAAACACGGTGCAGCGGGTGAGGCGCCTGAATAAGATTCAATTACGCGATTTGCAGTCGCTTTTAGGAAAATTTAACTTTACTTGTCAGATGCTACCAATGGGCAGAGTTTTTCACGATGATTGGCAATGCCGACTTCCAAGGGTTATTCATCATTATATAAGGTTAGGAAGGAAATTGCGAGACGACTTAAGAGTTTGGGGTTCCTTTTGGCCTCCTATAATGGGCGGTTACCATTTTTGTGCAAGGCGATGAATTGTTTCGATTTTGAAATATTCTCGGATGCGGCAGTGGGGACAGGGTTTGGCGTTTATTGTGGTGGGCAGTGGTGCCCGGAAAAATTGCCGAAGGAGTAGCTTTCAAGGGGTTGGGTGCGCAATTTAGTTTTGCTCAAGCTTTTCCCGATCCTGGTGGCAGTTTTCCTGTGGAGCGAAAGATTTCATAACCACAAAGTGCATTTTCATTGCGATAATCTGGGAGTGGTTCAGGCGATCAATTTATTGTCGGCGTCAGGGCCTCAAGTGGTGCAGTTATTGCAGCATTTGATCCTAGAGTGTTTGGGGCTGAATACTTGGGTGGTAGCAGTTCAAAATTGTATAGCTGATGCTCTTACTTTTTCAATGGGAGCGATTTCGGATGCTGGCACCAGAGGTGGAGGAGGTCCCCCTCTCCTGCCCAACCTTTCTTTGGGATCTGCTAGAGGAACGATAGCAAGGCTGATTCGGTCATTGTTGGCCCCAAATACATTGTTACACATATGCTAGGGCTTTGGGTTGTTGGAGAAATTTGCGTAGCACAATAGGGGTGGATGTCGACAGTGGGGGTAGCGATCTAGAGGCCTCTATGGTGCTGTTTTTGGGTCACTGGAAGGACAAGGGTTGGTCCGTAGCGAAATTGAAAAGAGTGGTGGCAGGTTTAGCTTTTGGATTTCGCTTACGAGGTTTGCCTGATGTCACTAAATTCTTTTTGGTAGCTCAGGCATTAAAGGGCTGGAGAAGCCAAAGGGAAAGTGAGGATGATGCACACCCGGTATCATTCGCCTTGCTGGTAGATTTGGACAAACAAATGGAGACTATGTGCAGGTCGACGTTTGGTTTTCGTTGTTTTAGGGTCCTTTCACACTGGCGTTTTTGTTTTCCGGCATAGAGTTCCGTCCTCGGCGCTCTATGCCGGAAAAATCCTGATCAGGGTCATCCCCATGCATTCTGAATGGAGAGAAATCCGTTCAGGATGCATCAGGATGTCTTCAGTTCAGGACTGGAATGTTTTTTGGATGCAGCAAATACCGCAGCATGCTGCGCTTTTTGTTCCGTCCAAAAATCCGGAACACTTGCCGCAAGGCCGGATCCGGAATTAATGCCCATTGAAAGGCATTAATCCGGAACCGGCCTTAAGCTAAACGTCGTTTCAGCGCATCGCCGGATCCAATGTTTAGCTTTTTCTCAATGGTTACCATGGCAGCCAGGACGCTAAAGTCCTGGTTGCCATGGTAAACTGTAGTGGGGAGCGGGGAGCAGTATACTTACCATCCGTGCTGCTCCCGGGCGCTCCAGAGTGACGTCAGGGCGCCCTACACGCATGGATCAGCGCATGGGGCGCTCTGACATCATTCTGGAGCGCCCGGGAGCCGCACGGACTGTAAGTATACCGCTCCCCACTCCCCACTACTACTATGGCAACCAAGACTTTAACCCTGGGTTCACACCTGAGCGTTTTACAGCGCGTTCAAACGCGCTGTAAAACGCTCAACAGATTAAACCAATGCATCCCTATGGGAGTGGTTCACACTTGAGCGTTTTACAGCGCGTTTGAACGCGCTGTAAACGCCAACGCATAAACAAGTACTTGAGCTTCTTTTGGGGGCGTTTGACGCGTTTTGTGATTGACACCACAGTAGTCAATCACAAGAACGCAGCGTTTACGCGCGTTTCCTATTTGCAAAAGCGCGCTGAAATACGCTGCGACAAACGCCGTAAAACGCGCGTTTTAGAGCGCTCAGGTCTGAACCCAGGGTAATAGCGTCCTGGCTGCCATAGTAACCTTAAAGCATTTCGAAGACTGATCAGGATCATGATCAGTCTTCTAATGCTCAGGCGACTTGCATTCTGACGGATCCTCAGAACGCAAGTGTGAAAGGACCCTAAGCTGGCTTTTTTGTTGGCCTTCTTTGGGGCTTTGCATTTGGGGGTATTAGTTAGTGGTAGTGTCTGGAGAGCAGGCGGTTTGCTGCAGGAGGACGTCGATCCCTATCCCAATAGGTTGGAGTTTAGAATTAGACAGTCAAAGACGGATGTGAATGGGAGGGGCTATAGAGTTGTCCTGTATGCAGTTCCAGGATTTACGATGCGCCCAGTGCGATGTTTGGGGGATTACTGGGCAGTTAGAAAGGGGTCGTTTGGTCCGCTTTTGGTTCATGACGACGGATCTTTCTTGTCCCGTTTCTAGTTTCTTGCAGTTTCCGGCGATGTTTAACTCACCTGGGGTTGGATGGGGCGGGTTACACGGGTTATTCCTTCCTCATAGGGGTGGCTACTGAGGCAGCAAGGCATGGGGCAGGGGAGGAAGTTGTCAAGCGTATTGGTCGGTGGGAATCCCTTTGTCTTATATTCGGCCAGCTCGCCTTTAGGGACTGTGATGGGGGGGTGAAGTTTTTTGTTGATGTTAAAAATGGTAGTTTTTTGCAAACGCAAATAACTGCTTTCTTTTTCCTCTCTTGCAGAACGTTGACTGGCTTTAGTTTGGATCATGTGCCATTCGTTTTTTGGGGAGCCTTGTGAGCCGCGGTATGGCAGTATGGGTGATAGTTAGGTTTTTCAAGGGACATGGTGGTGATTCATTGGCTAGAAAATAGAGGTATGGTGTGGAGTAGTGTTTTATCTGAGGTACACAGGTTTGTGCAATTGGATAGACTCCCGGATGTGTTGGTATTACACGTAGTCGGTAATGACTTAGGGCAAGACCTTTCTGGGAGCTGATTCGATTTGTTGCGGATCTGGCCTTTATTCCCTATACAGGCACGTGTGGTGTGGGGCTCGGTTAGCAGACCATTTGAACAAAGCCTGGATAAAGGTGAATCGGGCGGTGGGAAGGTTTATGTTGCGGAATGGCGCCGTAGCCGTAAGACATACAGATTTGGAGCAAGGCTAAGGGACTTTTTGGCGGAGTGATGGGGTGCATCTCAATGCGATTGGTATTGATCTCTGGTGTCTTGGATTGCAAGGGGGCATTGAAACAGCTTTGGGAGTTTGGAGGGACGCCCATGCGTAGGGGCTCAAGCCTGTGCGTTCTTGGCGGCGAGAGGTCCTCGAAGTTGGTGGAATAACAGGTTCTGGAGAATGGGAGGGCTCCATGGTTGGGGCTGGACTCCCATGGTTGTTATTTTAGGGGCAGGTTTTTAGGTCCATCAGTGGTGCCTCCAAGCTGGCGCTCATCAGCTGGGGGCAAGATGGCATACCCCGCGGAGGAAGGTTTATTCAAAAACAGTTGGGGCTTTGAGGACCTCCTCGTCGTTAATATATATTATACATATGTTTGGGGTGTGTTGTCATAAGTTATTGCATATGGGTCGGTTGTACATTCTTTTCTGGAAAAGTTAAATATGTAATAATAAAATGGCTGCTGTGACCAATTCAATCCAACCTGGGGTGCGTGTCGTTATTTTGGGGCTTAGTGGGTGTGGGGTAAAGGGTTGATAGCGAGCGCGATAGCCAATACATGCGTCAAGTGTGGCCGGACTAGAGGGCACAGCCTGGGGGAGGCCAGCATGACGAGGGCAGGCATCATCGAGCAAGGCTAGGCAGTGATTGGTGGGTTTAAAGGTAAGGGTGGAGAAAAAGGGAGGGCCTTAAATCGGGTGGCAGGAGGGGAAGAAGAGGCCATTTTCTAGAAAGGACAGGGGCACAGAAAACGCAGGCAGCTCCCACCCACACTCTCCTGGGTTTGCAATTTTGAATTGTAGGTGGTGCAGGTTGTTTTGTTTTCCAGGTCACAGCTAGCTGAATAGGCGAAGTTCCTGTCACGGCAATGAAGGCGGCGGGAGGTTCTCGGAGTTGGTAATAATAAAATGGCTGCTGTGGCCGATTCAATCCAACCTGGTGTACGTGTCGTTATTTTGGGGCTTGGCTGGAGTGGGGTAAAGGGTTGGAAACTAGCGCGATAGCCAATACCTGCATCATATGATGCTCCTGTTCGGACCCTTTCCTGGTTCCCCTGGTCTCTACTTCCTGGTCTCTCTGGACACACAGTGAACAACTGCTCAGCCAATCACTGATTAACATGGGTGACCGCTGCAACCATAGATTGGCTGAGCGCTCATTTTTTGTGTCGAGAAGGAAGTAGATGGGGATCAGTGAGCACCACAGTTTTTTGTTTGTTTTTTCGTGTTATTCACACCTTTTAAAATTACCAGCTTTACAATTTCTGTACGCCAGTGTTCCTGCCATGCAAATATTTGTCAGTTTGTCCTTTTATACAGAAATTTGGTTTATGAGGGATTATTTGCACGGATTACTTCTTCATCCAAGAGGAATACATTTTCTTGACTGGCCAATTCCTCATGTGAATTTCTTATAAAATATTACTAGGCAAACAGCCACGTGCCTGCACTATGAGAAGTTATTATTGTTAGACACTCAGTGTATGTCCTTCCTACCTTCTTACAAATAAAATCTTTTCTATTATATATTGTGTTCACAGAACACCATGCCACTTTCAGCTGCTATATTTAAAAGTGAAGAGAAAAATCCTGTGCCACAGTGCCCACCTCGTTTGGATGTACAGACTATCACACCCGTTCTCTGGAGCCGTATGCCAAATAATTTCCTAAAGGTAGAAACAGAACGTGTCAGTGAGCGTCATGGCTGGGTGGTGCAGTGCTTGGAACCTTTGCAGATGATGGCATTGCATATACCTGAGGAGAACAGGTAACTGCCCTATTATTATAAATGCCTTCTTGTTCTTGTATGAAGGCAGTACATAACAGAGCCAAGAGCTTGCATGGAAATGTTAACATCTTGAACAGAAGGGCTTTCTTTCTCCGTGGAGACAACTGTTTTTTTTAGGAGGTTTACATATAAACAAGTACAATAATTATTAGTTGAATACAGTGTTAAAATTGGGTTCACTCCACCAACTCACCATCTGCATACACAAAATGTCCATAGGCCTGTCGCCTGATGCCTGACCTCTGGATAGGTCATCAGTATCTCATTGGTGGGGTTCAACACCGGGAACCTCCACCGATTACCTGTTTTGAGAAGGCCACTTTTGTGTTTTGGTGGCAATAATTGAAACAACCATCTGAATCAAGCCTTAGTTTTTCATTACATACAGCTACAAATCAAAAAGTCAAATAGGCATTTTCTAAATCAACTCATCATAAATAGACTTTAGTATCAAATGACTGGATACAAATTAGGTTGTCTTCTGCAAAACTTGTGGGTCACATGCTTTGAGATGATGGATGATCATCCATTCTGGTCCTGGTAGTCTTCTACTTCTATACTGTATATGTATTTATGGAGTTTCTTGATAAGTCACATGACCTAGGGCACAAATCAGCCCCATTGATGTAAATACCAAGTGTAGCGGCTATCAAATGGTGCTGTGCTTGGTGAGCAGAGAGAAGGCTGCAACTCTACTGCAAGGGCTGGTGCCTTTTCAAACAGCTAATCGGTGGGGGTCCGGAGGATAGGTCATGAGTTCAAAAATCTCGAAACCACCCGGAAACATATAGTGTCGGTATAAAACCACCAGTTCTGTAAGTAATTATCTCATTCATTATCTTTTTTGTGTAAGTAATAGTAATAAAGTAGGAGACATGTGATACTATTAAAAGCAACATGTACAGTACATAGTGAATGATGGCTAGTCAAGTAGGTTTCTGATCCTTTATTAGCCACAGACTATTTCAGAATATATAGGAAAATATGCCTGCCAACTAACATGCTAACTACTGTAAGTTGACAGGGATCATGGGATGAGAAAAATCGCATAGTACTGTAAAAACATGAGTATGTATATGCATTTGTATTTGTCTGTAGTTGAAATATTTCCATTGTACACGTGTTTTTTAACCTTTTATCAGGTGTATCGACATCTTAGAACTTTCCGAGCAGGAAGACCTCATGAAATTTCACTCACACACCCTAAAGTTGTATTGTGCTGTTTGTGCTCTGGGTAACAATCGTGTCGCCCATGCCTTGTGCAGCCACGTGGATCAATCCCAACTTCTATATACTATTGATAACCAATACCTACCTGGCCTTTTAAGATCAGGTTTCTATAACCTTCTTATCAGTATCTACCTGGAATCTGCCAAGGAGGGAAAGCTGACGATGAACAATGAGTTTATAATACCAATCACTGATGATACAAGGCAAATCGAACTGTTTCCTGATGAATCAAAAAGGCATGGTTTACCTGGGGTCGGTCGTAGTACCTGCCTGAGATCTGATCTTCACTTCACCGTGCCTTGCTTTGTATTGACTGGAGAAGACCGCCAGCAGCATGGTCCAGAGATTCCTATTGACATCCTCAAAACCAAGGCAATTAGCATGCTAACAGAGGCAGTGCAAAGCAGTGGAGACCACATCCGAGATCCTGTGGGGGCAAAGTAGAGTTCCAGTTTGTGCCAGTGCTAAAGCTCATTGCCACTCTTCTTATAATGGGAGTTTTTGAGGATGAGGATGTCCGTCAAATTCTGCTACTTATTGATCCTAATGTTTTTGGTGACCACAAAGAAGAGGATGGAGAAGACAGCTGTGAGAAGGAGGAAGTGGCACAAGATGAGGAAAAAGCTGTGGAGGCTGGAGAGAAATCAACAAGAGAAGCTAAGGCCCCTGTTAAAGGTCTTCTGCAGACTCGACTACCAGAGTCTGTCAAACTTCAGGTAATTTAGAACTTGGTTATCACTAAGTTCTTAGTAATAACCTTATAAATCTTTTGAAAATCCTTGAAAGTGATAAATATATTCAGGCTCAAAATTAAGATAGATATGTTTATCCCATGCATCTTTACATTCATTTATTGTGGATTTTCCAACCATATGAGCTGGAAGTTTGTTGCAAGTATCTACTACTGTTTCACTGTCGCTGAAATTTGATTAGTCTTTTGGATACCATAAAACATGTAAAGTAGCTCCATTTTCCACATTGGGAACCTCTTTTGTGTTATTGAACTTTTTTAATCCGACACCAGTGGTACAAGAAATGTGTTTATTGGATTGACATAGCGAATAATAAAGCAATTCAATGCAAAATGTATTGTTTATGAATGCAATAAGAATTTATGAACTGCTGAAGCTTTACTAACTTCCACAAAACTTTTGATATGTCATAGATAGGTGGGGGTCTGAATGCCGTGACCCGAACAATAACTAGAACGTGTGCATATCACTCTCTCTTTCCTCTCTGATGAGGTTGGAATTGAGACAGACCCATAGACTTCAATGGAGCCCTTCTCATGCAGCGAGGAGAGAGAGTGTAATATTCACTCAGACCCTCACCAATAAAAACCCTTTATAGGTCTCTATGATATAGCAAAAGTTAAGAGGTAAGAAGAAATTTTAGTCCTTTTAAAGCATTATATAGATCCACTACATGTTTTTATTTCAAGCATTTTATATGAAGGACTAAAGTTTCTTCTTACCCCTTAACTCCTGTATAGAGAAATGCCAGATAAAGATTTACAAGGGCCCCATAAAAAAACATGTTTTATCCACCAGAATGTTGTTTTCTATTATTTTTTTAGATGTGCGAGCTACTTCATTACTTCTGTGACTGTGAGCTGAAGCATCGTGTGGAGTCCATTGTCTCCTTTTCCGATAACTTTGTGTCGAAGCTTCAGCACAATCAGAAGTTCCGCTACAATGAATTGATGCAAGCGCTGAACATGTCTGCTGCCCTGACGGCCAAAAAACGAGGGAGTTCCGATCTCCTCCACAGGAACAGGTAATATATTGATGAATGGAAGTTTTAGCTTTTTCAAGCCATCTCCATGAGATAAAAATCACAGTTTTTTTCTATTAAAAGATTAACATGCTTCTGAATTTCCAACTACATGAAGACAGTCCTTGCCCTGAAGAGATACGGGATGAATTGTATGAGTTCCACGAAGACCTTCTAATGCACTGTGGTAATTATAACTACTGCAATGGTGTATAGCATTGATTCTTTAGTTCCTATGCCTCAGTAGTCACATGTGGCATATAGCTCTTTAGCTGCAGGCTGCTGAAGATGCAGTTATGCCAATTTATCGCTTTCTTGAAATTCCGCTCAATAGTTAAACATAAGAAAGGCACTTGGTTCCTGGATCAACAACATGCAACAAGCCCTAGACACTGCAATGCATATCATAGAACTGGACTATTGGTTCATTAATGCACGGCTCAGAGGTGATAAAATCTGCAACCTTACGTCACTTTACAGCAAAATGCTAATGTTTTGTGATCCCATTTTTGGTTGTGCTGTTCTTATTGGTGTTATGCCACCTTGTGGCGATAACAGATTTGGTTTCACTTTTTCAAAGCATCTCTGCTGCACATGAACCAGAATTGCGGCTTCACCCATTGGAAGAAATGGGTTGCATAAATACATTGGGATGTATACGTGCTGCCTCATGTACCCACAAATTTGAATTGCAAAAAAAAGTTACAAATTGCAATTCGTAATAATGTGTGTACGTAATAATTATACCTAGTTTAGATGAAAGCTTAATTAAAGGAACCCCTTTAACAACAGAAACTTCTGATTAGTCATTTCCAATCTGATTTATAGGGGGTCTGCTACAATGAAAATTCCTTAAGGCCTTTAACCTTTCCAGAATCTTGTTTCTGAATTATACATTTGTTGCTATATTGCAATTATCTAGTCATATACGTATAGGGTGAGAAAAGCGACTTCCTGCACAGGGCCATATTACCACTCTGTACAAGCTTAAAAGGAACCCGCCACTTTAAAAATGCAGTTAAGTCTGTGGGCAGCATATTAATGAGCAGGAGGAGCTGAGCAGCTTTGTATATAGTTCTGTTTAACTTGTAATTTATTGCTCTAAATCCATGCTCTTTCTGTCGGTGTTCCTACTCAATAATGGATAGCTATCTCTGTATGTGCAGTCACACAGGAAAGGTTGTCAGTCACTGATAGGATCTCCCACACGACTCACATGGCTTTAGAGCAATAGAAAGAGCAGAGATCTACACAAATACAAGTTTTACTGTATATTTTCCCACAAAACTATATCAATCTGTTCATCCCCTGCTGTTCTGTAGCATCTGCATCTCTTAAGACTGGACTGCAGTACTGCATGCTCAATATGTCAGGTTCCCTTTCCACCTACATCACCCAAACTCCTCTATGGGGCCATACTGTACCTCAGCGTGCCTCACAGAAACAATATTATAATAACAATTGTGCCATACTCTATCACCATATACTGTTAGTGACGTGATCACTAAACTTTTGTGTATGATAACATCACATAAATATAATTTTATTTGTAAATCACTTAACGTTTCTTGAGGAGGACATATAGGCTCTCCTGACATGGGACAACAGATGTAGCCACAGCCTAGAAAAAAGTCTTGAATCGTTGTTCACACAATGTGTTACTTGCGTGTATCGCAGGTTCCAAATCGTCGTGGGTCCAGACGTCAGCAAATTCAGTAAAGTTCACAGAACCGCGCACCTTTCACCGATGCAGTATTTCTGACCAAACTGCTCCTCCTCCCCAGTGTAAATCAAGTACTTCTTTTTGCCTAAGTACCGATATAGACCACACAATAGTGCATTATCTTCTAATTTTTTAATAAAGTATAAAAGATGCACTTACAGGAAAGTGAATAATCAAAACGTCCATAAAATTCATAGATATCTCGGACTTCGGCGTCCTCGGAGGATGAGGATATATTAGCCTGTCCCCGGATGTTAGGTTGTGACGCCCCTGACGAAGCTCTGGCTAGCGAAACCCGGGTCGGGACACGAGGACGCCGAAGTCCGAGATATCTATGAATTTTATGGACGTTTTGATTATTCACTTTCCTGTAAGTGCATCTTTTATACTTTATTAAAAAATTAGAAGATAATGCACTATTGTGTGGTCTATATCGGTACTTAGGCAAAAAGAAGTACTTGATTTACACTGGGGAGGAGGAGCAGTTTGGTCAGAAATACTGGATCGGTGAAAGATGTAGCCACAGCGTCCACATTTAATGTTCCCTCTTTATTAATCTAACAATGTCCTATAGATTAATCTCAACATTTCGACCCCTGGTTGCAGCTGGGTCTTTTTCAACCATCCCACATATTGCATATGAGCATCCATATATTCTCTGTCGTCTGTGCTGTCCTGCACTGTTCACCTGCTGGATAGCTCTCCTGACATATTGGTTTCTAGAATATACGTATATTCCCAATACTTGTATTCCTAATTCATAGTTTAGTCCAATCAGACCTCTATTGCTCTTCTTGGAAATAGATAAATACATTTGTCACTCTATGGAGGTATTCAATATATTGGTGCATGTGTAATGGCATTGTAGCAGACTCCTTCTGTCAGGTTTAGATGCCGCAGTCTCTATTAATTCATAGTTTAGCCAAAGTCAGAGGTTTCTCGATCCTGGCCATGGCAGCGGGAGCCCAACTGTAATTGCTGCCAGGCTCCCATTGTGGAAGCTGTGCCCATGCGATGCCACTGGCATTTCTGTATGGCATGGATTGTTTAGACAAGACAAATAATGATGCACAAGTACTTTCTGGAACTCTAAGAGGTTATGGCTAAAACTGACCCTTTTCTTAAAGGCTATGCTTATAACACCTTCACACATATTTTTTATGTGTCCTAATGCTTCTAAAATGAAAAATATATGAAAAATATATGTAATTGTGCAATACATAATAATTAAAAAGTTACTATCATTGGGTCTAAAACTCTATGCAGACTTATGCATCTCCTTCGTAACAGACCTCAAACAAACTCTCTGTAATCATATGCTGCAGTCATCCTTTCTTCCATCGGTTCCTAACTTTACGTTACTAAGGCGTTGGGATTGATGGCAGAAAGAATGACCGCAGGATCCGACAATACAAGGATTGTTTGTTACATTGAAGACACAAGACACATAGAAAAGCTATTGCAACATTACTTCATTTTTCATTTTAGACGCATTAGCCTTAGGCTACATGCACACGACCGTTGCCTGCCTCCGCGTCCGCTCCTCCTGGAAATTTTGCGTCCGTCAAAAAAAACGGATGACGGACTGTTTTTTTTGACGGATCCGATTTTTATGACAGATCCATTGTAAAAATGCCTATCCTTGTCCGCAAACGTGAAAAAAATAGGACATGCACTATTTTTTTGACGGAATGAAAACACGGATCACGGATGCGGAACAAAAACGGTTGACAATCCGCATTTTTGACGGACCCATTGAAATGAATGGGGAAGCATCCTATCCGTGAAAAAAAACGGAACGGACGCGGAAACAAACAACGGTCGTGTGCATGAGGCCTTAATGGGATATTCCATCTTGGAATTTGATGCCATCATTTTCTGATTGATGCAAGTCCAGCCTGATGTGATTGAGCCTGTGTTCTGGTTAGTTTACTAGGAATGCTGCAGTTCAGGAGAAGTCTGTGAAGAAAGCAAAATCGTTCTAAGGGCTCATTCACATGACCGCAATTTTGCGGAACGGGTGCAGATATATTAATTTTAATGGGTCTGCATCCGTAGTTCAGTTCTCTGGCCCCGCAAAAATATAGAGCATGTCCTATTCTTGTCTGCAATGGTGGACAATAGGCAGTTCTATCATAGGGCCGGCCATATGGGGTCCGCAAAATGCGGACACGCACATAGCCTGAATCTGTGTTTTGCGGACCACAAAATACATTCGGTCATCTGAATGTACCCTAAAGATCAGAGTGAGTCCCAGCAGTCAGACCCCCCCAATCATATCTTAGGGAAGGCTTACCTTATTGAGAGCTCTTTAAATTATTGGCTTTTTGCTTTATTTTTGCATTGTCTACTGTAATATTTTATTTGAAATAAAGGCATTCCGCTCGAAGAGGAAGAAGAGGAAGAGGAAGATGCATCATGGACAGGTCGTCTTCGATCACTTGTGTACAAAATCAAAGGGCGGCCAAAGACTGAAGAGCAGGATCCAGCAGAAGTGGAGGAGAAATCCCCTAGTAAGTTGTAAATGAAGGAAAACGTTGCAGCATAAAGGGAATATATATATTTTTCTAATCTGTTTTTCTTTTCTGAGTGTACTTTTTTTTTTCTGTACATGATTAGTGATGAGCGGCAGGTGCCATATTCGATTTCGACGAAATTGCGAATATTCAAATGAATATTCGTTTCATATTCGTCGAAATCGAATATTCGTCATTATTCTAGTTACCGCGATTAATATGCGATTTAAATAATCGCGTATTGCGATTTTAACTTAGGGCTACTTTTCTATTGGTTTCATATCTAGAATTATAGCGAAGATGACGGATATGACGAATGTATTCGTCATATTCCTCAAAACGAAGATAACGAGTATTTACATCTTCGTTTTAGCAACCTATTCGTCAACTTCGCTAATTCTAGCAATCAAATAGGAAGGTTGACTATAGAGACAACTGTGTTTAATTCGCTATGCGATTATTTATATATTTTTTTAATAAATAGAATAATTATAATAATTTTATATCAAGTAATATAATTATTCTATTAAAAAAAAAAATAATCGCATAGCGAATTAAACACAGCTGTCTCTATAGTCAACCTTCCTATTTGATTGCTAGAATTAGCGAAGTTGACGAATAGGTTGCTAAACGAAGATGTAGAATACTTTGTTATCTTTGTTTTGAGGAATATGACGAATACATTCGTCATATTCGCTATTCGCTAATTCTACCAAGCCAACCATAAAGTTCCTTGCTCATGGAGCGTCCCCATCACCATGGGAACGTCTCCATATACTAAAATATCTGTCGGTTTGAGGAATACGTTGAAATCGCAATGCGATTAATTCAAGTTATATTAATCGCATTGCGATTTCAACTTAGAGCTGGGTTTATAATGGGTCAGCTTGCTGGACTGAACAAAGTTAACGAATATGGAATATAGCAGCACTGCTAAGTTGAATTCGCAATGCGATTAATTTAACTTGAAGTAATCGCATTGCGATTTCAACTTAGCACTGCTAGTGCTATATTCCATATTCGTTAATTCTAGCCTATGTAAGATAGCAGTGCTAAGTTGAAATCGCAATGTGATTACTTCAAGTTAAATTAATCGCATTGCGAATTCAACTTAGCAGTGCTGCTATATTCCATATTCGTTAACTTCGTTCATTCTAGCAAGCTGACCCATTATAAACCCAGTTCTAAGTTGAAATCGCAATGCGATTAATACAACTTGAATTAATCGCATTGCGATTTCAACGTAATTCCTCAAATCCGACAGTACATTTTAGTATATGGAGACGTTCCCATGGTTGGGGACGCTCCATGAGCACGGAAGTCGGCAGAAGCGGCAATGGGCACTGACTAGAGCAGCCAGGAATCCTCAGGACAGGTAAGAACTACTGTTGGGAAGTGGGAAAGAAAAAATATAACTAAAAAACAAAAACGAATATTCGAAATAGCGAATTTATAGCGCTATATTCAAAATATTCGCAAATTAGCGAGTGCCGATATTCGCTAAAAAATTCGCTATTCGAATATTCGCGCTCAACACTATACATGATTACAGGGGCAGCCATCATTCCTGTTAAGAGTATTTACAGAGATACTCTACAGCAGTCCCATTAATCACAGGCACAATGGACAGGAGATGTTCATTGACTTCTGTGGGAGAGTTTTCTAGGCATACTGTGTACTCTGTGTACACATACTGTGTTTTCTATATATAGGTGTTATCTTTTATTGTAATCCTGCCTGTGATAATGAGGTGATTGCTGAAACTTAAACTCTATATAACAGGAAGTGTAGGCACATTATTAGGCTCAGTGGCCAGTGTGAAAACTGCAGGATTTTAGGACTTTTGTTTAAAAATATAGATAGTGGTATGGAAAATTAAAAACAATGCCAACATTTCTTAGTAAGTTTAACATATAAACTTGATTAAAACAAAAGATAATTTTTTATGACACATTCACTGTAACAAAAGAAAGCTTGACAAGAGCAAGTTTTTAAAAATATGAAGCTTAATAATAGTATATTACTCAGTAAGGCCTCTTGCACACAATCGTATGGCTATTTCAGTATTTTGCAGTCCGCCAAAAATACGGATGATGTCCGTGTGCATTCCTTTTTTGCAGAACGGAACAGCTGGATCCTGATAGAACAGTACTATCCTTGTCCGTTATGCGGACAATTATAGGACATGTTCTATCTTTGAACAGAAATGGAAGGCATACGGAGTACCTTCCGTTTTTTTGTTGACCCATTGAAATGAATGGGTCTGTATACGGACAGTATACGGAACGCAAAAAACGGCCTGTAAACTGATAAAATGTTTGTGTGCAAGAGGCCTAAGGCGAATTAGTTGATGGGATGAAAGGTGTTGAGGTGCTTTAAGCCCATTAACATAACATCTCCTAATGCCAGAGATTATTGACGCCACGTCCCTGGATTGGACAGGTTTAGGAGACATCTGATGCAAGAAGCTAATCCTTTACAGTCTCTGCTAATATCTGATGTGGTAAACTAAAAATAAAATGGTAGGCTCTTATTAGAGTGACAGAAAGCCTCCCTAACAGACCCTCCCAGATCATGGTCTGGAGTCAGCTTCCAGGACTAAATTTAAGTGCAGTCAGAGGCGTCAGATTTCAATAACGTTAGACATTCAGTGTGAAAAAAATGCCTGCTTGTTTATAGCTGAGGAGAGGATGGTACCACCTGTCGGTACCCCCAAAGCATCTGCACACTGAGATGACTTGGATTCCTTCGGTGCACCACTTATATGTCTGGACACATAATTTAAATGCTCATAGTCATTTCTTACTGGAGTGTTTGTGCTGCTGTAAGCACAATGCTACTGGATATGGATACTTCTGCAGTTTCTGTAGGCAGTTATAAATCTTTATCACCATCACAAATATTTAGCTTGATGAACACATGGAAAAGTCGTCTACCTTCCAAATACTCTTTCCAACCAGACACTTTTCCTTGAACTTGTCACCTGCAGTGATTTCCCGATATGCACAGTAGTAATATTATCCTTATGCTTGACAACTGATTTGGTAGAGAAAGAATCATCATTGCCTTTGGATTGGATTGTCAGTTTTTAATTAAAAAATTATGTTTATTATAGTTTATTAATGACATCTGTCCGCAGATCTGTACCTATTAAACTGGCTGTCCTGTTGCATGTGCGATTTGCAGATGAAGGCGTCTGTGTTGGTCCCATGTTCATGTGTTTCCACATTGCTGAAAAAATTGTGTTTCAATATATGCAAATGAGTCTCTAGGAGCGACGGCGTTCAGCACAGGAACTTTTTAAAAATATTTTAATAGTTCAGACATTTTCGGACACGTCGATACCTGAGGGGGTGATTTAAACTTTTAATATTTTTTTATTTTTTAAACTTTTTATTTATTTATATAATAATATCTTCGAACACCCTTTAGAGGTCTAGAACCTGGGATCTTTTGATCTCTTCTTCCATTCACCCTTATAGAGATTCTGTTATTGGGAATGGGATAGGTCATCAGTATCGTAGCACTGACAACCCTTACATAGCACATCTATGTACAAGTCTCCATATACATTCTAATGCTTCATCAGCAGCCTTCATCTGGACTGGCACTTGTTGTATAGATCGCTGGTTCTCCAAGAATTGTGGAAAGCTAGATAGTGACATCTAGTGGCAGTAAGCATAGTCTACAATTTATAATTACACCACTTTATCATATGAAGTATGGTAATAGAGCCTGTTTATTAACTACATGCGGGATTGGTCTTCAGCTTGAAACAGATTTGTAAGGGAGAAATATATCATAATTGTCATCAGTCTATTAAAAACTATTTATATGAATGATTATTTAGATGCAAATGAATAACTAAGAAACACATTTTACAATTCTATATTAAATAATTAATCTTTGTTTAAAACACTTAAGCTACTTGGGAATATTGGTGAATAGTAAATGTAACATTACCAACCAATGCCAGGTAGCTGCTGCCAAGGCAAATAAATTGCGGTGTACACATGACAGGAACATTGTTTTGCCTCTGTTGCCATTATTAAATTTCCCACATAGGTTGGCATTTAACTTGCTGAATGTACTTAGAATTGTGCTTAGTCTTGCATTGATATACCATGGGTGTTATATTACTAAATATCTTGGCAGATTTGCTGTTCTGGAGTCTAGGAAAATGGGGTGATTTAAATATTTGGTTACTTTTTCTCTTCCTTCCTTCCAGCCACACTTAAAGAACTCATCTCACAAACTATGGTGAGATGGGCTCAAGAGGACCACATTCAAGATCCTGAGCTTGTGCGTATAATGTTCAGCCTCCAGCGCAGGCAATATGACAGCATTGGAGAATTGTTACAGGCCATGAGGAAAACCTATACAATCAGCGCAGCCTCGGTGGAAGATACTATAAACCTTTTGGCCTCTCTGGGACAGATACGCTCACTGTTGAGTGTGAGAATGGGCAAAGAAGAGGAGATGCTCATGATTGATGGATTGGGGTACGTTTTGCAATTACAAGCATTCTCCACTTTTTATCATCAGGACACTTTTAGGTCAAAAATGTCTTAATATATCTTTCTAGAAGTTAGGGTACTTTTACACTTGCGGCAAAGTGATCCGGCAACAAGCAGTTCCGTCGCTCGGAACTGCCTGCCGGATCCGTCAATCTGCATGCAAACGGAAAGCATTTGAAGACTGATCCGGATACTGATCCGTCTTACAAATGCATTGCAAGAACGGATCTGTCTCTTCGCTTGTCATGCGCAGACTGGAAGGACAGATCCAGAATTGCGGTATTTTGAATGCCAGATCCGGCACTAATACCTTCCTATGGGGAAAAAAAGCCAGATCCAGCATTCAAGCAAGTGTTCGGGAATTTTGGACGGAGATAAAACCGCAGCATGCTGCGGTCTTATATCCGTCCTGAAATGTCAAAAAAACTGAACTGAAGACATCCTAATGCATCCTGAACGGATTTATCTCCATTCTGAATGCATTGGGATAATACTGATCAGTTATTTTCCGGTATAGAGCTCCTATGACGGAACTTTATGCCGGAAAAGAAAAAAAGTGTGAAAGTACCCTTAGAGTTCCATTTTTCTGATGCAGAACTCCAAATCCCCTATGAAGACATCAGGATAACATAATGGCTACCTGCTGCTTTCACTAGGGCAGTGTTTCTCAACTCCAGTCCTCAGGGCCCACCTACAGGTCATGATTTGAGAATATCCCACAGAATGAGTACCTGAGGTGAGTCCTGATGCACTGACACTAATTAGATCACCTGCTAAATACTAAGGAAATCCTGAAAACATGACCCGCAGGTGGGCCCTGAGGACTGGAATTGAGGAACACTGCACTAGGGGAGCTTACTTCATACCAGTCTTATTATTGAGTTTAGTGAGTAAGGTGTATACAATAAGTTCCTTTGCTCCATCTAATGGGGGCTGTAGGAATGCATGTTATCCAGCATGTTATGTTATAAATCTATGGTATGCCTATGCAGAGGGTTTGGAACTTTGTATCAGAAAAAGAATCTCCAACTATTATAAAGATTCTGCACCAAAAATAGTGTTAAAATATTCAACATCCACTTTATGTGAGTATCTTTAATTAACAACACTCATCTTTGGGAATAAGGTAGTTTATTTTTATTTTTTTATCTCGAATGAACAGTATGTAGGTTTTACATAGTTGTCTTGTTAGCACAAGCTTCATTCCCTGACTTTGATACTGATGTAAGATTTCTGGTCATTGATCTTGAACTTTTCCATTCTTTTTAGTGATATCATGAACAACAAAGTCTTCTATCAGCATCCTAATTTGATGCGAGTTCTAGGCATGCATGAAACTGTTATGGAAGTCATGGTAAATGTACTGGGAGGAGACAAATCTCAGGTAGGTTGGTTGTTGCGTGTGCGTACAAATCTTCTAAGATGAAAACCTGATAAAACAGAGCAATTTATTTTCATTTTTCTTTTAATTTCAGCAAATTACTTTCCCCAAGATGGTGGCGAGTTGCTGCAGGTTTCTCTGCTATTTCTGCAGAATTAGTCGGCAAAATCAAAAGGCCATGTTTGAGCATCTTGGCTACTTGCTGGAGAACAGCAGTGTTGGTCTGGGTATGTACAGTATTTGCCGAAAATGATATTGTCGTTGCCATTTAATGTGTGTCCTATACACGTATGACTCTATGGGAGTATGGTGAAATCACTCATAGTGTGAGCTGCTGTATTTCCAGCACCCACTTCCAGCATCAGAGCTACTCCCAGACAGCTGATCAGAAAGGCTAGGGTACCAGACACTCGCTGATCTGCTGTTGATGGCCTACCCTTAAAATATAGAAATCCTAGAAAAACCCATTTTAGGGGTTAAAGTTTTTTTTTTCGTAACTATGTAATAAAAGTTATGCTTAAAATTTAACAAGAGACCTAATTCACAGCTGAGAGTTTACTACAGATGTCTCCATTGTCCTTCTCAGAGTCTGGTGTGAAAATATATGCAATTACAGTGCAATGCAGTGTGCTGCAATGGACCAGTTCCATCCTGGAGTGCAAGCTGTTGATAAAAGCACAGCAAACTTTCAGCTCTGAGACGTTTATGTAGGTTCTTAGGTTCTAGATGTACGTAAGAATGTTCCGAACAACGGCTAACAAGAAGCAAAGATATTGACCATGGCGAAACATGAAAACACAAAGTATATCAGTAAGGGTGAGTTCACATATGCATTGTATATTCCGTTATACCGTTCTCTTATAACAGGGTTATAATGGAATTTAAGGACGGGATGCAAAAGGAACCCTTTAGAGGCATTCAATTTTGATCCGTCCTAATAGAGGTCTATGGGCACAAATAACAGTTCCAATGTCTAGCATATAAGAGTGAATCTGGATTGCACATCCTCAGTACTATGCTTTTGATATAACGACTGTCCTTCAGCATAATTACATGACCTCTCAGCCCAATTTGTAATATATTCTATGCTGTGCATAAATAAGGCATTGGTATACAGTTTGATCAAAAAGCATAGGCCCACTTACCGCGACAAGGTTGCCTCTGGGAACCTACTCTAACTTTGGCACAGCACTGTGCGGTAATCACCGGCGCCCCAGCACCGCACCTCCAGAGGGCAGGGCCCAGTAGCCACACAGCGCCCCCACTGTGCAGCAAAGCCACCTGGCTCTGGGCCCCACCACTCCACTAGCACAGGACCAAGGCATCAATGGCCGCCGCTCCTTGCTGCAGCATGTGAACGGGTGCAAAGAGTTCACCCAGTCATGTCTCTCTGGAAATCCAACTGAGAGATGGTAGGAATTAATAGACCCTAAACTGACTACTGGCAATTAAAAACACCTGGTCCAAATGGGGAGGAGTGCTGATATGTAAGACGAGGAAAAAAAGTCCTGTAGACGGAACTGTTATTTGTGCCCATAGAACTCTATTGGGAAGGATCAAAACGGAAAGCCGCTACAGGGTTTGCATTCCGTTCTTAATTTCCGTTATATTCCGTTATAACCTTGTTTAACTGAATATATAAAGCATATGTAAACCCTTCTCGCTGTAAGATCAGGTTTTACTTACATGAAAACACTTTAAAGTAAAAATTCTTTTGTAATGTTCTTATTAACAGCTGATACATCTGTATCATCCTGCAGCATATCACCCTCTGACAGTCTGTACATTTTTTTTTAACACAAGAATGAGTACATTTCTGTCTTCCCAGCATCTCCGTCTATGAGAGGCTCTACACCTCTAGATGTCGCTGCCGCCTCTGTGATGGATAACAATGAACTTGCTTTGGCGTTGCAGGAACCAGATTTGGAGAAGGTAATGATTAGTGAACGACTGCAGAACTGATGAGCCATCATCCTGTCACAAACCTGACTCACACAAACAAGTGGAAATTATCCACGTCCTAATAATAAGTCATTTGATTGAAATGCAGATACTACACAAAAGCGGATCTCCTTCTAATAACTGTACAAATATATGTTGGTGTCAGTTATAGGTGAAATGGCTAGAAAATAAGATAACACCGCCAGGGTCCAGAAGTGACAGTCAGTTACAAATAGTCTATAAGGCTGTAGTTTCACAACTTTTTAATGCAGAAAACGCAACGGAATGGAAGAATTGTCACAGGATAGCACAGTAACCTCTATATCCTAATATTGTATGGTGCTTTAGGTATCTGAAAACTGAAGTGTAGTTATAGTTGTGTATGATGAACCACAGTTATCCTTTAATGATATTTCACACATTTTGTAAATATTCTTGAGTATTTGCTTTATTAAATGTTTTTCTGAATGTTAAATTAATAATGGCGTATCTTAAAGAGCATCTGTTTCCATGATCAATGCTATTATAGGACATCTGTCAGCAAGTTTGTACCTATGACACCGGCTGACCTGTTACATATGCGCTTGGCAGCTGACGGCATCTGTGTTGGTCCCATGTTCTTATGTGCCAGCACTGCTGAGAAAAATGATGTTTTTATATGCAAATGAGCCTCTAGGAGCAACGGGGGCGTTACCGTTACACCTAGAGACTCTGCTCTCTTTGCATCTGCCGCGCCCTCTGCCTGGCACAGTTCATTATGCTCAACACTACCTTCCTTTCAAGCCGCTGTAAGCACTGAGGCCTGTATTTGGCTGCAGCGGTCATAGGACTAAGCCCTGGACCTGCAGGGACAGCAGGCAGGTGAGTTGTGTTTTATTATGTTCAGGGGGATAGTGGAGGACCCTTGGGGTCCCCCCAAGACCCGACACAACCCCTTTAAAGGTCTGTTTTTAGGTTTATAATAATGCTTATCGACTGTAGAAATGAAAAGTTCTAAAACTTTCTAATATCCAGTACATTGTTTTAATGCCTCACCATCTTCAAGGTATTAGATTGCTGTGAGTGAACGAGTACAGTTATTGATGAGGCACAGCTGAGAAGGTAGATTTCACCTTAGTAATCATTTGCAGGGTTCAGGAGACAAAAGAGTAAGATACCATTTTAGCTTTGGTGTGGACTTGAATCAGTGGTGCGGCCCCAGTAGAAAAAGATTGATGAGATAGAGTTTTCATGCTCAGGCTAAAAATATGTACATAGCAAGTCCTGTGACTGTCCTTAACTGAGACATGGATACAACTGCAGTCTAGGGAAGGGGTCAGCAACCTCCAGCTATTATAAAACTACAACTCCCAGCTGGCACACCGGCTCAATTGTTCTCTGAACTCTCCAAAGTGAATGGCGTCTGCTTTGAAACGTAGTTTCACAGTCCCAGAGGTTGCTGACCCTAGGTCTATATGCATTATATACATTGCAGCAGCTGCACAGACCTCTCTGCTAGTTTGATACAATGTAGCAGCCTGCAGATCATGCTTTTTGACTCAGAGAACATTATGTAGAGTGCATACAATCGTATCCACTTTTCTGATGAGAGCTAGACTAGGATGTACACATTGTCACCCTCTGCATGTAAACAAGTCTTCTCATACCCTGACAGCATACTAATATCTTGAACATGGCGAGGAACTGAAAAAACCCTGCACTCCAGAATTCTGGCTTCAAAAAGTGATACATTTGGCACAGATTACTTACTGCAAAGCAGAATCCTTTAAAACCGATATTTGGAAACATGGAGCCTCCATGATTGAAGGCTGGTGCCCTGTTGGTTGGTTTCTGACAGGTCACACATCTAAACATGCTTCCCTCTAAAGCCTTAAGTTTGGAATCCTTCACATTTTGAGACCTGTCATCAGCTTGAGTTGATCCAGGCATCTGAACAGAGGGATGTGATTTGGAAGGAAAACAACTCCAGAGCTTTATTGTCATTCAGTTTAGTCCTCTTCACGCTACAGCTGCCTTGCTGGTACCTCACTTTAGAGATTTGTCTGCTTTTCCACAGGTTGTGACATACTTGGCAGGCTGTGGGCTGCAGAGTTGTCCAATGTTAATAGCCAAAGGATACCCAGACATTGGATGGAATCCCATAGAGGGCGAGCGCTACCTGTCATTCCTGCGGTTTGCAGTCTTTGTGAACTGTAAGTATAGATGCCAGCCCTCTTATACTGCGGAGAACGTTATTAGGAGAAATGGGTATTTTTTCCCCAAAAGTTTAAAAATAATATACAAGGCATGTACAGAAAAATAATACGAAAATATCATGCAGTGAAATAATTGTATTAAGAAAAAATCAATCTGGCACCTCATATTTTTTTATTTTAATGCTTTTTTTTTTTTTTTTTTTACATTTACAATGCATATACAGTACATGGGGGCTAGGTGATATATGATATACTATACAGCAGGGATGGCCAACCTGCGGCTCTCCAGCTGTTGCAAAACTACAACTCCCAGAATGCCCAGTTTGCCTTCAGCTATCAGCCTACAGCAGGGCATGGGGGAGTTATAGTTTTACAACAGCTGGAGAGCCGCAGGTTGGCCAGCCCTGCTATACAGTATACAAATAATACATATAGTGTCTGTTACCAGTGGCGTCACACAGGACTGGTAAAGCCTGCCCTGAGCATATAGATCACCAAGATAGATGTGAGTACTGTAAACGTCAGCCTCCTATTAGTGATTAAACACAATATAAAAGGAAAAGAAAGGGTATAGACCAGGCATGTCCAAACTCCGCCCTCCAGATGTTGCAAAACTACAACTCCCATCATTCCTGGACAACCTACAGCTATTAACCTACAGAAGAGCATGATGGGAGTTGTAGTTCTGCAACACCTGGAGGGCCAGAGTTTGGACATGCCTGGTATAGACTATATTGGACCATGACTTTCAGGATTAACTAAGATCTGGCAGTGAATTACAGACCGTAAGTTTTTATCTGAAATAGTGAGGTATGCTTGTGGACTTCCAGTGGAAAATTACTGTAAATGACACAAGACTACATGATGTGTCCTTATGTCATTTGGACAACTCCAGCAGTCATGTTCATGGGTCATGGGTGAACCCGTCAAGTGATTTCTGCTGCCCTATTTATTTAAAATCTTTGTTTAATGCCATCTACACAAGAGTGGAAATACAAGTCATACTCACTGCTCTTTGTGAGACCAGGATAAGAGCTCTGTGATATGTATGCATAGGTTTACCTGTCTGAGGGGCTCTTTTTCCGATGCCCAGATCTATTTTGATGCCCATTGGAAAATATAGTTTGCAGTGATTGCTTATTGTAATTATTATAGTCATAGACCAAATGCAATAGAGATTTTCTACAATGTTCTATGTTTTTTATGCTATATTTAGTGACTATACATATTAAAAATGCCTTCCTTGTGCTTTGCTGGTTTAGTTATAATCCTAAATTTCACCTCAAGGCTTGTTTAAAAGGTTGAACAATGATTTATAGGATTGGTAGGTACCTTATATATGGTGGTTTGGAAGGGAGCTAAGGCTAGTTTCACCCTAGCACTTTTAGATGTGGCAGGCTGTTTCGGCATGGAATAGCCTGCTGGATCTCTCTGCATTCTGGCATTACCAAAAACTACCCCATTGCATAATGGGTACCTGCGGAGATCCGGGCGCAACCCAGCAAATATGCTGAGAATAGGCCAGATGAAAACCGTTGTTTGCCAGGTTGCGGCCGGATTTTCCCCAGTACCGGATCTAGACATCTCCAGCAGGCAGCTCAGCCTGGCGGAGATGCCCGAGATAATGCTAGAATCAAACTTGCCTAATTTTCTTGCCTTGTGCTCTGTTTTTGCCATTTTAGTGGTTGTTTTTGTTGTGTTTTTGTGGCATCTTTTCACAAGTAGTATGTTTTGAGCACCTGTTTTTTTTTTTTTTTTTTTTTTTGCAAGCTATGTGTTTTCTACATGAAATTATGTATCCCTGCTGTTGTCACTTGTTCTGTAAATCAGTTTGAAAAAAACATTAAAAACACACTGTGAAAGCACCATAAAATGTAACACACAGGTATTTGTGTTTTTTCAAGGAGGGCCAAAAACAAAAGATGTCTATGGGACAAAAACGCCCAAATAAGGGGGCAAAAGATGCCACACCAAGAGCATGCTGTCATGAAAAAAACAAAAAACGCTGTTGACCATAAAAAAATCAGCTCAAGTGAAGAAAATTATGACTAAAAAGAACATGTTTAGAATGCATTTAATAATTCACATAGACTTCCACCAAACACCTCACGTATATTGCCCCCCAAAAAAAAAAAAGCCAAAAACATAAGCTAAAAAGAACGCCCAAAAAGACTGTGTGTGAAGCCACTGTGCTGATCCCTACAGAGGATCACTTTTGTCTGGGGAGCAAATCACTGTTTATATGGGACAATCTGCTGCCCAGAAATGATTATTTAGGTTACTGCATCAGCAATGCTTTTACCCACTGAATGAGTAAACGCTCATTTCTCATGTGATTAACCTCACCTATAACCAGGCCAGTTATCAGAAATGAGCATTTGTACCTGATAATCAGCCCAATAATCAGCTTGTGTAAAATGGCCTTTAGAAATCCGAATCACAGGTTAATTCAATTCTGTACCTACATAACCTCACTATTACCATATAACTAAATATGCACCTGGCAGATAAATCACATTTATACATAGCCAAAAAGATACCAGTGCTGTCAGACAGAGTCACAGACAATATGAGATAAAATATCACCATAGACTTTATTGACAAAAAAAAAAATGCAAATACATGAGAGTGACACTACTACTAAAAGGCCCGTATCTGGGCCAATCCTCAGAGACTAGTACCCGAGAAACATATATGGGACATGGGGAAATATCAAAAAATACAGAAAATAATAATGATAACTATCATAGTCCTGCTCAAACTGCATGTCAATAACAGGGCACCCATTAGAGATGTAACCTAAGGTGAAAAGACTTCTAACCTAAGAGCTCTATCAGGGAAATGGCCACAGATAAACATATCATATGTGAAGCCCAAAATAGGCTAAAGTGCAACCCAGCAGAAACAAGCAGGACATGAAACCATTATAAGAAAGTAAATGTATTACCCATTATCCAGCTTATATGTAGCCCCGGTACACCGACACCTCGACGTGCGTTTCACCACACTGAGGGCTTCGTCAGGAGGCTGGGGACTATGATAGCTATCATTATCATTTTCTCTATTTTTTGATATTTCCCCATGTCCCATATATGTTTCTCGGGTACTAGTCTCTGAGGATTGGCCCAGATACGGGCCTTTTAGTAGTAGTGTCACTCTCATGTATTTGCATGTCTTTTTTGTCAATAAAGTCTATGGTGATATTTTATCTCATATTGTCTGTGATTCTCTCTGACAGCACTGGTATCTTTTTGGCTAATTCAATTCTGTAACTGGCCATGAAAATTCATATTACTCCTAAACAGAGTTTACCTTCATTGTTAAATGGGTTCTCTTCCTACACTCAGAAACCCTCAGAATCCAACTGCAGTAAAGAATTGAGGGGTCATTTATGATCAGAAATTCATCTATATTAGGCGTATTTCTGGTGCAGATTGCAGCGCAAAGATTATTTGCGCAGGAGTCTGAGATTTTTTTTTCCCCCGCTAACGCCAGGTCTAAAAAAGTGGGTGCGCTGGGGAAGTGCACAGGCCGGCAGGCCCGTCTCATTCCATTCATGATTTTCTATGCCAGGCATCCTCAATCTGCGGCCCTCCAGCTGTTGTAAAACTACAACTCCCAGCATTCCCGAACAGCCTACAGGTATCAGCCTACAGCAGGGCATTGTGGGAGTTGTAGTTTTACAACAGCTGGAGGGCCGCAGTTTGAGGATGCCAGTTCTATGCCTTTCTATGCCTGTTTTAGGCGTAGAAAATGGTCTACGCAAGGGAGCTGGCTTACGATTATCCCGGTGCTGGATATGCCAAAGTTACGTAGAGGCCCGCGGCTCTACATAATTTCGGCGGATCCACCACCAGAGCAGCGGCTTATTAAGACTGGCCTGATAAATGCCCCCCGTAGTACGTACTTGCCTGACAGATCCCGCGCTGCTGCTCCATTCTTCTGGCCAGGCTCTATTTTATCGGCTGCAGAGGTGACATCACATCGACAACAAGTGACCACTACAAGGAATCAACAGCCTGAACAATCAGCCTCCTCAGCAGTGGCATACATAGAGAAGTAAGGACCCCATAGCAAGGATCAAACCAGCCCCCCACACAGGACAGAAGGGTTTCTGACTAAACCCCTTTCAATGACCCTTGGGCCATTTTTTCCACTGCCTCATTTGCTAAACGTAGTTCCTTTCAAGGGTAGAGACCTGAGGAGATAATCCCAACTAAGACTGGGCCCCCTCTTGCCCTGGGCTCCATAGCAGTCGCATGGTCTGCCGCTATGGTAGTTACGCCCCTGGGCGCAGGGTCTCTAAGGTACCTACTTATCAGTTCTTTATTGCAGAGGATTATGAGAATTGTTTATCTGATACCAAATTATTTTATTTGTGGAAAATGTAAAAGCAATATTACCAGATGCATTCACCACCACTTAATACCATCTGGAAACCTTGGCTCAATATCTGGGATCAACCAACCACGCATCAATAATAACCCTTACATTGTATAAATACACAAAAATTTGGTTATATAAAATATATAATTTTATTGAAATATTTATAAACAGAACATCACATGGCACAATTCATGATCGGTCAGGAAAAAGAAACCCCACCAAATCATGTGTAATGCAGACAAAGAGACATACCTGGACAACCAAGCTACCTAGTATCATGTGGATAGTAACATGTATAATGATGACCTACGTTTTGTAACAAGTGTGGACAGTATCCAATAAATGCCGCACTATAGTTATAAAGCGTGCATGTAATTTGTAACTGTGTGGACATGTGTTTACATGGTTTTGCATTCAACGTAAAAGGGTCAGAATGCACCTTAAATGATATATCGTAATTCCCCATAGATTGATATGATTCACCCAGTGATGAACACAGGTCCGGAGAGTCCAAATTAAAAAAAAAAGCACGGGGAAGCAACTGCATATGCATATCTGGTTAAAAAAAAAATTCTCTGCTTTTGAGAACGGTTCTCTTGATAATAAGCTGGTCATGAGTTGTCCCTCTGCTAAGACCCCTAAATGGTAGTAGGGGATCAGATTCCCTGCAGTTTCTATAAAAATGAAACCAATGGGCTATCTGTGTGTATTCATTAATGTCTCTACATCCTGCGCTGTCACGTGATACACAAACTACTACTCCTGTGAAGGCAAGTGTCATGGGCACCCTGGAGCTGCCACTATAATAAGGTCCTCTGTGGCTGGCACTGTAATGGAGACATTAGTCCCCAATTTTTTAGAGTTAGCTATTTAAGTTGACAAAGTTGCTGTCCATTAATAGTTTTTTATGCCAAAAATAAAGATTTATTCTAAGCAGTTTTCTATGCAAGTGGTGGGAAGAGTGGCCGGTATTCAGCTTCCGAATTCATTACTGGACTGGCCTGAATATGCTTATTAAAAAAAAAAAATCTGTTATCATATCCGGATCTTTAAACCTGTCTCATGGTTATCTAAACAATGTGTTCCTGCCGGTTAAATATTTCCCATTCACCTTTCAGACAAGCGTCAGAATGAAACACAAAAGCCCAGCTGGCCTTTAAATGACAAAATATGGAGAATAAATCCTAATATTAATTGATTTAGTTAGAGAAAAGCTTGTTTGGGAACAGCAAACAAGAGATGTTAATGTATTCAGAGGTGACATTCACGAAATAATGTCATCTACTTCATTATAATGAACATGTGCTGTGACCATTAATTATTGGTCATTTTTAATAGAGAAAAAAAAAACAAAGTACAAATATATATTTTATTCATTATGTACATAAAGATCACTAAAATTACCTGGAAATTATAAGCTACTGCTTTCCTTTGTGGTGTCTTTCAATGTTTTTTGTAGACTCTGTAACCTGTGACCAACAGATACTATTAAGGTAGGTTCACACAAGGTAGAAGTTATTGTAAGAGGTTTTGAAGTAGATTTTCCAGCAGATTTTTGAGCCAAAGCCAGATGTAGATTCGAAGAAAATTGGAAATCTAGAGAAACGAATTACACTTTTCCTGCTGGATCCACTTCTAGCTTTGGCTAAAAAACCTGCAGGAAAATCTGCCCCAAAACATCCTCCAAAAAACTGTGTGAACCTAACCTTACAGTACCAAGTAGAGATAGCAATCCAGATTTCCACAGATCCTAAAGAGTAGATCCTTCTGTCCAGTGGTATATCTAAGGCAGTGGCGAGGTCTGGAGTGGCCCCAATGCTACGTTGGGTCCCCCAGACACTGTTGAGGTGTCACCACTTCTTGCTGCTCACCGGAAGAGGTAAGGCGTTGTGCATCCCAATGGGAAATAAGTCCAGAGAGTCAGGGTCTGCAATTACCAGCGTGCATCTTAACTGGAGGAACCCAAGTTCAAAACAGTACAAGCAAGGCAATGAGCTGGCTTCTCCAATCTCTATCCTGGCAAAAGAAGGTTCTGGGCTGATGGCTTTGTTGCAGCTCAGCCTTATTAAAGTCAATGGGGCTGATCTGCAATACAAAGCACTGCCACTATACAATAATGTACAGCACTGTCCTTGAAGAGCTGCCAGGAGCCTGCATCGCTCACCAGAGCTCCGCAGCGGCTCCTTAAAAGAGCTGATTGGTGGGGATGCCGAAACTCCAACCCCTGCTGATGTGATAATGATGACCTATCATGAGGATGTCATCATTATCTTTCCAGGATAACCCCTTTAAACAGAAAGTACAGATTTATAAGCCCTACCTATATCGAGGAATACAGAAATGCATAGCACATCTAAAAATAATAATAATAAACCCAGATCAACATACAGTATTTATATAGATTCACATACATGTCTGAGGTTCCCATATGAGCCTCCATCACAGATTATGTAAAAAGAAGCCAGAACAAATAGTGTCATGAACAAAAATGACTGTTGCATGATGGCAGAAAAATTATATTCCAGTCAAGCAGTAGAGCAGCATTTTCCAGTTAGGGCCTTGGGATCCATATATTGGGTTACCTTCTGATCATTCTTTAGCTGTGGCAGATTCAGATATGATTGTGCACCAGGAATGCCAGTACATTGTGTGGGAATTAGCTTTGATAGAGGCAGGATTGCCCTGCTGGCGGACAGTCAGAGACAGTGACACACAGGGTTAAGTCCAACAAAGTTCCACTTTATTGTGGTATCAGCAGCAAAAACAAAATACGGCCTTTACATCTCAGGCAAAATACAAAAACAAAACCTGCTCGTCTGAGCGCTGACTAACAGTATCGTACTCACTGTCCTAGGTACGGTTTGGTCAGCTCTGTAGTTCACCTCAGATGCACACTCCCATGCAGCAGCATGTCAGTTCCAGATCCCCCTTGCTCACTCTGATCCTGCATCTTTATGCAAGTGCTACAGGTGCAGCTAATCAGGCAGCCCACACTTGTCAGAAGTGGACTGTGGATTGGGGAACCCGCCCACTCTTCCCCAATCCAAAACTCCAGGCCCTATACTGGCTTTTCCACAAAGCCACCTCAGGAAAGCATGAGCTTTCCACTACATCCTGGGCAATCCCTGGAGCTAAGCAGCATATGACAGGATTCTGGGGAAAAATACCTGCCATCAATCACTTTTCCTGTCACTGTCTCACATACCCTCCCCTCTGTTCGAACCTGTGGGGTCGGACATTTTTGCTACCAGACAGTGTGTTCTCGACAGAGCGTCTGCATTTCCTTGTAGCTTCCCTGCTCTGTGCTCAACGGAAAAGTTAAAATTTTGTAAAGTGAGAAACCACCTAGTCACCCGTGCATTTCTCTCTTTCTGCTGGCACATCCATGTGAGTGGAGAGTGGTCGGTGACCAACCTAAAGCGGCGCCCCAACAGATAATACTTAAGGGACTCCAAGGCCCACTGGGTAAATGTAGTGGCGGCTGGGCCCTAGGCGGAGAGTTCCATGGCGCACGTCCTTCTGCCGCCAAGGATCACAGGGCATAATTCTTTGCCTCCGGTAGCCTCCTCCTCCTACTCGGCTTCCTCCTCATCTGCTTCCACCTGCTCATCCAGTCAGCCACACACCTTCACCACCAACTTCAGCACAGCCCGGGGTAAAAGTCAGCAGGCCATTCTGAAACTCATATGTTTGGGTGACAGGCCCGACACCGCACAGGAGTTGTGGCGGGGTATTGAAAAACAGACCGACGGGTGGTTTCTGCCGGCGGTCCTCAAGCCCGGCCTGGTGGTGTGCGATAATGGGCGAAATCTCGTCTCAGCTCTGAGACTAGCCGATTTGATGCACATCCCTTGCCTGGCGCATGTGCTGAATTTGCTGGTGCAGAAGTTCATTTACAACTACCCCGACATGTCAGAGCTGCTGCATAAAGTGCAGGCCGTCTGCGCTACAGCGTAACTTTGGCCTTCCCGCTCACCGCCTCATATGCGACGTGCCCACCAGGTGGAACTCCACCTTGCACATGCTGGAGAGACTGTGTGAGCAGCAGCAGGCCATAGTGGAGTTTCAGCTGCAGCATGCACGCGTCAGTCGCACTGCGGAACAGCACCACTTCCACCACTTCACCACCAATGATTGGGCCTCCATGCGAGACCTGTGTGCCCTGTTGCGCTGTTTCGAGTACTCCACCAACATGGCCAGTGGCGATGACACCTTTATCAGCATTACAATGCCACTTCTATATCTCCATGATAAAACGCTTAGGGCGATGATGGAAGAGGAGGTGGCCCAGGAGTAGGAGGAGGATGAGGGATCATTTTTAGCACTTTCAGGCCAGTCTTTTAGAAGTGGCTTAGAGGGAGGTTTTTGCAACAGCAGAGGCCAGGTACAAATGTGGCCAGCCAGGGCCCACTACTGGAGGACGAGGAGGAGGTGGAGGAGGATGAGGATGAAGCAGGTTCACAGCGGGGTGGCACCGGGCACAGCTCAGGCCCATCACTGGTGTGTGGCTGGGGGATACGGAGGATGATTACGATATGCCTCCCACAGAGGACAGCTTGTCCTTACCTCTGGGGAGCCTGGCACACATGAGCGACTACATGCTGCAGTGCCTGCGCAATGACAGCAGAGTTGCCCACATTTTAACGTGTGCGGACTACTGGGTTGCCACCCTGCTGGATCCCGGTACAAAGATAATGTGCCCACCTTACTTCCTGCACTGGAGCGTTATAGGAAGATGCACGAGTACAAGCGCACGCTGGTAGACGCGCTCCTGAGAGCATTCCCAACAGGTGGAAGCCCAAGGCGAAGGCAGAGGAGGAGCAAGAGGTCGCCAACGCAGCTGTGTCACGACCAGCTCCTCTGGGGCAGGGTTAGCATGGCAGAAATGTAGAAAAGTTTTGTCTCCACGCCACAGCTAACTGCACCACCACCTGCTGGCCTGCCCGGCGGCCAGCGTTTTGTCTGAACGTGTATTCAGCATGGCAGGGGCGTCATTACTGACAAACGCAGCCGCCTGTCCACAGCCAGCTGACATTCATAAAATGAACCAGGCATGGATCCCACAGGACCTGACCCTCCCTTTTGCAGAATAGACATTTATAACTTCCTCCCCTCAACCATGTATTCTTGTACTCCAGGGCACTTCTTTATTGAATCCTCATTTTTTTAACTTTACCATGATCTTGCGGTGCAACCCATAGTTGAATGAACCTCTCCTCAATCTGGGCACCAGTGCTTAAATAACTGAAAGTGGCCAGTGGTGGGTGATATGACGCATGATTCCGTGCTGTGGGACCTCTCTCCTCTGTTTGGGTGCTGGGGCCGAAATAACTGAAAGTGGCCTTCTCCAGTGGTGGGTGATATGACGCATGATTCCTTGCTGTGGGACCTCTCTCCTCTGTCTGGGTGCTGGGGCCTAAATAACTGAAAGTGGCCTTCTCCAGTGGTGGGTGATATGACGCATGATTCCTTGCTGTGGGACCTCTCTCCTCTGTCTGGGTGCTGGGGCCGAAATAACTTAGAGTGGCCTTCTCCAGTGGTGGGTGATATAACGCCTTATTCCTTGCTGTGGGACCTCTCTCCTCTGTATGGGTGCTGGGGCCGAAATAACTGAAAGTGGCCTTCTCCAGTGGTGGGTGATATGATGCATGATTCCTTGCTGTGAGACCTCTTTGCTCTATCTGGGTGCTGGGGCCGAAATAACTGACAGTGGCCCTATCCAGTGGTGGGTGATATAACGCCTTATTCCTTGCTGTGAGACCTCTCTCCTCTGTCTGGGTGCTGGGGCCTAAATAACTCAAAGTGGCCTTCTCCAGTGGTGGGTGATATGACGCCATATTCCTTGCTGTGGGACCTCTCTCCTCTGTCTGGGTGCTGGGGCCGAAATAACTGAAAGTTGCCTTCTCCAGTGGTGGGTGAAATGACACATGATTCCTTGCTGTGGGACCTCTCTCCTCTGTCTGGGTGCTGGGCCGAAATAACTGAAAGTTGCCTTCTCCAGTGGTGGGTGATATCATGCATGATTCCTTGTTGTGGGACCTCTCTGCTCTGTCTGGGTGCTGGGGCCTAAATAACTGAAAGTGGCCTTCTCCAGTGGTGGGTGATATGACGCATGATTCCTTGCTGTGAGACCTCTCTCCTCTGTCTGGGTGCTGGGGCCGAAATAACTGACAGTGGCCTTCTCCAGTGGTGGGTGATATAACGCCTTATTCCTTGCTGTGGGACCTCTCTCCTCTGTCTGGGTGCTGGGGCCTAAATAACTGAAAGTGGCCTTCTCCAGTGGTGGGTGATATGACGCATGATTCCTTGCTGTGGGACCTCTCTCCTCTGTCTGGGTGCTGGGCCGAAATAACTGAAAGTTGCCTTCTCCAGTGGTGGGTGATATGATGCATGATTCCTTGCTGTGGGATCTCTCTCCTCTGTCTGGGTGCTGGGCCGAAATAACTGAAAGTGGCCTTCTCCAGTGGTGGGTGATATGATGCATGATTCCTTGCTGTGGGACCTCTCTCTTCTGTCTGGGTGCTGGGGCCGAAATAACTAAAAGTGGCCTTCTCCAGTGGTGGGTGATATGACGCATGATTCCTTGCAGTGGGACCTCTCTCCAATTGATATTGGTTAAATTTTATTTATTTTATTTTATTTTAATTCATTTCCCTATCCACATTTGTTTGCAGGGCATTTACCTACATTTTGCTGCCTTTTGCAGCCCTCTAGCCCTTTCCTGGACTATTTTACAGCCGTTTTAGTGCCTAAAAGTTCGAGTCCCCATTGACTTCAATGGGGTTCGGGTTTGGGATAAAGTTCGGGTCGAGTTCTGATCCCGAACCCGAACTTTTTCGGGAAGTTCGGCTAAACTTCCTGAACCCGAACTTCCAGGTGTTCGCTCATCTCTAGACATGACGCCTGATTCTCTGCTATGAGACCTCTCTCCTCCGCCTGGGTGCCAGGGGCCTAATTATCGAAAAGTGGCCTTCTCCAGTGGTGGGTGACATGACGCCTGATTCTCTGCTATGCTATTCATTTCCTTATCCACATTTGTTTGCAGGGGATTTACCTACATTTTGCTGCCTTTTGCAGCCCTCTAGCCCTTTCCTGGACTATTTTACAGCCTTTATAGTGCCCAAAAGTTTGGGTCCCCATTGACTTCTCGAACCTGAACATCGAGGTTTTCGCTCAACTCTAGAGGTGTACAGTCACCCATGATTTTTCCCAAAAAAAGCCTGCTTCACAGAAAAAAATTTCACCACTATGTAATTCTGTCCATACAGCAAAAGGAGGTGTACAGGCACCCATGAAATTTCCCCAAAAAAGCCTGCTTCACAGAAGAAATTTCACCGTAAAAAAGTCTTTACTGCATATAACTGCACCGCGGAATGGCAAATAGGCCAAATAATTTTTTTCAACTTTTACACTACACAAGGCTTATCAACAGATAAATGCAACGATGAACAGCAAATATAATTTTTTTTCTTCCACTGATACACGGCAAACTGGTCTTCACAATATATCAATGCACCGCAGAATGTCAATTTGGCCCAAATTTTTTTCTACTTTTACACAACAGGCTTTTAAACAGAGAAGTACAACGCTGGACGCCGAATATATTTTTCTTTCACCACTAATACACTGAAAACAGTGCTTCAGAATATATCAGTGCACCACTGAGCGGCAAAGATATTTTTCTTTTCCACTAATACACGGAAGAAAGGGCTTTAAGACAGGTAACTACACCACAGAGCGGCACATATATTTCTCCTTTTCCACTAATACACGTAAAAAAGGGCTTTAAAACAGATAACTGCAATGCTGAGCGCAAATGTATTTTACTTTTGCCACTAATACACGACAGAAAGGGCTGTAATTGTCGCCTGTCACCACACAATGGCTAATAAGCACTTTTTTTCCCACTAATACAAGCCAAAAAATGCTTTAGGACATATAACTGCACCGCACAAGAGCAAATAAAACATAGAAATATTTCCTTGTAATAAACCCTGTTAATGCCTGTATCAAACAGCACTTGCACTCTAATAAGACAGGTTTGCTGGAATTACAGAGCTGTATAATGGCAATTTGGATCCCCAGTCAGTACAGCAAGGTGTAATCGGATTGTTCCTATTCGGCTAGCTGCAGGCGTCCGTTAAACCCGGACGTGAGCAGTCCATGGCAATGCGGGCTGGATTAGTTCTTTACAGCTGGAGTGTATGGCGTCATAGCAACTAATGACACCGTGTGCTCCGGCTGTAAAGAACAAATCCAGCCCGCATTACCACAGACTGCTCACGTCCGGGTTTAACTGACGTCTGCATCTAGCCTACCCAGGCTGTCACCTCCCTGACTGAACCCTGTTCAACACAAATGCTGGTGGAATGATTCCTCCCTATCCTTTCCCTACACCTTGAGTAATCTTTCCCTGCACTTGTAAATCATATTTTTCACCACAATCAAGTCATTCCTATTACTGTTACTGTGACATCACAGGGCTGGCTGGTTGCTGATTGGCTGCATGGATGTCAGTATGGGTGATCCTACATTCCCAGAGTTCCTTGCCCCATTTCCTCACAAGTGTAGCAGCCATTTTAGGAAAAACGTGATTCTTACCACAAAGCGCGAGCAAATTCGCATTCGGTGCGAATTGAATTTTTCCTGAAATTCGGATCCAATTCCACTTTGTCAGCTTCAATTTGCTTATCTCTAGAAATGAAAGACCCAGAGCCAGAATGTGGGTAATAGCAGTACTGTCTATCCGGCCAGAAGTAGTGGTAGCAGAAGTAGCAGGCAGCAGTTGTCCCTTCGGAAAGGTGCAACATTATAGTTGAGCAAACAATCTCAATCACAGCAGGATGACACCTTGCTATGGAGGCAGGGGTCACAATGTTCTCCTGCTCCTCCTCCTCGCAGCCCCAGAGGAGGATTTCAGTGGAGGGGCATCTTCCTTTTTCTTAAGTGGCAAGAAAACCACACCCTATGGCAGAGAGTCAAGAGAGTCCCTCAGTTGATAACTTGCATGGAGGCTGGAGACCCCAGGCATAGCCATGCTGGTGGTGGTAATAGTAGTGAACCCCCGTAGCTGCGCTAGTGGCGTTGGGGGCAGTGACAGTGGCAGTCAGGAAAGAGCAGGGGAGGGGGGTAAAGAACCCACCATGATATCCCACAATCTGGTATATTGAGGCTTCTGCTTTTTCTGCCCATGATGTGGCCATGGCTCTAGTTGAGTGAGCTCGCACTGAAAAGGGGCAGGATATTTGCTGGTGCTCGTATGCCTCTTTAATAGTCCCTTTAATCCATCTTGCGAGAGACTGTTTAGACGCTTTTTTGCCCTTGTTCTTTCCCCCAAACTGAATAAAAAGATTAGAGGATTTTTTCCAAAACTCTGTTGCTTAAAGTTATCTTAATAGGGTTCTTCGTGCGTCCAGGCAGTAAAAAAACATTGTTCCTTATTTCTGGGGAGGTACAAAAAGAAGGAAGAATTATCTCCTGATCTCTGTAAAAGTGCATACGACTTTTGGTAAAAGGTTGGATTCAGTTTAAGAATAATATGGTCATCTCAGACTTTTAAATATGATTCTGTAGTTGATAGGGCCTGAATTTCCTCTATTCTACGGGCTGTGGTTATAGCCACTAAGAAAACAGTTTTAAGAGATAAAAATCTATCTGATATCTCCTCTGGTGGTTTAAAGGTGGATCACACAGAGCATTTAATCCTATATTTAGATTCCATGAGGGAACCGTCTGCCATAGAGTAGTTCCTAGTCACCGCTTTAATGAATCTCCTGACCCATCTATGCTCTGCTAGAGGGGAGTCCAGAAAAACAGATAGTGCTGAGACTTTCAGGGTACTTGGTTTTAAACCATCAAATCCTTTTGAAGGAAATCCAAAATCTGTCCTATTGATGGAGAGGGGGTTCTTGCGTGGTTCTTTAAACCAAGATTAAAACTTTTCAGATTTTGTTAAATATGGCCGAGTAACTGGTTTATGACTACACTGTAATGTAGATATTACTTTATTCGAGAGGCCTTGCCTTTAGAATGTCTGCCTCTCAGGATCCAAGCACTTAGATTCAGCCTCTCGGGGTTGGCAGGAATATAGGCTCCCGATCGACATGTCTATTAATATTGGAAACCAACTCCGCTTTGGCCAAGCTGGAGTTATCAAGATCCCTATCAAGATGTATGGGGTGGGGCCTTCCATGCGCTCTGGGCCCCCTGTGCCACGGGCCCCATAGCAACGATGTGGTCTGCCTATATTGGCAGAATGCCGCTGGTTATGGCACACAAATGTCGTTATACCCTGCTTTATGGATCTCTTTGTACCTCCTCCCTTGCCTCCTGACCTATTGCCATTGGTATCCTTCCATAGTCGTGACCTGTCAGGCCGTGAGACCAATCATAGATGACATTCATCATACTGCACCTAACCATTTCATTTCTGAATTCTTCTGTGATTTAACTTGTTGCTAATTTGATGGACGTCATTCAAATGAATTATTCTTATGGATGGTACTGATGAATTGCATTCTTATTATAATTACTAGACATTAGGCCTGTTACAATAACGGGCGCTAGAACAGTAGTGCATAAACATTAGTAGGAACGATCTATATTAAATGGCTAGGGAACCTGACCACACTGACTGGTTGCTGTGAGTAGTGCACAAACATTAGTAGGAAAAGTCGATAATAAATGGAAAGGGAACTTGACTGGTGGCTGCGACTGAGACTGCTGGCACTGACTGGTGGCCGAGACTGGTGGCTGTAGCTGAAATTGCTGGCTGTGGCTTGTGGCTGAGACTGCTGGAACTGAGTGCTGGCTGTGGCTGAGACTGCTGACTGCAGCTGGTGGCTGAGACTGCTGGCACTGACTGGTGGCTGTGGCTGAGACTGCTGGCTGTGGCTGAGACTGCTGGCACTGACTTATGGCTGTGGTGAAGACTGCTGGCACTGAGTGCTGGCTGTAGCTGAGACTGCTGGCACTGACTGGTGGCTGAGACTGGTGGCACTGGCTGTGGCTGAAACTGCTTGCACTGACTGATGGCTGTGGCTCTGACTGGTGCGTGTGGCTGGTGGCCGAGACTGGTGGCTGTGGCTGAGACTGCAGGCACTGACTGGTGGTTAAGACTGGTGGCACTGACTGCTGGCTGTGGCTTATGGCTGAGACTGCTGGCACTGAGTGCTGGCTGTGGCTGAGACTGCTGACTGCAGCTGGTGGCTGAGACTGCTGGCACTGAGTGCTGGCTGTGGATAACTGCTGGCACTGACTGGTGGTTGTGGCTGGTGGCACTGACTGATGGTTAAGATGGCTGGCACTGACTGGTGACTGACACTGCTGGCACTGTGACTGGTGGCTGTATGACTGGCCCTGACTGCTGGTAGTCAGACTGCTGACTGGGGCTCCTCTCTATATGGCTGATAGTGCTGTGACTGACTAACAGAAATGGCGGCTGGGACTTGCTTGCAGGTGTGGGTGGTGCAGGCGGCCTGTCGAGCGCTGTGTCCTGATTGGTCGGTGCGCTGGTGTGGGGGTATGTTATTATTGGGGTTATTCCTGCAATATAGAAATCTTTTGCTAGAGTTAGTTATGCATTGTGTGTGTGTGTATGTATATATACTTTTATGAGGCAAGGTAACTAAAAATGGCTGTGCTGGCACAGTTTTTATAAGTTTTTACAATGTTCACCTGAAAGAGTAGATAATGTGATATTTTTATAAAGCAGGTTGTAACGACGCGGCTATACCTTATAAGTCTATTTTTAAAATTTTATTTTGGATTTACACAATAAACATTTTTGGGAAAAATCATATTTTTGTGTTTCCATTTTTAAAAGCCATATGTTTTTTATTTTTGGGCTATGTCCTGATTGGTCGTCGCAATGCTGTGGGCAGTGCAGCCGCATGTGGAGCGCTGTGTCCTAATTGGTTGCTGCGCCACGCATGCCCAGTGCAAAACTGGTGACACGGACACAGTGCACTCACACTGGGGACCGCAAAACCCGGCACGGTTGTGTAAACGAGCCTAAAGTGAATAAGCCAGCAGGTGAGCGCTTTTCTTGATGTGAGAGTACCCACTGCTGGCTGTAAAATTAATTGTGAGCCTGCAGACTCTGAATAAACCCCTTCCTGCACTGAGTGTGGCAGGAAGGTGTTAATTCACTTTTTTTTCATTAAAAAAAATAAGTAAAAATAAATAAATAAAAATAATGTAAAAAAAAAAATTCAAAAATCAAAAAGTAAAATAAAGAAAATAAAAAAGTTGTAGTTACTAGTATTAGCAATAGTATAACAGACTATGTACACACATTGTTTTCACCTTTTACATTCCATAAAAAATAAAATATTTATTAGTTTTACCAATAGGAAACTTTCTTAGTAACATATACAAACATGCACACACTTTTCTTTTTGCTTTCTTAAAAAAAAATCAAAAAATACAGGTTTTTGTTTTAGCTTCAAATAGTGTAGCAGAGGTTTTTTGAGTGAAGTAGAAAAATGCAAGCATATTTTTTCAGTTCTAAAAGTTTTTTTTTTTAAATCCAAGAGGTTAAAATGTCCAAGTTTTCAAAAGATAAATACCTTAAGGCTGGGAACACATCTAAGCGTTTCTGAATCGCGCGTATGACGCGCATTTTTGGATGTGCGTTTTTGTAACTAAGAAACGTGCATCATACGCACATTTCAGTGATTCTCCCCTATTTCAGCATGGTCCATAGGCGCGTTAAAACGCCCAAAAGAAGCTCATGCTGAAGCGACAGCGTTTGGCGTTTTTCAGCGCGTTCAAACGCGCTGTAAAACGCCCAAATGTGAACCATGCCCATAGGGAAGCATAGCTTTCCACATGTTGTGCGTTTTACAGCGCGTTTGAACGCGCTGAAAAACGCTTAGGTGTGTACCTAGGGTAAGGGCTCTTTCACACGAGCAAATGCCATGCGGGTAATCCGCTGCTTGAAAGAGTGCCAAACAGGGGCGTACATAGAAATCATGGGGCCCCATAGCAAAACTCAGTATTGGGACCCTCCCTCCCCGCACAAATATAAAGTGCAATTTAAGCAATATATATATACACACACCGTATTTTTAACTATATAAGACGCACCTACGTTTTTGAGGAGGAAAATAAGAAAAGAAAAATTTTGAACGAAAAGGTGTGCTTTTGGTGGGCTTTGAACTAATAGTGGTCTGTGGATGACACTATTATGGGGGGTCTGTGGAGGACACACTGTTATGGGGAATCTGTGGATGTCACTGTTATGGGGGATCTGTGGAGGACACACTGTTATGGGGGATCTGTGGATGTCACTGTTATGGGGCACTGTGGATGACACTGTTATGGGGCACTGTGGATGACGCACTGTTATGGGGGATCTGTGGAGGACACACTGTAATGGGGGATCTGTGGATGTCACTGTTATGGGGCACTGTGGATGACACTGTTATGGGGGATCTGTGGATGACGCACTGTTATGGGGTATCTGTGGAGGACACACTGTTATGGGGGATCTGTGGATGTCACTGTTATGGGGCACTGTGGATGACACTGTTATGGGGCACTGTGGATGACGCACTGTTATGGGGGATCTGTGGAGGACACACTGTTATGGGGATCTGTGGAGGACACACTGTTATGGGGGATCTGTGGATGTCACTGTTATGGGGCACTGTGGATGACACTGTTATGTGGCACTGTGGATGACACTGTTATGGGGGATCTGTGGATGACGCACTGTAATGGGGATCTGTGGATGTCACTGTTATGGGGCACTGTGGATGACACTGTTATGGGGGATCTGTGGATGACGCACTGTTATGGGGGATCTGTGGATGTCACTGTTATGGGGCACTGTGGATGACACTGTTATGGGGCACTGTGGATGACACTGTTATGGGGCACTGTGGATGACGCACTGTAATGGGGGATCTGTGGATGTCACTGTTATGGGGCACTGTGGATGTTACTGTTATGGGGGATCTGTGGATGTTACTGTTATGGGGGATCTGTGGATGTCACTGTTATGGGGGATCTGTGGATGACACTGTTGTGGGGGTTCTGTGGATGATACTGTTATGGGGGATCTGTGGGTGAGACTGCTATGGGGGACCTATGGGTGACACTTATGTGATTATAACCCCCCCATTATCCTAAAGAATACACTGCTATACTGTACATTGGTGTATTCTCAAGGATAAGAAGGGTGATAGTCATATTTAATATAAACACTGTCCAGCGACTGTTCTGTATTTGACATGTGTTTATAATAAATATGACTATCACCCCTCATCCATAGTAATCCACTCATATACTGCAGTACATGGGTGGTTTCCTATGGATGAGGGGGTGATAGTCATATTTATTATAAACACATGTCAAATACAGAACAGTCGCTGGATAGTGTTTATATTAAATATGACTATCACCCCCTCATCCATAGAAATCCACCCATGTACTGCAGTATGTGAGTAGATTACTATGGATGAGAGGGGTTATAGTTATATTTAATATCTATCACCCCCTCATCCTCAGGAATCCATAGTGATAATTTTTACAGTGCAGTAACTAGAGTTACTAGAGGAGGAGCAGGGGGTCTAGCAGGGCAGTATACAGAGCAGTGACACTCAGTGCTTGCACCAATGTGTATGACTAGGGAGCAGCAGAGCTGGCAGGCTCAATGACAGAGGAGCTGGAGCGCACAGTGCCACAGGCAACCAGCACATGGACAAGTAGTGCACACAGAACCCTGGAGCTCAGGTCAATGCCTGGGTCCCCAAGCAGCAGCTGGAGGAGGATAAGTTGTCACTTACTGGAGCTGCAGGCTCCTGTCCAAACTTGTAGGTGACGCTGGGGCTGGACTCAGTATGGTGGCTGAGTGAGCAGGCAGTCACGACAGTCAGATATCCCGCCCGCTCACTTCCTTCTCCTGCTGCTGCAATGCACTAGCCAATCAGCAGCAGGAGCCTAGCACTGCTAAAAGCTGATTGGCTAGTGCAGCGCCCAGCAGGCAGAGGAGAGCGAGTGGCATGCTCACCTGCCTGCAGACTGTCCGGTCTGTGCACCGTTTGCTGTGCATACAAAAGGGGAGGGGGGAGGTAGGTGTTAATTCACTTTTTTTTTCATAAAAAAATATGTAAAAATAAATAACCAAAAATAATGTAAAAAAATAATTCAAAAATCAAAAAGTAAAATAAAGAAAATAAAAAAGTTGTTGTAGTTACTAGTATTAGCAATGGTATAACAGACTATGTACACACATTGTTTTCACCTTTTACATTCCATAAAAAATAAAATATTTATTAGTTTTACCAATAGGAAACTTTCTTAGTAACATATACAAACATGCACACACTTTTCTTTTTGCTTTCTTAAAAAAAATTCAAAAAATACAGGTTTTTGTTTTAGCTTCATATAGTGTAGCAGAGGTTTTTTGACTGAAGTAGAAAAATGCAAGCATATTTTTTCAGTTCTAAAAGTTTTTTTTTTTAAATCCAAGAGGTTAAAATGTCCAAGTTTTCAAAAGATAAATACCTTAAGGCTGGCAACACATCAAAGCGTTTCTGAATCGCGCTTATGATGCGCGTTTTTGGATGCGCGTTTTTGTAACTAAGAAACGCGCATCATACGCACATTTCAGTGATTCTCCCCTATTTCAGCATGGTCCATAGGCGCGTTAAAACGCCCAAAAGAAGCTCATGCTGAAGCGACAGCGTTTGGCGTTTTCAGCGCATTCAAACGCGCTGTAAAACGCCCAAATGTGAACCATGCCCATAGGGAAGCATGGCTTTCCACATGTTGTGCGTTTTACAGCGCGTTTGAACGCGCTGAAAAACGTTTAGGTGTGTACCTAGGATAAGGGCTCTTTCACACGAGCAAATGCCATGCGGGTAATCCGCTGCTTGAAAGAGTGCCAAACAGGGGCGTACATAGAAATCATGGGGCCCCATAGCAAAACTCAGTATTGGGCCCCTCCCTCCCCGCACAAATATAAAGTGCAATTTAAGCAATATATATATACACACCGTATTTTTAACTATATAAGACGCACCTACGTTTTTGAGGAGGAAAATAAGAAAAGAAAAATTTTGAACGAAAAGGTGTGCTTTTGGTGGGCTTTGAACTAATGGTGGTCTGTGGATGACACTATTATGGGGGGTCTGTGGAGGACACACTGTTATGGGGAATCTGTGGATGTCACTGTTATGGGGATCTGTGGAGGACACACTGTTATGGGGGATCTGTGGATGTCACTGTTATGGGGCACTGTGGATGACACTGTTATGGGGCACTGTGGATGACACTGTTATGGGGCACTGTGGATGACGCACTGTTATGGGGGATCTGTGGAGGACACACTGTATTGGGGGATCTGTGGATGTCACTGTTATGGGGCACTGTGGATGACACAGTTATGGGGGATCTGTGGATGACACTGTTATGGGGGATCTGTGGAGGACACGCTGTTATGGGGGATCTGTGGATGTCACTGTTATGGGGCACTGTGGATGACGCACTGTTATGGGGGATCTGTGGAGGACACACTGTAATGGGGGATCTGTGGAGGATACACTGTTATGGGGGATCTGTGGATGTCACTGTTATGGGGCACTGTGGATGACACTGTTATGGGGCACTGTGGATGGCACTGTTATGGGGCACTGTGGATGGCACTGTTATGGGGCACTGTGGATGACACACTATTATGGTGGATCTGTGGATAACACTGTTATGGGGGATCTGTGGATGACACTGTTATGGGGGATCTGTGGATGCACTGTTATGGGGGGATCTGTGGATGTTACTGTTATGGGGGGATCTGTGGATGTTACTGTTATGGGGGATCTGTGGATGTCACTGTTATGGGGGGATCTGTGGATGACACTGTTGTGGGGGTTCTGTGGATGATACTGTTATGGGGGGGATCTGTGGGTGAGACTGCTATGGGGGACCTATGGGTGACACTTATGTGATTATAACCCCCCCCCCCCCCATTATCCTAAAGAATACACTGCTATACTGTACATTGGTGTATTCTCAAGGATAAGGGGGGTGATAATCATATTTAATATAAACACTGTCCAGCGACTGTTCTGTATTTGACATGTGTTTATAATAAATATGACTATCACCCCCCTCATCCATAGTAATCCACTCATATACTGCAGTACATGGGAGGTTTCCTATGGATGAGGGGGGTGATAGTCATATTTATTGTAAACACATGTCAAATACAGAACAGTCGCTGGATAGTGTTTATATTAAATATGACTATCACCCCCCTCATCCATAGAAATCCACCCATGTACTGCAGTATATGAGTGGATTACTATGGATGAGAGGGGTTATAGTTATATTTAATATCTATCACCCCCCTCATCCTCAGGAATCCATAGTAATAATTTTTTACAGTGCAGTAACTAGAGTTACTAGAGGGGGAGCAGGGGGTCTAGCAGGGCAGTATACAGAGCAGTGACACTCAGTGCCTGCATCCATGTGTATGACAAGGGAGCAGCAGGGCTGGCAGGCTCAATGACAGAGGAGCTGGAGCGCACAGTGCCACAGGCAACCATCACATGGACAAGTAGTGTACACAGGACCCTGGAGCTCAGGTCAATGCCTGGGTCCCCAAGCAGCAGCTGGAGGAGGATAAGTTGTCACTTACTGGAGCTTCAGGCTCCGGTCCAAACTTGTAGGTGACGCTGGGGCTGGACTCAGTATGGTGGCTGAGTGAGCAGGCAGTCACGGGAGTCAGATGTCCCGCCCGCTCACTTCCTTCTCCTGCTGCTGCAATGCACTAGCCAATCAGCAGCAGGAGCCTAGCACTGCTAAAAGCTGATTGGCTAGTGCAGCGCCCAGCAGGCAGAGGAGAGGAGTGGCATGCTCACCTGCCTGCAGACTGTCCGGTCTGTGCACCGCTTGCTGTGCATACAAAAGGGAGGGGGAGGAAGGTGTTAATTCACTTTTTTTCATAAATAAATAAATAAATAAAAATAATGTAAAAAAATAATTCAAAAATCAAAAAGTAAAATAAAGAAAAAAAAAAGTTGTTGTAGTTACTAGTATTAGCAATACTATAACAGACTATGTACACACATTGTTTTCACCTTTTACATTCCATAAAAATAAAATATTTATTAGTTTTACCAATAGTATAGTGAACTTTCTTAGTAAAATATACAAACATGCACACACTTTTCTTTTTGCTTTCTTAAAAAAATTAAAAAATACAGGTTTATGTTTTAGTTTCATATAGTATAGCAGAGGTTTTTGAGTGAAGTAGAAAAATGCAAGCATATTTTTCAGTTCTAAAAGTTTTTTTAAATCCAAGAGGTTAAAATGTCCAAGTTTTCAAAAGATAAATACCTTAAGGGCTCTTTCACACGAGCAAATGCCGTGGCAGGTAATCCGCTGCTTAAAAGAGTGCCAAACAGGGCGTACATAGAAATCATGGGGCCCCCTAGCAAAACTCAGTATTGGGCCCTCCTCCCCACACAAATATAAAGTGTAATTTAAGCAATATATATATACCCACCGTATTTTTAACTATATAAGACGCACCTACGTTTTGAGGAGGAAAATAAGAAAAGAAAATTTTGAACGAAAAGGTGTGCTTTTGGTGGGCTTTGAACTAATGGTGGTCTGTGGATGGCACTATTATGGGGGTCTGTGGAGGACACACTGTTATGGGGGATCTGTGGATGTCACTGTTATGGGGGATCTGTGGAGGACACACTGTTATGGGGGATCTGTGGATGTCACTGTTATGGGGCACTGTGGATGACACGGTTATGGGGGCACTGTGGATGACGCACTGTTATGAGGGGATCTGTGGAGGACGCACTGTAATGGGGGATCTGTGGATGTCACTGTTATGGGGCACTGTGGATGACACTGTTATGGGGGATCTGTGGATGGCGCACTGTTATGGGGGATCTGTGGAGGACACACTGTTATGGGGGATCTGTGGATGTCACTGTTATGGGGCACTGTGGATGACGCACTGTTATGGGGGATCTGTGGAGGACACACTGTAATGGGGGATCTGTGGATGTCACTGTTATGGGGCACTGTGGATGACACTGTTATGGGGGATCTGTGGATGACGCATTCTTATGGGGGATCTGTGGAGGACACACTGTTATGGGGGATCTGTGGATGTCACTGTTATGGGGCACTGTGGATGACACTGTTATGGGGCACTGTGGATGGCACTGTTATGGGGCACTGTGGATGACACACTATTATGGTGGATCTGTGGATAACACTGTTATGGGGGATCTGTGGATGACACTGTTATGGGGGATCTGTGGATGTCACTGTTATGGGGGATCTGTGGATGTTACTGTTATGGGGGATCTGTGGATGTCACTGTTATGGGGGATCTGTGGATGACACTGTTGTGGGGGTTCTGTGGATGATACTGTTATGGGGGGGATCTGTGGGTGAGACTGCTATGGGGGACCTATGGGTGACACTTATGTGATTATAACCCCCCATTATCCTGAAGAATACACTGCTATAGTGTACATTGGTGTACTCTCAAGGATAAGGGGGGTGATAGTCATATTTAATATAAACACTGTCCAGCGACTGTTCTGTATTTGACATGTGTTTATAATAAATATGACTATCACCCCCCTCATCCATAGAAATCCACCCATGTACTGCAGTATATGAGTGGATTACTATGGATGAGAGGGGTTATAGTTATATTTAATATCTATCACCCCCCTCATCCTCAGGAATCCATAGTGATAATTTTTTACAGTGCAGTAACTAGAGTTACTAGAGGGGGAGCAGGCGGTCTAGCAGGGCAGTATACAGAGCAGTGACACTCAGTGCTTGCACCAATGTGTATGACTAGGGAGCAGCAGAGCTGGCAGGCTCAATGACAGAGGAGCTGGAGCGCACAGTGCCACAGGCAACCAGCACATGGACAAGTAGTGCACACAGAACCCTGGATCTCAGGTCAATGCCTGGGTCCCCAAGCAGCAGCTGGAGGAGGATAAGTTGTCACTTACTGGAGCTGCAGGCTCCTGTCCAAACTTGTAGGTGACGCTGGGGCTGGACTCAGTATGGTGGCTGAGTGAGCAGGCAGTCACGGGAGTCAGATGTCCCGCCCGCTCACTTCCTTCTCCTGCTGCTGCAATGCACTAGCCAATCAGCAGCAGGAGCCTAGCACTGCTAAAAGCTGATTGGCTAGTGCAGCGCCCAGCAGGCAGAGGAGAGCGAGTGGCATGCTCACCTGCCTGCAGACTGTCCGGTCTGTGCACCGTTTGCTGTGCATACAAAAGGGAGGGGGCCAGAACAGAGGAGAAGCAGGGCCTGCCCGAGCCCCAGGAAGACAAGCCATAATGCAGACATGGTAGGGGTGGGGCTTTCAATCTACTCCGGGCCCCCTTCTGCCCCGGGCCCCATAGCAGTTGCGTGGTCTGCCGCTATTAGCGGTACGCCACTGGTGTCAAACCCGGAGACACGGAGCATTAACTTGATTGATATTGCTCTGTGTCTCTCTGTGATCTTTTACTACAAAATCACAGTGAGATAAAGTTGTCACCGTGATTTTGTAGTAAAAAGATCACAGAGAAATACAGAGCTCATCAATCATGTTAATGCTCCGTGTCCCTGTTGTCAGGAGCGGGGCTTGGCACTCTTTCACGCAGTGGATTACCCGCACGGCATCCGCTCGTGTTAGAGAGCCCTAAGGCAGTGATGGCTAACCTCAAGCAAAGCACTCCAGCTATGGAGTTCTGACAACAGCCAAGCAAGTGTACATCTTGGGATTTTACCACAGCTGGAGTGCCCGAGTTAGCCATCAAAGCATTAGAGGGACAACATGCAAGTCACTCTGAAGGGCCTTCTAATGTTTTAGTGTTGTACAACATCTGTACTGGCAGTATGGTGCCATAGAATCAATAATAGAAAAATAGGCCACCAAAATGCGCTGCAGTCTTCAGGTGGACATGACCAGTATATAAATTACACAGATAGCGTCTATTTTCATAGTACGGACATATGGTAATGGTTTTAGAAATGTTTTCTCTTGAAAAAGTAAGAAATAAAGTTATAAGAAAGGAAAAATATACATTTTTTTTCACTATTTTCAGTTTTTCCTTAATTAATTTTTTTAAATAGTGTATCTGTCATCTAATGGTGCAAAGAAAGGTCTAAGGCCCTGCAAGGCCCTAAGGCCCCTTTCACACGGGCGAGTTTTCCGCACGGGTGCAATGCGTGAGGAGGACGTATTGCACCCGCACTGAATCCGGACCCATTCATTTCTATGGGGCTGTGCACATGAGCGGTGATTTTCACGCATCACTTCTGCGTTGCGTGAAAATCGCAGCATGCTCTATATTGTGCGTTTTTCACGCAACGCAGGCCCCATAGAAGTGAATGGGGCTGTGGGAAAATCGCAAGCATCCGCAAGCAAGTGACGCCCGTGTGAAAGAGGCCTAAGGCTGTGATGGCTAATCTCCGATACTCCAGCTGTGGTAAAACTACGACTCCCAAGATGTACACTTGCTTGGCTGTTCTCAGAACTCCATATAAATGAATGGAGCATGCTGGGAGTTGTAGTTTTACCACAGCTGGAGTGCCGGAGGTTAGCCATCACTGATCTATGGTCTCCTATGAAAAATAATATCAAATACATGTACCATAAGGTTATTTGCAGTTAGGGCTATTGCTAAATCTGAAAATGGGAATGGCAGGGAAGGGGGTAAATGACACAATTAGATTACACCTATGTTTACATTCAATTCCTATTACACTCAATTCTAGGTGCCTTCAATTTCCAATTTTATTCTGCTTCAGATTTCTTCCTTACCTTGAAATTGTGGCTCACAATCTTTAACTTCTTCTTTTTTGCCTTTGACTTCTTGCGTTCTGTTGGATTCTTTGCATCTTTGGCTTCTAATCTCTGCTTTGCTGTCTATTTAGAAATAAATACATTATCAGAGTTTTCAGACGTAAAGATTTTTGGAGTCATTTATCAAACTTGTGTAAAGTAGAAATGGCTTAGTTGCCCATAGCAACCAATCAGATTCCACCCTTCATTTTTGACAGCTCCTTTGGAAAATGAAAGGTGACATCTGATTGGTTGCTATGGGCAACTAAGCAAGTTCCAGTTTACACCAGTTGGATAAATGACCTAATCTTTGTGAAATCAGGTCAACCTTGACGTGTGGTGCATAGATTCAGTAAGACTCCTGTCAAAACTCAGTTTTTCGTTTTCATTGCAGTACTTTTTTTTATTTTTATTTAAGTGAATCTCTAAGGCCCCTTGCAGACGAGCATGAGCGGATTAGGTCTGAATGCGTTGCGGATGCGTTCAGTGAAAACTGTGCAATTTCGCAAGCAAGTACATTCAGTTTTGTTTGCGATCGCGTTCAGTTGTTCAGTTTTTATTGCGCTGGTGCAATGTGATTTATTGCGTTTTGCACGCTCATGATAAAAAACTGAATGTTTACAAACAACATCTCTTAGCAACCATCCGTGAAAAACGCATCGCATCTGCACTTGCTTGTGGGCACGATGCGATTTTCACGCAGCCCCATTCACTTTATGGGGCCAGCGTTGCGTGATAATCGCAGAATATAGAACATGCTGCGATTTTCACACAACGCACAAGTGATGCGTGAAAACCATCTCTCATGTACACAGACCCATTAAAATGAATGAGTCCGAATTCTGTGGGGTTTGTTTTGCCTTCCTCTGGATCAACTAGCAGGATAACTGGCCGAACTGGATGGACAGATGTCTTTTTTCGGCCTTATGTACTATTGCAAGACTACTATATTGCAATGTACTATGTTACATAAAATCTGCATAAATTGCAGTGCGGATTTATGTGCTTTTCTGCAGCATATCCGCACCACAATCTATAATGCCCACAGAGGTTTATGTTGCGGTTTTGGGTGTGGATATGATGCGGTTTTGCCACAAATTTCACCCTTCCGTTGAAAAGGGTGAAATCCGCAGATAAATTCACAAACATAATTGCAGCATACGGGTGTTAATACCCGACACTACAAAAGGGTTTATTATGTGTATGAACCTTTAATTTATTTCCTAGTACAGGCCTGCAGGGGTAGTGTTTACTACAGCCACTAGAGGGAGATAGTACGCCCCACTATATATAGGTAGGGCCAAGCAGATAGTAGGGGAGTTCAGTGCAGACACGCGAGTCTGTGAAGTGTGTGCAGACCGAGTAGTCTGTGTGGTGGACTCCTGGAATGTCCTCAGCAGGTAGCAAGGGAAATCCTCCAAGTGTAAAGTACCAAAGATAGAAGCCGACTAAGAGGTATTTGGGCCTTGGTTTATAAAGTAACCCAGGAATAGACAGGTCAGAAGAATTGAAGTCACTTGTATCTATGGAGAACCTGAGGAAATAGTGGAGAGTCAAATCCCTGTGCAGATTTAGGCCTACTTGATCTAAGAGGTATTACAACCTATATTCATCTGTTATCTATTCATCCGAAACTACTCTGCAACTGCTATGTATTAAGGAACTGCGCTTCCATCCATTTATATGCCTGATTACTATCCAAGCTTCAGTAAAGTTCAAGTTCTGTTTTATTGCAAGGGTGTTCCTCAATTATTCCTACTATCAGCAAACGGTGTGCCACCGTTAATTGGCTCTGGCGTCACGAACTCTACCTATAACTACCTGTTCTAGAAGAAGAACCAGAGAGTCGGCCTGTCCCAGGTTAGCGGTCATAACTGCACTACAACACCCAGGTACACTATTGAACCTTAACTTAAGTACGCTGCATAATTGAACACTTTGCTGGTACTATAATAGACTGCCGTTTTTCTGCATGGTAATCCGCGCAGAAACACACACGTATTCTGCAACGTGTGCAGGTGGCACACAGTGAAGTTCTGATATACATTTAGGATGCAATTTTCAATTTAAACAGTTTAGCCGCCTCATTAAACCCTGGTGTTTTGCAAAGTGGGAATTATTTAATTAATCTTAGCTAGCTACAATAAAAACTGCAACTGAGGAAGATTGCCGGTGTCTGTGATTCACACGGATGTGTGAATGGACACACAGAAGTCACATGACAATTTTTATAATGATAGTCTATGGTGTTGCACTGTGACATTCTGCAACTGCGACACGACAGTCACAAAAAATCTTTTTAAGATGGATTTTTCTGTGACTGTCGTGTCGCAGTTGCATCATGTCTCAATGCGACACCATAGACGATCATTATAAAAATTGGCGCGCAACACTTGTCACGGTGTAGTTGTAGACTATGTGTCATACGACTTATTGTTGCGCGACAAATGTCGTTGTGTAGCCCTAGCCTTAATTCAACTGCTGCTGATTGAGAGCTCTCTCTTTAGTAGTATGCAGGCATGGGATTATGCCACTTCCCTCAAGTTCTCCAGATCTGGTTTTTAAAATTACAACTGGATCGGAGAACCGTGTTATTGAGTGAGTCCCGATCTGGTGCATTGGCGGCGGCAGGTCACCTGAAAATGTACGCTTCCATTGCTTTGCGCCACTGATAGTTTAGCTCCTTAGGCCCATTTCTCACGGGCGAAGTTTTCGAGCGGAAACATAACCATAACAAAGGCAGGTGCACTCTGCGGCAATACTAAACCCTCATACTGATGTTAAAATTGAGAGGTTAGTTCGACATATCCTACTAAGAGGACATGTCTTAAGCTCGGACACCACGTCAAGGTCTCTCAAGTAGCCCGAGGCCCTACCACTCAACGCTCCCGTAATGCCCAACGGCCCCTGGTGTCGCCCATACGGCACAGGTAGGTTGAGTGGTAGGGCCTCGGCTACTTGAGAGACCTTGACGTGATGTCCGAGCTTAAGACATCTCCTCCTAGTAGGATATGTCGAACTAACCTCTAAATTCTTAACATCAGTATGAGGGTTTAGTATTACCGCAGAGTGCACCTGCCTTTGCTATGGTTATGTTTTTGATTGTTCTCCACATCCACATTGTTGTTATCATATGTAGGATGGTTATTGTGGTACTTGTAGTCCATTGCTGGCATCTTCCATTGTATGCATTTTTTGCTGTTGATTGCCCCTAGCAACGGACTACAAGTGCAGGATGTGCTCCCCTATATACATGCACAACTGCATATGGGTTGAGCATGTCCTGCTTGTTGAACACCACACCACGTTTTCTAAGAGTTTTCCGAGCTGGTGCAATGCGTGATGTGAACGCATTGCACCAACACTGAATTCGGACCCATTCATTTCGATGTTGCTGTGTACATGAGCAGTGATTTTCACTTGAAAATCGCAGCAAGCTCTATATTGTGCGATTTTCATGCATGGTTGCTAGGAGACGATCGGGATGGGGACCCGATCTTTATTATACATAACATGGTTAATAGCATTCTCAATACAGAATGCTTAGTAAAATGTGGATAAGGGGGTTAAAAAAAAAAAATTAACTCCCCTTATCCACGTGATCGCGTAGTTGCGATCTCTTCTTTCTTTTTTAATCATGTGAGCTGCCGGCTAAAGGACCTGTGGTGACATCATGTCATGTTACACATGCATGATTTGCCTTTTCATTATGTGTGTCCCTTCCGTCTTCCCCTAGCTTTTGCTCTCTCTCTTGTCTCCTCCCTTCTTCTTCATTCTGGCTTCAACCCTCATCTCAGCTACATGCTCCTGTTAGCTGCTCACAGCATGATTTTTTGACCTATCCATCTGTTCATCGGTGTATGATCTGCACAGTTTGAAATAAACTTCTTCAGGATCTACAAGGTGTCCTTTGGATCGAGTCACTGTCGGCCAATTCACCTAAGACTGCAGTTATTGCCATCTCACCACAACTGTAAGTTCAGAGATCACATTGTAGTGCTTAGACTGGAGAGGCAGAACAGTCAAAAAATCAGTGAACAGATCCTACAAGATCTGCCAAATATCTTTCAAGGGATCCTTGCTAGCTATGCATGTATAGTGAGATGTATATGGACACTGGAATATAGCAGAATATATGTACAAGCCTGTATACTCCAACCAGCAAGTAAATCTCAGCATAAGATTCATCAGTTTTCTGCACAGATTATTGAGGAAACTGTTCATGCAACTGTTATATAATCAGCTCCTAGATTGACTGTGTTGTCATATGCATTCTGCCTGCAAATCAATCTAAGCTCTGTATGCAATCCACACTAACTTGCAGCAGCCATTGCTAAACTTCTCTCTGACTCCCCCTCCCACTGGTTGCCTAGGAAACCCTCTCCCAGAGCCTGAAGATTGATACATTTCTATGCAAACACATACCTTGATTTAACCCTCTGCTTGTTGTCACAATGCACCAGCAAGGCAATGTACAATCTGAGGAACCTAATACACAGCAAGGACCTGAACTTCCTACAGATCAGGAGTCAGATCCTCAAAGCCACATAAAACAAAAACGTTCAGTGAAACCAACCTGGAAAGTCCAACAGAACTATGAGGCTGACAGGGAAGAATTGCTGCAGAACCTCAGCCACTCATGGTCTAACACTATTGAATGCATGTCAGCTCTGTCTCAACCAACTCATGAGGTATTGCACCTAGAGGGCGCTGTTAAGCAATTGAATGCTGCCTATGAGAACTACCAAAGACTGTCTGCTAAATATGCTGATCTCTTTAAGCGGTACAACACAGAAAATTCCTTAAAAGAATTACAGGAATTGAATGAGCTCAATCTTGAAAGAGACGATCTAGTAATACAAACAAGGACAAAAACAGATGTTAAAATCGCACATCTCCATGAATCCAGATCCCATCTCTCTACAGCTTCTAAGCGCTCCACACGATCTTCCAAATCCTTAAGATCTACATCTTCTACTCTCAGCCAACAACTCATCAAAGCCCGCGCTGATGCAGAAGCTTCTAAAATCCAGGCAGCTTTCGCCCAAGAGAAAGCAAGGATGAGAGCAGAAATGGAAGTTTTTGAAAAACAATGTGAGCACGCCAAAGACATGGCAAGACTAAGAGTCTTAGAGCAGGCTGTAAGTGACAATGAAAGAGGTGTCAGTAGCAATCACTCTGTTACATCTTATGCATCAGTGTCATCACAGACCTCATCAAAACTCCATCAATCTGTCATAGCAGCCAAAGAACTCAACCAAAGTGTTTTCTCTACATCTACTACACCTTCTCAAGTGGCAGAAACAGGTACGGATAGAAATGACCCATCACACTATCGCACTAACCTGCCATCCTCTAACCAATCCATTATACGGCTACAAACCAACACACCTTTGGACCGCACACCAGCTCCAGTGTTAAACGCCTTAGCACCATCTTATGTTCCCAAGTCACTCAACGTCAATGTACCAGCTACTGCAACTAACTCAGTCCCGCCTGCAATTGTATATCCAAAGTCTGAAAACACAGACATGTCGCAGTTTGCCAAGTACATCCTTCGCAGAGAACTGACTAGGACGGGCCTCACCATGTTTGATGACAAACCTGAAAATTACTGAGGATGGAAATTCACCTTTAAGGCCACAATCAGCGAACTAGATATCACTGCTGCAGAAGAATTGGATCTACTCATCAGATGGCTAGGTCCTCAGTCAGCTGAACGTATTAAGAGACTTAAAACAGTTTACACTTCCAATCCCGCTGCAGGTCTCGAAGCTGCTTGGGACAGACTTGAACGTAGCTTTGGCAGCTCTGAGGCCATCGAAGATGCCTTACTCAGAAGGCTTACTTACTTGCAAGGCTTCCCAAGGCTTACAGCTAAAGACAATCTAAAGCTTCAAGAACTTAGTGATCTTCTACTAGAGCTTCAACTAGCTAAGGCTGACACCCGCCTACCCGGACTTAGTTACCTTGACACCCCTTGTGGCATCCACCCTATTGTTCTTAAGCTACCATATGGCATCCAAGAAAAATGGGTTAGTCAAGGATCTACTTACAAGAAAAGGTATGGAGTTGCCTTTCCTCCCTTTTCCTACTTCTGTACCTTCATAAAGGAAATCGCGGACTCTAAGAATGACCCAAGTTTCTTTTATGGTGACTGTAACCCTCTTAGTCCACCTTCTCCAGGACTCGCAAACGCGCGCATAATGCACAGAGACCGCAGGGGTCCAGTGTCAGTGAAAAGGACTGATGTTCAACCTGCTCCTGCTACGGTTCTTCCGAAGACTGGACAAAACAAGAAACTTGAGGATCCAAATCGCCAATGTCCCATACATAACAAGCCACACCCACTTAAGAAGTGCATCGGTTTCAGAAAGAAACCTCTACAGGAAAGCAAGGAACTTCTAAAGGAATTTGGAGTTTGTTTTAGATGCTGTGCTTCCACAGAACACATGGCAAAAGACTGTAAGGCCACCATTAAATGCATAGAATGTGGTAGTGACAACCACGTTCAAGCCCTTCATCTGTACCAACACAGCACCACTCCATCCACTGACTTTCCCCCAGGGCAAAGCTTGGCGGGAGAACGCTGAACAAACAGCAACCTCCACCCCAGTGTTCTCAACATGCACTGAAGTCTGTGGGGAAGGACTTTGTGGAAAATCTTGTGCTAAGATATGCTTGGTTCGTGTATACAAAAAGGGCAAACCTGAAAGAGCTTTAAGACTGTATACCATTCTTGACGACCAGAGTAACCAATCTCTCGCAAGTACAAAGTTCTTTGATCTCTTAGGCATAGCAGGAGGTGCTCTACCTTATTCCCTGGGTACTTGTGCAGGCATTACAGAAGTCTGGGGTAGAAGAGCCAGTGACCTTGTAATTACTCCTCTCAATGGCAACTTGGAAATACCCTTGCCTACTATCATTGAGTGTAATCAGATCCCAACTAACAAGGATGAGATCCCCACTCCTGAAGCTGCCTTGCACCATACTCATTTAAGGGACATGGCTGATAAAATACCAGCCCTTGAGGAAAATGCTGATATCCTGTTGCTACTCGGGAGAGACATCCTAAGGGTGCACAAGGTGCGCCATCAAATCAATGGCCCACATGATGCACCTTACGCCCAGCGTCTGGATCTAGGCTGGGTCATTATTGGCAACGTCTGTCTTAGCAATGCCAGGAAACCTCTCTCGGTTTCTTCCTTTAAAACACTGCCCAATGGACGCACTACTTGCTTTCCAAGACAACATCACTATAGTGTGAAAGAAAGGCTGTGTGGCAAAGGTATGCCAGAGCGCATCATACTCAATGAAAAGAAAGCATTTATCTTTCGGGATGACAACATTGGTAACACAGTGTTTGAAGTAACCACAGAAGACAATGAGTTAGCAGCCACAATGGAAGACAAGGAATTCTTGAAAACCATCAGTAAAGAGTTCTATCAAGATGATTCTAACAGCTGGGTGGCGCCGCTACCATTCAGCACTCCAAGGAAGAGAATTCAAAATAATAGACAACATGCAGATTCACGGTTCATCTCTTTAGAGCGCAACCTGAACCGGAAACCGGAGATGAAGAAACATTTTGTCGACTTTATGCAGAAGGTGTTTGAGAGAGATCATGCTGAACCTGCACCCCCTCTTACACAAGGAGAAGAATGCTGGTACCTTCCGTGTTTTGGTGTCTACCATCCTCGTAAGCCTGACCAGATTAGAGTGGACTTTGACTCAAGCGCTCGTCATGAAGGCGTTTCTCTCAATGACAATCTTCTCTCTGGACCCAATCTGAACAACAACCTCTTAGGAGTCCTACTCCGCTTTAGACAAGAGCCAATTGCCATTATGGCTGACATTCAACAAATGTTTCATTGTTTCATCGTCCGTGAAGAAAACAGAAACTTCCTCAGGTTCCGATGATATCGCAATAATGATGTCAACAACGAGGTCATAGACTATCGGATGAAAGTTCACGTGTTCGGCAATAGCCCTTCCCCCGCAGTTGCCATTTATGGACTGAGAAAAACTGCCCAAGAAGGAGAACAGGAGTTCGGGACGGATGCACGTCAGTTTGTAGAAAGAAACTTCTACGTGGATGACGGTCTTAAGTCCCTACCTACGGAAGAAGAGGCCATTGACCTTCTCACCAGAACCCAGGACATGCTTGCCACTGCCGACCTCAGACTACACAAAATCATCTCCAACAGCAATAAGGTAATGGGAGCATTTCCTTCCGATGATCATGCTGTCAGTGCTAAGGAATTCCAACCAGAGTCTGACCTTTCCCTCACACAACGCAGCCTTGGATTGATATGGGATGTTAAACAAGACACGTTCACATTTCAAACATCAGCCTGCGACAAGCCCTTCACAAAAAGAGGAGTACTGTTTGCAGTGAACAGTATCTACGACCCCTTGGGATTCATTGCACCCTTTACTATTCAGGGTAAGATATTACTCAGACAACTCACTACAGAGAGCACTGACTGGGATACCCCGTTACCCAAGGAGAAACAACAAAGGTGGGAATCCTGGAAACAGTCCCTCCAGGCATTGGAACAGTTTAAGATACCACGCTCTTACTCTCCTGTGTCCTTGAAGAATGCCACCAGACTAGAGATCCATGTCTTTTCTGTTGCATCCATGGAAGCCATAGCTGCAGTATCTTATCTCCGAGCCGTACACTCCAACGGTGAAATAGGAGTAGGATTTGTCATGGGCAAAACCAAGCTAACTCCAAAGCCTGCACATACCATCCCAAGGCTTGAACTCTGTGCAGCCATGTTAGCTGTTGAAATTGCTGAGCTTATAAAGCACGAAATAGACCTTGACATTGATTCCTTCGACTTTTACACCGATAGCAAAATCGTGCTAGGATACATACATAATCAAACAAGACAGTTCCATGTGTATGTCGGCAATCGAGTGGAACGCATCAGGAAATTCTCCACGCCAGAGCAATGGCACTATGTACCCACCGACCTTAACCCTGCCGACTTAGGCAGTCGTGCAGTGCCTGCTGCTGCGTTTCTGGATACATCATGGATATCTCCACCAGTACTCATAAATCAAGAATTCTTCTCAAGACCTGCAGAGTCTACCTTTGAACTTATCCATCCGGAGTCTGATAAGGAAATGAAGACCATTGCAGTTACACTTAACACCTCTGTGGAAGCAAAGGTAAAACTGAAATCTCGCAGATTTGAGTGGTTTTCTAAGTGGTCTTCAGCTGTACGAGCGACTGCACATCTTATTCACATTGTTCATCACTTCGCAAACAAAGATGGTGCAAATCAAAAGTGTCGTAAGTGGCACATCTGTAAAGGACCCCCCACTATTGAAGAGGTTTCTCAAGCAGAAAGGGTCATCATTCAATGTGTCCAAAATGAAGTATATTCGCAAGAGATCCATAACTTGTCAAAGGGACTCAACCTATCCAAGGATAGCCCTCTATATCAGTTGAATCCGATAATAGATCAAAATAAGCTACTTCGCGTTGGCGGTCGCATTACAAGGTCTACTGCGATTAGCGAAGAACACAATCCTCTCATCATCCCAGGCCGTCACCACATTACTGCTCTCATAGTCAGACATTACCACGAGCAAGCTCAACACCAAGGCCGGCACTTCACAGAAGGCGCAGTGAGGTCTGCTGGTTTCTGGATAATCGGGATGAAAAGATGTATATCCTCCATACTCCATAAATGCGTCAAGTGCCAAAGACTAAGAGGAAAGCATCTAAATCAACAAATGGCAGAGCTACCAACAGACAGATTGAGTACTGAACCACCCTTTACCAATGTCGGTATTGACGTTTTCGGCCCCTGGACTATAGTTACACGTAAGACCCGTGGCGGAGTCGTTAATAATAAACATTGGGCCGTGCTGTTCACTTGTTTGAGCATTCGTGCAGTGCACATTGAAGTTATAGAATCTATGGACTCTTCTTGCTTCATTAATGCCTTCAGAAGATTTGTTTCCATACGTGGACCTGTTAAGTTAATTAGATCCGACTGCGGAACAAACTTTACAGGAGCAGAGAAAATAGAGAACTTCTTAAATACCAACAAGTGTAAGTGGGAATTCAACCCGCCTCACTCTTCTCACATGGGAGGTTCTTGGGAACGCATGATCGGGATTTCGAGAAAAATCCTGGACTCTATGCTGCTAGATCACAATGAAGTCCTGGTCACCTTCCTTGCCGAGGTGTCCGCCATCATCAATGCTAGACCTCTGGTTCCTGTTTCCACCGACTCAGAGTCTCCAGTATTGCTGACTCCAGCCACCCTTCTAACTCAAAAGATCGGGATAGCTAGTATTCCTCCTCAGGACTTTGATTGTACCAATGTTTACAAACATCAATGGAAACGGGTTCAGCATCTTGCTAATGCATTTTGGAGTCGCTGGAAGATGGAGTACCTTTGCAACCTTCAAAGTCGCAGAAAATGGCAAGTAAGCAAACCCAACCTGCAAGTTGGAGACATCGTTCTCCTCAAGGATAAGGACGCTCATCGTAACAATTGGCCTATGGGTCTTATCACAAAGACTATTCCAAGTAACGATGGCAAGGTACGGAAAGCAGAAGTCAAAGTAATAAAAGAAGGTTCTGCTAGACACTACTTCAGACCCATAAACGAACTAGTACTGCTTCTGCCTAAACAGGAAGATGAACTCCGTACACCGGCCTGATACAAAGGGAGGTAAGAAGGACTGGTGCTGTTGCTGCCTTCCCCTCTGAAGACTGACCTTCAAGGCAATTTGTTAAAGGGAGGTAAGAAGGACTTGTGCTGTTGCTGCCTTCCCCTCTGAAGATGACGCATGGAACTATATCTTTCCTACTGTTCTACTAATGTTTTTCTTGTCGATGCTCTTTTTGTTGTTCTTTTTGTTGCAGGTGTTCCAGTAGGAAAACATCTATTATTCATGGACTTGAACAAGTTATTATTGTTAAATGTTATTTGAAATCATAGATTTCGACGGGGAGTGTCATGTTACACATGCATGATTTGCCTTTTCATTATGTGTGTCCCTTCTGTCTTCCCCTAGCTTTTGCTCTCTCTCTTGTCTCCTCCCTTCTTCTTCATTCTGGCTTCAACCCTCATCTCAGCTACATGCTCCTGTTAGCTGCTCACAGCATGATTTTTGACCTATCCATCTGTTCATCGGTGTATGATCTGCACAGTTTGAAATAAACTTCTTCAGGATCTACAAGGTGTCCTTTGGATCGAGTCACTGTCAGCCAATTCACCTAAGACTGCAGTTATTGCCATCTCACCACAACTGTAAGTTCAGAGATCACATTGTAGTGCTTAGACTGGAGAGGCAGAACACATCACATCACATGGTCCATCACCTATAACTTGGACAACCCCTTTAAGCGCTGCACTTATATGCGGTAAAATCTTTTTTAGAAATATTTCCGTGGAAAAAAATCTTGTATTCTGCATTAAGAGCTGCCTTTATATGCGGGAAATTATTTTGTAAATTATTTTGTTGGAAATACAAATTTCCACCTTCCCCATTAACTTCCCCCAGCTATATATATAAGTGGTGCCAGCATCACCTAGGAGCGAATTAAGGTAAATGACACTGACAGCCTGTTAAAGGGAATTACAGCATGATACCACAATACATTTGATATGACATTTAGCAAAAGTTTAACGTGCCCACATATAGCACATAGTGGGACACTGCATCAAGATGAATCAGGCGTGGATCAGCCAGAATTTCCACACACCAATTCCTGATGCATCAGACTAGATCATCCATGGTGTCACACCAACAATTTGACAAAAGAGACCGGTTTCTTCTGGCTACCTTCCTCAGCTACTATTCTGTAGTGTTGGGCGCGAATATTTCGCGCGAATATCGCATATTCGCGATTTCGCGATTTTTTCGAATATCATGCCATAAATTCGATATTGCGAATATTCGCGTTGGTTAAATTAGATGATACACAATAAGTTCAAGAACTTCAGTTCACTTGTGTTGATAAATGAGTTTGAGTGACTCTGAGTTTCATTCATTTAAGGTGTTGTTTTGCATCAAGGCTCTTTTTCAAAGCCATAGCCAAAATCCTGCCTTTTTTGCGATTTTCCGTAATGCGATTTTTTGATAGCGATGCAAATATCTAACACTTGCTGACATGCCTGCGCATTGACTTGAAAATTGAAATATTGCCTTGCCTATGTGATTTTTCGTAATGCGATTTTTATTAAGTGATGCGATTTCTTTCACACGTGCTATTCTTCCTGCGCATTGATTGACTTGACCATCCCGGCCATGAAACTAGTTAAAGTGTTTTTGCGATTTTTTTTGCCATGCGATTTTTTTTCCCGCTTGCGAATTCGTAAACGCTGCGAATTGCGAATATATTCGAAAATTCGCAAACACGAATATTCTATGCCTTGCACAGTATAAACTATCTAAATCTCAATTGGACCACAAGCTAGAAGCAGGCTGCTTGTAGCTTGTGGTGCAAATTAAATTGGTAGGGTGAGGTGAGACTTCCAATCATCACTTAATTATAAAGTTTACACTAATTTTAGTTCAGTTTGCGATTTTTTTTCGTAATGTGAATTTATGCGAATTTATGCGAATATATCATTTCCGTCAAAGTACATAGATCCCTCCCTTCTGTCTTTTTGTCCAATGAAAATGATGTACCTACAGTTGTCATAGGTTATACGCATTATGCGATTATCCGTGATTATAAAAAAAAATGGCGATTAAATGATGACGAATACGAATATTCGAATTTGCGAATATATCGCGAATATTTTACAAAATATTCGCGAAATATCGCGAATTCGAATATGGGCATATTCGATCATCACTACTATTCTGATGCTGTTACCCGCCTGATTAGAGTTTAGTGAACACCTGGATGTTCGGGTTTAAGAAGTTCGGCCGAATTACCCGAAAATGTTCGGGTTCGGGATCCGAACTTCATCCCGAACCCCATTGAAGTCAATGGGGACCCAAACTTTTGGGCGCTAAAAAGGCTGTAAAATAGTCCAGGAAAGGGCTAGAGTGCTGCAAAAGGCAGCAAAATGTAGGTAAATCCCCTGCAAACAAATGTGGATAGGGAAATTAATTAAAATACCATAAAATAAATAAAAATTAAGCAATATCAATTGGAGAGAGGTCCCATAGTAGAGAATCAGGCTTCAAGTCACCCACCAATGGAGAAGGCCACTTTCATTTATTTAGGCCCCAGCACCCAGACAGAGGGCAGAGGTCGCATAGCAGAGAATCAGGCATCATGTCACCCATCAATGGAAAAGGCCACTTTCAATTATTTATTCCCCAGCACCCAGACAGAGGACAGAGGTCGCATAGCAGAGAATCAGGCGTCATGTCACCCACCAATGAAGAAGGCCACTTTTTGATAATTAGGACCCTGGCACCCAGACGGAGGAGAGGTCGTCTAGCAGAGAATCAGGCTTCATGTCACCCAGCAACAGAGAAGGCCACTTCAGATATTTAGCCCACGGCACCCAGACAGAGGACAGAGGTCGCATAGCAGAGAATCAGGCGTCATGTCACCCAACATTGGAACAGGCCACTTTCAGATAATTAGGCCCTGGCACCTAGATGGAGGAGAGGTTCATTTAACTTTTGGTTGCACCGCAATATAATGGTAAAATTTAAAAAGAGGATTCAATAAAGAAGTGCCCCGGAGTACAAGAATATATGGTTGAGATGGAGGCAGTTATAAATGTCTATTCTGCACAAGGGATGGACAGGTCCTGTGGGATCCATGCCTGGTTCATTTTTATGAACGTCAGCTTTTACACGTTGGCTGTGGATAGGCAGCGGCGTTTGTCAGTAATAACGCCCCTGCAGTGCTGAATACACGTTCAGACAAAGCGCTGGCCGTCGGGCAGGCCAGCACCTCCAAGGCATAAAATGCTAGCTCTGGCCACGTGGAAAATTTGTTGAACCAGAAGTTGAATGGGGCCGAACCATCAGTCAGTACGGGGAGGGGTGTGCACACGTACTGTTCCACCATGTTGGTGAAATGCTGCCTCCTGCTAACACGTTCCGTATCAGGTGGTGGTGCAGTTAGCTGTGGCGTGGTGACAAAACTTTTTCACATCTCTGCCATGCTAACCCTGCCCTCAGAGGAGCTGGCCATGACACAGCTGCGTTGGCGACCTCTTGCTCCTCCTCTGCCTTTACCTTGGGCTTCCACTTGTTCCCCTGTGACATTTGGGAATGCTCTCAGGAGCGCGTCTACCAACGTGCGCTTGTACTCGCGCATCTTCCTATCAAGCTCCAGTGCAGGAAGTAAGGTGGGCACATTGTCTTTGTACCAGGGATCCAGCAGGGTGGCAACCCAGTAGTCCGCTACACGTTAAAATATGGGCAACTCTGCTGTCGTTGCGCAGGCACTGCAGCATGTAGTCAGCTCATGTGTGCCAGGCTGCCCAGAGGTAAGGACAAGCTGTCCTCTGTGGGAGGCGTATCGTCATCATCCTCCGTATCCCCCAGCTACGCACCAGTGATGGGCCTGAGCTGTGTTGGGTGCCACCCCGCTGTGAACCTGCTTCATCCTCATCCTCCTCCACCTCATCCTCCTCGTCCTCCAGTAGTGGGCCCTGGCTGGCCACATTTGTACCTGGCCTCTGCTGTTGCAAAAAACCTCCCTCTGAGGCACTTCTAACAGACTGGAGGTACCTCATCCTCCTCCTCCTCCTCCTGGGCCACCTCCTCTTCCATCATCACCCTGTTTTCTCAAGGAGACAAGTGTTTTCAAGTGTTTTCTCAAGGAGACATAGAAGTGGTATTGTAATGCTGATAACGGCATCATCGCCACTGGTCATGTTGGTGGAGTACTCGAAACAGCGCAACCAGGCACTCAGGTCTCGCATGGAGGCCCAGTCATTGGTGGTGAAGTGGTGCTGTTCCGCCGTGCGACTGACGCGTGCGTGCTGCAGCTGAAACTCCACTATGGCCTACTGCTGCTCACACAGTCTCTCCAGCATGTGCAAGGTGGAGTTCCACCTGGTGGGCACGTCTCATATGAGGCGGTGAGCGGGAAGGCTGAAGTTACGCTGTAGGGCAGACTGGCGAGCAGCGGCAGAATGTGAACGCCGGAAGCGCGCACAGACAACCCGCACTTTATGCAGCAGCTATGACATGTCGGGTAGTTGTGAATGAACTTCTGCACCACGAAATTCAGCACATGCGCCAGGCAAGTGATGTGCGTCAAACTGGCTAGTCCCAGAGCTGTGATGAGATTTCTGCCATTATCGCACACCACCAGGCCGGGCTTAAGGCCCACCGGCAGCAACCAATCGTCGGTCTGTTGTTCAATACCCCGCCCAAACTCCTGCGCGGTGTGGGGCCTGTCCCCCAAACATATGAGTTTAAGAACAGCCTGCTTACGTTTATCCTGGGCTGTGCTTAAGTTGGTGGTGAAGGTGTGTGGCTGACTGGATGAGCAGGAGGAAGCAGAGGAGGAGGAAGCCGAGTAGGAGGAGGAGGCTACAGGAGGGAAAGAATAAAGCCCTGCGATCCTTGGCAGCGGAAGTACGTGCGCCAAAGAACTTTCCGCCTGGGGCCCAGCCGCCACTACAGTTTTGTTAAAAATTATTCAACCCCTACTGAAATTGAGTGTTTTGGCCAGTTTGACATTGATTTTGATCATTTCAGTCATCTTGTTTACAATTAAATCAAAGAGGCACTTGTAAGTCAGACAAATATAACATAACATTTATAATGAAATAACCACAAATGTCTTTTCTGTGCTCACATCATTATTAGTTTTATTCAACCCCCAAGTGACATTCAATCTTAGTACTTAGTACAACATCCTTTTACAGTTATAACAGCTTTTAAACGTGAAGCATAGCTTGACACAAGTGTCTTGCATCGATCTATGGGTATCTCCGTCCATTCTTCATGGGCAAAAGCCTCCAGTTCAGTCACATTCTTGAGGCTTGCGCGCTGCAACTGCTTTCTTTAAGTCCTACCAGAGGTTCTCAATCGGATTTAAATCTGGTGACTGCGATGGCCACTTCAAAATGTTCCAGCCTTTAATCTGCAACCATGCTCTAGTGGACTTGGAGGTATGCTTGGAATCACTGTCCTGTTGAAAGGTCCAACGTCTCCCAAGCCTCAGGTTTGTGACGGACTGCATCACATTTTCATCCAATATCTCCTGGTACTGAAGAGAATTTATGGTACCTTGCACAAGCTGAAGCTTCCCTGTACCTGTAGAAGCAAAACAGCCCCAAAGCACGATTGACCCCCGCCATGCTTCACAGTAGGCAAGGTGTTCTTTTCTTCATAGGACTTGTTCTTCCTCCTCCAATCATAGCGTTGATCCATGGGCCCAAACAGTTCTAATTTTGTTTCATCAGTCCACAGAACACTATCCCAAAACTTTTGTGGTTTGTGCACATGACTTTTAGCATACTGCAGTCGACTCTTCTTATTCTTTGGAGACAGCAAGGGTGCGCCTGGGAGTTCTGGCATGGAGGCCTTCATTACGCAGTGTGCGCCTTATTGTCTGAGCTCAAACTTCAGTACCCGCATCTGACAAATCTTTTTAGTTCCTAAGCAGTCTCACGGGGACTTTTCTCCACTTTGCGCTTCAGGTAGCGCACAGCAGCCCAAGTCAGCATCTTCTTTCTGCCACGACCAGGTAGCATTTCAACAGTGCCCTTTGCCTTGAATTTGCGAATGATGCTTCCTATGGTGTCTCTTGGTATGTTTAACATCTTTGCGATCTTCTTATAGCCATTGCCCTTCCTGTGAAGAGAAATCACCTCTTCTCTTGTCTTCCTGGACCATTCTCTTGACTTCACCATGTTTGTAAACACACCAGTAAATGTCTAGAAGGAGCTGAGGATCACAGTCATTTTAAATCTGCCTAATTGGTGCTTATTATGCTTGATTGCTGTTCCTTGACATCCACAGGTGTTTTCAATACCTGATCGAAAACACTTGAATGAACCTCTGTTCTTAAGAGTGGTAGTCTTTAAGGGGTTGAATAATTGTGTCAATGAACAAATCACAAAAAAACATTTAATACTGTATGTGGGGATCCGCTCTGGTAGGCAGTGGTAGCGAGTGCAGTATAGAGGCAACACAGACAGGTCTTGGTGTTAAACGGTGCTTTCTTTATTCACACGGTGAACACAAGTGAAAAGGCAGTGCAGTTCATAGGGAGGGTGGTCACACACAACGGCAAAACAATAGTTCAGTCCCAAGCCAGCTGCAGGCTACTTGAGGCCTGGTTCCATCACATCAAGAAAAGTCTATTCAAAGCCAGGAGTAATGTCACCTCTTTCTCCTTGGGGAAGCAAGCCCCTGGGTCCGGCTTCTAGCCACGGAATACGGATCCCTCCTGGCTTCAGCTGGGGTTCCCCGCACAGTCCTTTACAGGCCTCAGTACACAGCCCAGCCCAGCTCACCTTCACCTCTCACTCTCACAGCAAGAGAACAACAGCTTCCACACCACACCTTGCTGCTGGTCGGGTTTTAAACCCTCCCCTGCAAACCTGGCCTGGACCGTGGGAGACAGGCACCCACCCGCATATCTGCCTGCTCCCAGTAAGAGCCGGCCCGGATCTGCTGTGTTAACAGCATAACCGCTGCAAAACACACTTTTCCGGCTCTTACTCCACCGGGACCAGGACCCCGGTGGCACGTACCTACCGTCTATTACCACCCCAGGTACTCTCCTACATATCCCCCTTTGTTCAACCATGCAGGGTTGCACACCCTGTTCAATCCTGAGAGGTTGGACACATGTACAGCAGTGTACCCGGGACAGGGCATCTGCATTCCCCTGTAAGCGGCCTGCTCTGTGCTCGACACTGAATTTAAAATTCTGGAGGGACAAAAACATCTTGGCCTGGCTCATCCACTGGAGAGGGAATGATCAGTCACCAGACGGAACCTTCTCCCTAACAGATAGTATCTAAGGGACTCGAGGGCCCACTTGATGGCCAGGCATTCTCTCTCTACCACGCTGTACCTGGTTTCTGCTGGAGTAAGCTTGCGACTCAGGAAGACAACGGGGTGTTCTTCCCCATTGACTTCCTGAGAGAGTACTGCCCCTAGGTCTACTCCAGAGGCGTCCGACTGAACAACAAATTCCCGTGTGAAGTCGGGTGTCACCAAAATCTGTGACCCACACAGAGCCGACTTCAAACGGGAGAACGCCTCTTCCACCTGCTCATCCCAGCGGACCATTACCGTCTTCCTCCCCTTCAAGAGTCTTGTCAATGGGGCCGCTACCGTGGCAAAGTTGGGGATAAAGCGCATGTAATACCCTATCATGCCTAGGAACGAACGTACTTGCTTTGTGGTAAGAGGTCTGGGCCAGCTCTTGATCGCCTCAACCTTGTCTACCTGGGGTTTGACAACTCCCCGCCCAATCACGTATCCCAGGTACCGGACTTCCTCAAACCCGATCGAACACTTTTTGGGTTGGCCGTCAGTCCAGCTTTTCTGAGTGAATCAACTACGGCCTGAACCTTGGGCAGGTGACTCTCCCAGTCCTGGCTAAACACAATGATGTCGTCCAGATATGCCGAAGCATATGGACGATGGGGCCGTAGGATGACGTCCATCAATCGCTGGAAGGTGGCTGGAGCGCCATGTAGGCCAAAGGGCAAAACTCGGTACTGAAACAATCCCTCGGGGTGACAAATGCCGTCTTCTCCTTTGCCGCCTCCGTGAGAGGCACCTGCCAGTACCCTTTGTAAGGTCGAGGACCGAGAAATAGCGAGCTTTCCCCAGCCGTTCTATGAGCTCGTCTACCCGAGGCATGGGGTAGGCATCAAATTTCGACACCTCGTTGAGCTTTCTAAAGTCATTGCAGAAGCGTAGAGTACCGTCAGGTTTTGGGATGAGGACTATGGGGCTGGCCCACTCGCTTCTGGACTCCTCAATGACTCCTAACCTCAACATGGACTTTACTTCTTCTGAAATGGCCTGTCGTCGGGCCTCCGGTACCCGATATGGCTTCAACCGTACCCTGACGTGGGGCTCGGTGACAATGTCGGACTACTGAAGTTCGACCAGGAAGATCAGAGAACACGTCCCTATTTCGACTCACGAACTCTTTGGCTTCCTGAGCTTGTTTGGGCGACAGTCCACCAGCTATCTTTACTGTGGAGGTGCCCTCCGGGACCTCCGGTGGGGCGAGGATCTTCCCGCAGTCAAGACAGTGCTTGGGCCGTCCCCAACGAGATTCTCCCTATCTCTCCACGACTTCAGTAAATTTACATGATATACCTGTTCTGGCTTCCGCCGTCCTGGCTGGGATATCCTGTAATTTACTGGCCCTACCTTCTCTTTCACCTCGTAGGGACCTTGCCACCGTGCCAAAAACTTACTGTCAATGGTGGGGACTAGTACCAGTACCCGGTCACCCGGGTTAAATGTCCTGACCTGGGCACTCCGGTTGTATACCCGGCTCTGTGCCAGTTGGGCGGCCTCCATGTGTTCCCCGGACGATTGGTAGGACTGTCTCTATGCGGTCCTGCATCTTTTCTATATGCTCTATGAGGCTCTTGTGTGGGGTGGGCTGTTGCTCCCACGCCTCTTTAGCGATGTCCAGCAACCCCTTGGACGTCGACCGTATAATAGCTCGAAGGGCGAGAACCCCGTAGATGCCTGGGGCACTTCTCGCACTGCAAACAATACGTATGGCAGCAACAGGTCCCAATCCTTTCCGTCTTTGGCTACGGTTCTTTTGAGCATAGTTTTTAAGGTTTTGTTAAACCGCTCCACCAGTCCGTCGGTTTGAGGATGGTACACGGACGTGTGCAACCGTTTGACCCCTAAAAGCTTGCAGAGCTCCTCGTCACCTTAGACATGAAGGGGGTCCCCTGGTCGGTCAGGATCTCTTTCGGAATCCCCACTCTTGCAAACATACCCATGAGCTCTTTGGCTATGAGCTTAGCCGAGGTATGACGTAGGGGGATCGCTTCAGGATATCTGGTGGCGTAGTCTAGGACCACCAAGATATGCTGATGCCCTCTGGCCGACTTGTTTATGGGGCCTACCAGATCCATCCCTATTCTTTCAAAGGGAACCTCGATGATGGGCATGGGCACTAGGGGACTGCGATAGTGGGGCTGAGGGCTTGTCATCTGACACACTGGACAGGATTGACAAAACCTTTTGACCTCCTCATAAACCCCGGGCCAATAGAACCTTTGCAGAATCCGCTCTTGGGGTTTTTTTACACCCAAATGTCCTCCCGGCACATGGGAGTGGGCTAAGTCCAGTACCATACGGGCGGTATGGCTGGGGTACCACCAGCTGCTCCACTACCTCCTGCTGCACCTTGTTCACCCTGTACAGCAGGTCCTGATTAAAAGCCAAATGGGGAAACACCAAGTCGGCGCCTGGGTGCTGAGCCACCCCATTTACCACTGTAACCCCTTCCCTCGCCTGCAATAATGTCGGATCCTGGAGCTGGGCGGTCCCGAACGTGTCACGGGATACCTCCAGGTCCGGGATGGACGGGGTTTCCACAGATTCGCCTGCCAACACTTCTAGGGAAACCTATCGGGATGACACTCTACAGGTGATGTGGTGACCCCTACGGCTGGTACCCCCGCATCGGGATCTTCGGGCACTGGGCCCGATCGTTGTCCGCCCCTAAGGTAAGGCATATCACTCTTCCATAGAGCCCAGAACAACGGAAAATCCCTTCCCAGTATGGCGGCATAAGGGATCTGGCGTCCCACACCGACGACGTGCTGCACCTCTCGGCCCAACACGGACATGGTAACCCTGGCGGTGGGGTACTCTCGGCGGTCCCCATGGACACAGACAATGGAAAGGGTTTGCTTCTCTGGTAGGGTCTCAGACACTAAGGACTCATGCACAAGGGTCACAAGGCTCCCAGAGTCCAGCAAAGCATTAATTGGATGCCCATCGATCGAGATTTGGCACAGGGGTGGCATATCGGCGGCCAGTAGGGGGTCCGCGGTACATACAGGCCGGGCAAAGAAAGAGGACCGGCGAACGAACCCGCAGTCCATGGGTTCAGGGGCTTGAGGACAGTTCGCGGCCCTATGTCCCAATCCGTGGCAGTGCCAACATTGAATCCCCGTGGTCCCTCCCCGGTCTCTCTTCCCCGGAGTAGCCTTCCCCCCCCCCTTTGTGGTTGGGACCCTTTTTCCGGATCCCTAGCCTGAGGGGGAGCCTGACGGGTTTCCCGTGCCTGCGTGGAGTCCCGCACCAAATCCTGGGTCGCCACATACCTCTCGACTAGGCTTACCAACTGATCGAGGTTGCCAGGGTCTCCCTGACCGACCCAGCGCTGTATGGCCCTTGGCAGTGTCCGCACAAACCGGTCCACGACCACTCGCTCGATCATTTGGGAGGGACTCAAAGTTTCCGGCTGGAGCCACTTCCTCACCAGATGCACCAGGTCGTATGCCTGAGACCGGACGGGTCTGGACTCGGAAAAGGCCCACCGATGTACTCTCTGTGCCCGCACATAAGTGGTAACACCCAAGCGTGCCATTACCTCAGCCTTTAGCTTCCCATAATCCTGGGCGTCCTCCCGGCTGAGGTCGAGTATGCTTTTGGGCGTCTCCGACTAGGAATGGCGCCACCACTTCTGCCCACTGTCCCGACGGTAAGTTCTTCTGTTCCGCAGTCCTCTCGAACACCATCAGGAAGGCCTCTACATCATCCTCCGGAGCCATTTTCCTTAATGCCGACCGGACTTTATCCCTGGGAGCTGGCGGCGAAGGAGTCCCTGCCGGTGGGGTCTCTTGCTGGGATGCACTCAGAGCCTCTTGCATAAGCGCCAACTGTTGTACCAGCAAACTGTTTGTTTGTTGCTGTTGTGCATTGCTCTGCACCAACTGCTTAACCAGCTCCTCCATTTTGTCAGGGATGACCAAGCTTGCTGGTTTAATGTATGACATGCAGCCGTGCACCACCCGGATAAATATTCTTTGCCAGCCTCACTGCAGTATGCCCGCATCCTCCACCAATTGTGGGGATCCGCTCTGGTAGGCAGTGGTAGCGAGTGCAGTATAGAGGCAACACAGACAGGTCTTGGTGTTAAACGGTGCTTTCTTTATTCACACGGTGAACACAAGTGAAAAGGCAGTGCAGTTCATAGGGAGGGTGGTCACACACAACGGCAAAACAATAGTTCAGTCCCAAGCCAGCTGCAGGCTACTTGAGGCCTGGTTCCATCACATCAAGAAAAGTCTATTCAAAGCCAGGAGTAATGTCACCTCTTTCTCCTTGGGAAGCAAGCCCCTGGGTCCGGCTTCTAGCCACGGAATATGGATCCCTCCTGGCTTCAGCTGGGGTTCCCCGCACAGTCCTTTACAGGCCTCAGTACACAGCCCAGCCCAGCTCACTTTCACCTCTCACTCTCACAGCAAGAGAACAACAGCTTCCACACCACACCCTTGCTGCTGGTCGGGTTTTAAACCCTCCCCTGCAAACCTGGCCTGGACCATGGGAAGACAGGCACCCACTCGCATATCTGCCTGCTCCCAGTAAGAGCCGGCCCGGATCCGCTGTGTAAACAGCATAACCGCTGCAAAACACACTTTTCCGGCTCTTACTCCACCGGGACCAGGACCCCCGGTGGCACATACCTACCGTCTATTACCACCCCAGGTACTCTCCTACATGTATTACAAAAACAATTTATGTCATTTTAGTTGAATTTGGTTCTTTAAAAAGTCCTTGTAAGATTTCATTCTGAACACAATTACAAATGTACACTAAATTCCCTAAAACACTTTACAGCATTGGGGGTTGAATAATTTTGAACACAACTGTACATTTACCCAGTGTGCAATTTGGGAGATATAGTGTCCCTGGCCGTGCTTACTGGTCCACGTATCTGTGGTTAGGTCGACCTTGCCACAGATGACGTTGCGCAGTGCACACTTGATTTTATCCGATACCTGGTTGTGCAGGGAAGGCACGACTCTCTTTGAGAAGTAGTGGCGGCTGGGAACAACATACTGTGGGACAGCCATCGCCATCAGCTGTTTGAAGCTGTCTGGGTCCACCAGCCTGAATGACAGCATTTCAAAGGCCAGTAGTTTAGAAATGCTGGCATTCAGGCCCAGGGCTCGAGGGTGGCTAGGTGGGAATTTACGCTTTCTCTCCAAGGTTTGTGAGATGGTGTTGGTGGAACATCCTCTGGTGAGCGGCAGGTGCCAACATTCCTTCCGAGGCGGAGGAAGAGGCCAAGGCAGCAGCAGAAGAGGGAGCAGGGGAGCCTTAGTGAGTTCCTTGTTTTTAAGGTGTTTACTCCACTGCAGTTCATGCTTTGCATGTAGATGCCTGGTCATGCAGGTTATGCTAAGGTTCAGAACGTTAATGCCTCGCTTCAGGCTCTGATGGCACAGCGTGCAAACCTCAGGTCTTGTCATCAGCACATTGTTTAAAGAAGTGCCATGCCAGGGAACTCCTTGAAGCTGCCTTTGGGGTGCTCGGTCCCTGGTGGCGGTGGCCAGTAGCAGGCGAACTCTCTTGGCGGCGGCTGTTCTGCTTTTGCCCCCTGCTCCCTCTTTTGCTACGCTGTCGGCTCGGTCTCACCTGCCTCTTCCTCTGAACGACCTTCATTCCATGTGGGGTCTAGGACCTCATCGTCCCCTGCATTGTCTTCCACACAGTCTTCCTCCCTGACCTCCTGTTCAGTCTGCACACTGCAAAAGACGCATCAGTTGGCACCTGTGTTTCGTCATCATCAGAGACGTGCGGACTCCGATGAGGTGTTATTCCTATGTCTTCATCATCAGGAAACATAAGTGGTTGTGCATCAATGCATTTTATGTTTTCCATCACTGGGGAAGGGCTAGGTGGGTTCCCTTGGGAAACCCTGCTAGCAGAGTCTTCAAACAGCATAAGAGACTGCTGCATAACTTGAGGCTCTGACAGTTTTTCTGATATGCACAGGGGTGATGTGACAGACTGATGGGCTTGGTTTTCAGGCGCCACCTTTACTCTTTCTGCAGAAGACTGGGTGGGAGATAATGCTGTGAACGTGTTGGATCCACTGTCGGCCACCCATTTGACTAGCGCCTGTACTTGCTTAGGCCTTACCATACTTAGAACCGCATTGGGCCCCACCAAATATCGCTGTAAATTCTGGCGGGTAATGGAACTTGAGGTAGTTGGCTCACTAGGACGTGTGGCTGTGGCAGAATGGCCACGTCCTCTCCAAGCACCAGAGGGTCTAATGTTTTCCTCATTGTTACCATTCACCAAGCACCAAAATAAGAAAAAAATATTTGGCCTAATGTATTGATTTTAAATTCAGGCCTTTTTTACAGGCACCTAACACTATCTACCTATTTATTTATGTACCGTATTACACTAATCCTAGCACAGCAGTAACCACTGATTTAGGGAATATCAATTGTAGACCTAGTATTTAGGCCCTGGTTGAAAGGTATCCTTTTATGGACAGATTTACACTTGGAGATGCACAGTAGCGTGAGAAAAAATATGTAGGATTATGCCTTCAGCAATTGTATTTTAACACTTTGTGTAATTTACCCTTTAACGGACAGAAATACACTTGGAGATGCACGGTAGCGTGTGAAGTTTTTGAGGATGACCCCTCAGCACTTGTATATACACCTTGCGTGTAATATACCCTTTATGGATAGAAATACACTATGAGATGCACAATAGTGCGTGCAGATTTACAGGATTATGCTTTCGGCAATTGTAATGTAACACTTTTCGTAATATACCCTTTTATGGAAAGAAGTATACTTGGAGATGCACGCTAAGTGTAATATACCCTTTACAGAAAGATTAACACTTGGCCTGCAACAGCTGGAACACCAGATTTAGGGTATTGCTATATTGGCAAGTGAATTTCACCCTAGAAAAAATATACCCTTTACGAACAGATTTAAACTAGGCCTGCAACAGCTGGAACACCAGATTCAGGGTATTGCTATATTGGCAATTAATATTCACCCCAGAAAAATATATACCCATTTACGGACAGATTTAAACTAGGCCTGCAACAGTTGGAACACCAGATTTACTGTATTTCTATTTTTGCTACTGACTTTCACCCTGGAAAATAATATATCCTTTGATGGACGCTTAGGAAAATTGTCCAGTCACAGCTGGAACACCAGATTCAGGGTATTGCTAATTTGGCAATTAAATTTCACCCGAGAACAAAATCTATCATGTGACGGACACTATTAAACTTGGCCAGCTACAGCTGAAACCACTGATTTATGGTATTGCTATTTTGGCAATTGAAATTCACCCCAGAAAAAAATATATCCTTTGCCGGACACTATTAAACTTTTCCAGCCCCAACTGGAACACCAGATTTACTGTATTTCTATTTTTGCAACTGAATTTCACCCCAGAACAAAATCTATCCTTTGACGATACTATTAAACTTGTCCTGTCACAGCTGGAACACCAAATTTACTGTATTTATATTTTTGCAACTGTATTTCACCCAAGAAAATAATATATCCTTTGACAGACACTAGGGAAATTGTCCAGTCACAGCTGGAACACCAGATTCAGGGTATTGCTATTTTGGCAATTAAATTTCACCCCAGAACAAAATCTATCCTGTGACTGACACTATTTAACTTGGCCAGCCACAACTGAAACCACTGATTTATGGTATTGCTATTTTGGCAATTGAATTTCACCCCAGAAAAAAATATATCCTTGGCCGGACACTAATAAACTTCTCCAGCCACAGCTGGAACACCAGATTTACTGTATTTCAATTTTTGCAACTTTATTTCACCCCAGAAAATAATATATCCTTTGACGGACACTAGGAAATTGTCTGGTCACAGCTGGAACACCAGATTCAGGGTATTGCTATTTTGTCAATTAAATTTCACCCCAGAAAAAAATATACCCTTTACGAACAGATTTAAACTAGGCCTGCAACAGCTGGAACACCAGATTCAGGGTATTGCTATATTGGCAATTAATTATTACCCCAGAAAAATATATACCCATTTACGGACAGATTTAAACTAGGCCTGCAACAGCTGGAACACCAGATTTACTGTATTTCTATTTTTGCTACTGACTTTCACCCTGGAAAATAATATATCCTTTGACGGACACTAGGGAAATTGTCCAGTCACAGCTGGAACACCAGATTCAGGGTATTGCTATTTTGGCAATTGAATTTCACCCAAGAAAAAAATATCCTTTTACGGACAGATTTAACCCCTTAAGGACCGGGCTCATTTTCACCTTAGGACCAGGCCATTTTTGCAAATCTGACCAGTGTCACTTTATGTGGTGTTAACTTTAAAATGCTTTTTCTTATCCAGGCCATTCTGAGATTGTTTTTCGTCACATATTGTACTTCATGACACTGGTAAAATTAAGTCGAAAAATTTCATTTTTATTTATAAAAAATATCAAATTTACTAAAAATTTTGAAAAATTAGCAATTTTCCAAGTTTCAATTTCTCTACTTCTATAATACATAGTGTGGGAATTAGCTTTTGATAGAGGCAGGATTGGCCTGCTGGCGGACAGTCAGAGACAGTGACACACAGGGTTAAGTCCAACAAAGTTCCACTTTATTGTGGTATCAGCAGCAAAAACAAAATACGGCCTTTACATCTCAGGCAAAATACAAAACAAAACCTGCTCGTCTGAGCGCTGACTAACAGTATCGTACTCACTGTCCTAGGTACGGTTTGGTCAGCTCTGTAGTTCACCACAGATGCACACTCCCATGCAGCAGCATGTCAGTTCCAGCTCCCCCTTGCTCACTCTGATCCTGCATCTTTATGCAAGTGCTACAGGTGCAGCTAATCAGGCAGCCCACACTTGTCAGAAGTGGACTGTGGATTGGGGAACCCGCCCACTCTTCCCCAATCCAAAACTCCAGGCCCTATACTGGCTTTTCCACAAAGCCACCTCAGGAAAGCATGAGCTTTCCACTACATACTGGGCAATCCCTGGAGCTAAGCAGCATATGACAGGATTCTGGGGGAAAAATACTTGCCATCAATCACTTTTCCTGTCACTGTCTCACATACCCTTCCCCTCTGTTCGAACCTGTGGGGTCGGACATTTTTTGCTACCAGACAGTGTGTTCGACAGAGCGTCTGCATTTCCTTGTAGCTTCCCTGCTCTGTGCTCAACGGAAAAGTTAAAATTTTGTAAAGTGAGAAACCACCTAGTCACCCGTGCATTTCTCTCTTTCTGCTGGCACATCCATGTAAGTGGAGAGTGGTCGGTGACCAACCTAAAGCGGCGCCCCAACAGATAATACTTAAGGGACTCCAAGGCCCACTTGATCGCTAAGCATTCGCGTTCCACAATACTGTCATTTTTCTCAGTCGAGAGTAAGTCGGAGTAAGCTTCCTGCTCAGATATATAACAGGATGTTCCTCACCGTCAATCTCCTGTGATAATACTGCACCTAGTCCTACATCAGACGCATCAGTCTGCACTACAAACTGCTTTGTGAAGTCTGGTGTGACTAGGACCGGTTGTTTACACAGTGCCACTTTTAATTCTTGGAATGCCTTTTCTGCCTCGACACTCCACTTGACCATGACTGACTTACTTCCCTTAGTAAGGTCTGTTAACGGGGCTGCTATACTGGCAAAGTGAGGAATAAACCTGCGGTAGTACCCTACAATGCCTAAAAAGGCTTTTACCTGCTTCTTGGTTACAGGACGTGGCCACTGCTGAATAGCGTCAACCTTATTCATCTGGGGTTTTACCACTCCCCTGCCAATTATGTACCCTAGATAACGTGCTTCTTCCATCCCCAAAGTACACTTTTTAGGGTTTGCTGTCAAACCCGCAGCTCTGAGAGAATCTACTACCGCTTGTACTTTTGGTAAGTGGCTCTCCCAATCTTCACTAAAGAGAATTATATCGTCCAAGTATGCTGAAGCATACCGACGATGGGGTTTAAGGACTATATCCATTAATCTTTGAAAGGTCGCTGGAGCCCCATGTAACCCAAAGGGCAAGCAGACATAATGGTAGAGCCCATCTGGGGTAACAAATGCAGTTTTCTCTTTGGCATTATCAGTGAGAGGGACTTGCCAGTAGCCTTTGGTTAGGTCAAGAGTGGAGAAATATCTAGCACGTCCCAGTCTCTCAATGAGTTCATCAACCCGTGGCATAGGATACGCGTCAAACTTTGATATGTCATTCAACTTTCGAAAGTCATTACAAAAACGTATCGTGCCATCGGGTTTAGGAATCAACACTATGGGACTGGACCAGTCACTTTTGATTCTTCTATCACACCTAGGGCTAACATTTTCTTGACCTCCTCAGATATGGCTTGTTTACGGGCTTCAGGGACCCTGTAAGGTTTTAAATGGACTCGTACATGTGGTTCAGTAACAATATCATGTTTAATGACATTTGTCCGTCCTGGCAACTCTGAAAACACGTCAGTGTTCCTCTGCACGAACTCCTTGACCTCCTGTCCCTGTGACTTTGACAAGGAGTCTGACACACGCACTTCTGGAGTTCCACTGCAGAGGGCGCTCACTGCTGACAGAGTTTCTCTGTCTTTCCAGGAGCTTAATAAGGTTCACGTGATATATTTGTTCTGGCTTTCTCTTACCAGGCTGGTACACCCTATAGTTTACCTCACCCACTTGGTCAATTATCTCATATGGCCCCTGCCACCTAGCGAGAAATTTGCTGTCTACAGTGGGCACTAAAACTAACACTCGGTCCCGGGATTAAAGGTTCTTACTCTAGCGGACCTATTATATACTCGACTTTGGGCCTCCTGAGCCTGTTCTAAATGCTCTTTACCAATTGGCATAACAGCATCAATTCTGTCCTGCATCAGCGAGATATGTTCTATCACACTCCTGTAAGGGGTGGGCTCTTGTTCCCAGGTTTCCTTTGCTATGTCCAGTAGACCACGTGGATGTCTACCATACACAAGTTCAAAGGAGAGAAACCTGTGGATGACTGAGGAACTTCACGAATAGCAAACATGAGATATGGCAAAAGACCGTCCCAATCCTTCCCGTCCTTGCTGACCACCTTCCTTAACATACTCTTTAGAGTCTTATTAAATCTTTCTACGAGTCCGTCTGTTTGTGGGTGATACACAGATGTACGCAGGTGTTTAATTTTTAACAGTTTACACAGCTCCTTCATGACTCTGGACATAAAGGGGTGCCCTGGTCGGTAAGAATCTCTTTAGGTATACCGGTACGGGTAAACATGTTAAATAATTCTCTCGCTATAGTTTTAGAGGAGGTGTTTCGTAGTGGGAATGCTTCAGGATACCGGGTGGCGTAATCCAGCACCACCAGGATATACTGATGTCCCCTTGCAGACTTTACTAATGGACCAACCAAATCCATGGCAATCCTATCAAAAGGAACTTCTATAATAGGTAGAGGAACCAGTGGACTCCTGAACTTTGGCATCGGCGCAGTCAGTTGGCACTCAGGGCAGGACTCACAGTACCTTTGTACCTCAGTGTACACCCCAGGCCAGAAAAACCTTTGTAAAATGCGTTCTCTGGTTTTATCACAGCCTAGGTGTCCACCAAGCACATGCTTATGAGCTAGATCTAATACCATTCTACGGTAAGGCTGTGGCACCACAAGCTGCTCAACAACTTCCCCACGTATTTTATCAACCTGATACAACAATTCTTGGTTAATAGCCATGTGGGGAACATTTTATCAGCACCTGGAAATTGAGGCACACCATTTATGACCTTGACATTCTCCCTGGCCTTTACTAGTGTGGGATCTCGGAGTTGGGCTGTGCCAAAATTATCCCGGGATACCTCTAGGTCAGGAATATCCCCACTTTCCTCTGGTTCCTCTGTCTCACCAGCAAGAACCTCTAAAGGAAAGTTGTGTTCAGTGGTCACCCCTATGGCTGGCACCTCAGCATCTTGGTCAAAGGGTACAGGGTTTATCACAGGGCACACATTGTTGTCATAAGGGACCCTTACCCTGGAGCACACACTTCTCATCCCCCACAAGTCCCAGAACAATGGAAAGTCTCTCCCCAGGATCACACTGTGCATCAGAGACTTGACCACGCCCACTTCATGAGAGGCAGTTCCGCATTCAGTCTCTAGTGTGATCAAGGCTGTGGGATATTCTTTAGTGTCCCCGTGAATACACAATACCCCAATTAAATGTCCTCTGAATGCTGCGGGGTCTACCAGACTGGCATGCACCAAGGTAACCAAACTGCCAGAGTCCAATAGAGCATTAACGCGACATCCATTTACTTGAACAGCACACATTTGTTGTTCAGTCTCAGACACAGTTTCCGCTGAACAAACAGGCCGTGCAAACAGAGACAGCCGTCTGGCTGTATCACACTCCATAGGCTCAGTGGTCAGGGGACAGCTTGCAGCAATATGTCCATATCCATGGCACCGCCAGCACTGTATGCGGCCCTGGTCCCCAAATCTAGAACCAGTTCTGGACATCTGGGTCCCACTGGAACCTTCAGTCAATAAATCCCCGTCTGAGCCACCACCCTTAACGGCACTTTTAACCCCTTTTTGAGAAGGAACAGTCTTACCGGAAGATCCGCGTGTTTTGCTGTTCCGAGGGTTAGGAGTGTCCAGGAGGCACTTCTTGGAGTAGATCCTCAGTTGCTCTGTACCTTTCAAGTAGGTTGACCAGCTGATTGGCGTCTGTGGGGTCTCCTTGTCCGACCCAGCGCTGGATCCTAGGAGGTAAGGAACGGATGTACTTGTCCAGTACCACTCTCTCCACGATCTGTGCCGGGGTTGCCTCCTCGGGTTGCAGCCATTTTCGTACCAGGTGAACAAGGTCATACATTTGTGACCGGGCAGGTAGGTGTTCTACATAAGTCCAATTGTGCACCCGTCGCGCCCGGACATGCATGTTAACCCCCAAGCGGGCAAGGATTTCACCCTTTAGCCTGGTATAGTCCTTAGCATCCTGTGCACTCAGGTCAAAATATGCTTTTGCGGTTCTCCCGTTAGGAAAGGAGCTACCACCTCAGCCCACTGGTCAGCAGGTAACCTCTCGCGTTCTGCCACACGCTCAAACACTACGAGGTAAGCCTCGACATCATCAGTGGGGGTCATTTTCTGTAACGAGGACTGTACTGCAGCACGAGCCTTTGAAAGCGGCTCAAGAGGCCTCTGCATTCTCTCTGCCACAGTCTGGATCTGCTCCTGCAGCTGCCGGTTTATCTGCTGCTGTTCCTTTAAGGCTAGCCTGTTGGCTTCCACTAGCAAGGCATTTGTTTCGGCCTGGGCACGCATGGCTTCCTCATGCACCCGCTGCTGAGTGGCGCTGGCTTCTTGCAAGGATGTGCTGACCTGAATTTGGTTGGCAGCGGCCTGCTGGAGGCTAGCATTCACCTGAAGCAACTGTTTAACTAGTTCCTCCATATCAACAGTCTTTTCTGATAGCCTTGTTGCAGCTTTTACCCAGGACATCCACTTTGAAGTACTCTCAAAGTTTTATTAGCGTGGTTGCCCCTAGCAACCGGTTTCAGCCAGGCGCTGTTACAAGTCCATTTATTTTGTGTATGTCTCTTTAAGACTGTGCCCGCATCCGACACCATATGTGGGAATTAGCTTTGATAGAGGCAGGATTGCCCTGCTGGCGGACAGTCAGAGACAGTGACACACAGGGTTAAGTCCAACAAAGTTCCACTTTATTGTGGTATCAGCAGCAAAAACAAAATACGGCCTTTACATCTCAGGCAAAATACAAAAACAAAACCTGCTCGTCTGAGCGCTGACTAACAGTATCGTACTCACTGTCCTAGGTACGGTTTGGTCAGCTCTGTAGTTCACCACAGATGCACACTCCCATGCAGCAGCATGTCAGTTCCAGATCTCCCTTGCTCACTCTGATCCTGCATCTTTATGCAAGTGCTACAGGTGCAGCTAATCAGGCAGCCCACACTTGTCAGAAGTGGACTGTGGATTGGGAACCCGCCCACTCTTCCCCAATCCAAAACTCCAGGCCCTATACTGGCTTTTCCACAAAGCCACCTCAGGAAAGCATGAGCTTTCCACTACATACTGGGCAATCCCTGGAGCTAAGCAGCATATGACAGGATTCTGGGGAAAAATACCTGCCATCAATCACTTTTCCTGTCACTGTCTCACAATAGTAATACCGCCCAAAAAAGTTATTGATTTACATTCCCCATATGTCTACTTCATGTATCGATCATTTTGGGAATGCCATTTTTATTTTTGGGGACGTTACAAGGCTTAGAAGTTTAGAAGCAAATCTTGAAATTTTTCAGAAATTTTCAAAAACCCACTTTTTAGGGACCAGTTCAGGTCTGAAGTCACTTTGTGAGGCTTACATAGTAAAAACCATCCAAAAATGACCCCATTCTAGAAACTACACCCCTCAAGGTATTCAAAACTGATTTTACAAACGTCATTAACCCTTTAGGTTTTCCACAACAGTTAATGGCAAATGGAGATAAAATTTCAGAATTTCGATTTTTTTGGAAAATTTTCCATTTGAATCCATTTTTCCAGTAACAAAGCAAGGGTTAACAGCCAAACAAAACTCAATTTTTATTGCCACGATTCTGTAGTTTTCAGAAACACCCCATATTTGGGCGTAAACTGCTGTATGGCCAAACGGCAGGGCACAGAAGTAAGGTAACGCCATATGGTTTTGGAAGGCGGATTTTGCTGGTCTGGATTTTTGACACCATGTCCCATTTGAAGCCCCCAATGCACCCCTAGAGTAGAAACTCCAAAAAAGTGACTCCATCTAAGAAACTACACCCCTCAAGGTATTCAAAACTGATTTTACAAACTTTGTTAACCCTTTAGGTGTTCCACAAGAGTTATTGGCAAATGGAGATAAAATTTCGGAATTTCTATTTTTTGTTACCTTGCCTCAAAAAAATTGTAATATAGAGCAACCAAAAATCATATTTACCCTAAAATAATACAAACAAAACTGCCACCTTATCCCGTACTTTCCAAAATGGGGTCAGCTTTTTGGAGTTTCCACTGTAGGGGTGCATCAGGGGGCTTCAAATGGGACATGGTGTCAAATAACCAGTCCAGCAAAATCTGCCTTCCAAAAACCATATGGCGTTCCCTTACTTCTACGCCCTGCCGTTTGGCATACAGCAGTTTACGACCACATATGGGGTGTTTCTGCAAACTACAGAATCAGGGCAATAAATATTGAGTTTTGTTTGGCTGTTAACCCTTGCTTTGTTACTGGAAAAATTGATTAAAATGGATAATTTGCAAAAAAAATTGCTGTTTTGGGACAGTTTTGTATTTTTTGTTATTTACATCGTTGAACTGACAGGTTAGATTGTGTGCTATTTCTATAGAGCAGGTTGTTACGGACGCGACAATACCAAATATGTCTACTTTTTGGGGTTTTTTGTTTCAGTTTTACATAATAAAGCATTTTTGAAAAAAATGATTTTTTACTGTCTCCACATTCTGAAAGCCATAGTTTTTTTTTTGGGCAATTGTCCTATGTAGGGGCTCATTTTTTGCGGGATGAGATGGCGGTTTGAATGGTACTATCTTGGGGTGCATATGACTTTTTGATCACTTGCTATTACACTTTTTGTGATGTAAGGTGACAAAAAAATGACTTTTTTTACAACGTTTTTATTTTTTATGTTTACGGCGTTCACCTGAGGGGTTAGGTCATGTTATATTTTTATAGAGCAGGTCGTTACGAACGCAACGATACCCAATATGTATACTTTTTTTAATTTATTTTGGTTTTACACAATAATATCCTTTTTGAAACAAAAAAAAATATGTTTTAGTGTCTCCATAGTCTGAGAGCCATATTTTTTTCAGTTTTTAGGCGATTGTCTCAGGTTGGGTATAATTTTTGCGGGATGAGGTGGCAGTTAGATTGTCACTATTTGGGGGGTCATATGACGTTTTGATCGCTTGCTATTACACTTTTTGTGATGTAAGGTGACAAAAAAATGTCTTTTTGACAAAGTTTTTTTTTTTTTTTTTTACAGTGTTTACTTGAGGGGTTAGGTCATGTGATATTTTTATAGAGCAGATTCTTAAGGACGTAGAGATACCCAATATGTCTACTTTTTTTTAATTTTTTTACATTTAACACTGAAAAGCATTTTTGAAACTAAAAAAATCATGTTTTAGTCTGAGAGGCATAGTTTTTTTATTTTTTGGGCAATTGTTTTATGAAGGGGCTCATTTTTTGCGGGATGAGATGGCGGTTAGATTGGTACTATTTTGGGAGGCATACGCCTTTTTGATCGCTTTGTATTACACTTTTAGTGATGTAAGGTGCCAAAAAATGGCTTATTTACACAATTTTTTTTTTTTTAATGGCGTTCACGTGAGGGGTTCAGTCATGTGATATTTTTATAGAGCTGTTTTTACGGACGCGGCGATACCTAATATGTGTAGTTTATTTTATTTTTTTACTTTTTATTCAGTGTTTTGTTTTTTTTTTTTTTACTTTTTTCACTTTTTTACATTTTTTGGACCCAGACCCACTTGGTTCTTGTAGATCCAGTGGATCTGATGTCAGTATAATACAGTACAGTACACTATATAGTGTACTGCACTGTATTTTTACTTTTCATAGTCTGGTCAGACTTCTGCCTTTAGCAGAAGTCTGACCAGAGTTACTATACCATGGCAAGCAGGACGCTTCTGAAAGCATCCTGCTGTCATGGTAACCATCACCTACTGCCATTAGAGAGTAGTGGGTGATGGATGAGGAGGAGGGGATCCCATCCTGGGGGAGCTGCATAGGCACAGCAGCCCCCGATGGGAGAGGGAGGAGCTCCTCCCTGTTAACACCTTCCATACCGCGGTCCATCCGGACCGCGGTAAGAGAGGTTAAACGGCTGGCATCTGCAGCACAGATGCCAGCCGTTTTTATCAGAGTGCCAGCAATGTGCTGGCACTCTGATAGAACCACTAGACACCAGGGAATTATTACAAGGGAGGCGGGCGGGGATCACTATTGCGATCCCGCCTGCCGCACCGCCCGCCTCCCGCACCCGCCTCCGCCTCCGCAACCACCCCCTGCACCCCGCCGCCATAACAAGATTGGGGGCTGCAGGGGGTTAAAATAATTATCTTTGGGGCAATTCACTCTCATCCCCACGGTCACAGACCGCGGGGATCAGAGATCGCTAAAACCGCTGCAAACCACAGGTCTGAATTGACCTGCGGTTTGCAGCGATCGCCGATACGGGGGGGTCACATGACCCCCCTCGGCATTAGAACATGGTTCCTGCTGATCTACATCAGCAGGAACCATGTTGCTACCGCGCCCACATCGGGTGCAGTAGCAGTTTAAACACAGGGCGTACATGTACGCCCTTGGTCCTAAGTACCAGGACGCAAGGGCGTACATGTACGCCCTGTTACGGTATAACCCGGTATAGTGAGGGTTAATTCCGTTCGGGCGATTCCCCTGGCGAAGAGCACAGCAACCCACAAACGCTGGAATCCACCGAACTGGAACCATACGAAGTCCTCCTCTCCTGGAACAGGCAAGAGAACGTTCTGAAGTAGCAATTCCCCCAAGTACGAGACGAGGCTCCGTATTGATGGTTAAACAGGAATTCTCTCTCTTTATTGAGGGCTACCTGCCCGGTATTTATGCAGGTCTCCCACCTGGTGGACACTACCCTAGGGGACCAGAAGGAAGACTGAGACACAGGGGATACAGCAGCCAATCACACACAATGGGTAAATAGGGACAACCACACCCAGCATATTCCTCCCCTCTGCCGGTGATACAATTACCCTACATGGGTAATGTAATCATCACAGGCAGGAGAATACACAATGTCTTCTGTCCTGGAGACAATCGAGGAGTCATTCAATTATCTCTCAGGACAAAGGGAAATCTCCAATACACACGTGGGGACAATAGGACAGACATCACTATTCAATATACAATGTCCCACCCTTTACAGTACACACAGACATGTAACATATCCCCAGATGGCTTGGATCTGAGCGCTCAATATATCCAAACAGCGCTCAGATGCCACAAACACAGTCAAATCGCCATGGGGTTCAAGTTTAGCATGGGCTGATGAGAGGGCCCATAATCCTGGGGCAAGAGGCTGGCAATCTGTCCCTCCAAAAGCCAGTGGCGAGGCTGGTTTCGCCACACGCCTTCGAGTCCTAAGGGGTTAAACTAGGCCTGCAACAGCTGGAACACCAGATTTACTGTATTTCTATTTTTGCTACTGATTTTCACTCCAGAAAATAATATATCCTTTGACGGACACTAGGGAAATTGTCCAGTCACAGCTGGAACACCAAATTCATGGTATTGCTATTTTGGCAATTGAATTTCACCCCAGAACAAAATATATCCTTAGCCGGACACTAATAAACTTCTCCAGCCACAGCTGGAACACCAGATTTACTGTATTTATATTTTTGCAACTGTATTTCACCCCAGAAAATAATATATCCTTTGACGGACACTAGGGAAATTGTCCGGTCACAGCTGGAACACCAGATTCAGGGTATTGCTATTTTGGCAATTAAATTTCACCTCAGAACAAAATCTATCCTGGGACGGACACTATTAAACTTGGCCAGCCACAGCTAGAACACCAGTTTTATGGTATTGCTATTTTGGCAATTGAATTTCACCCCAGAAAATTATCTATCCTTTGCCGGACACTATTAAACTTGGACAGTCACTGCTGGGACACCAGATTTAAGGGATTGCTATTTTGGCAATTGAATTTCACCCCAGAACAAAATCTATCCTTTGACGGATACTATTAAACTTGTCCTGTCACAGCTGGAACACCAAATTTACTGTATTTATATTTTTGCAACTGTATTTCACCCAAGAAAATAATATATCCTTTGACAGACACTATGGAAATTGTCCAGTCACAGCTGGAACACCAGATTCAGGGTATTGCTATTTTGGCAATTAAATTTCACCCCAGAACAAAAATCTATCCTGTGACTGACACTATTTAACTTGGCCAGCCACAGCTGAAACCACTGATTTATGGTATTGCTATTTTGGCAATTGAATTTTACCCCAGAAAAAATATATCCTTGGCCGGACACTAATAAACTTCTCCAGCCAGAGCTGGAACACCAGATTTACTGTATTTCAATTTTGCAACTTTATTTCACCCCAGAAAATAATATATCCTTTGACGGACACTAGGAAATTGTCCGGTCACAGCTGGAACACCAGATTCAGGGTATTGCTATTTTGGCTATTAAATTTCACCCCAGAAAAAATATACCCTTTTACGAACAGATTTAAACTAGGCCTGCAACAGCTGGAACACCAGATTCAGGGTATTGCTATATTGGCAATTAATATTCACCCCAGAAAAATATATACCCATTTACGGACAGATTTAAACTAGGCCTGCAACAGCTGGAACACCAGATTTACTGTATTTCTATTCTTGCTACTGACTTTCACCCTGGAAAATAATATATCCTTTGACGGACACTAGGGAAATTGTCCAGTCACAGCTGGAACACCAGATTCAGGGTATTGCTATTTTGGCAATTAAATTTCACCCGAGAACAAAATCTATCCTGTGACGGACACTATTAAACTTGGCCAGCCACAGCTGAAACCACTGATTTATGATATTGCTATTTTTGGCAATTGAAATTCACCCCAGAAAAAATATATCCTTTGCCGGACACTATTAAACTTGCCCAGCCCCAGCTGGAACACCAGATTTACTGTATTTCTATTTTTGCAACTGTATTTCACCCCAGAAAATAATATATCCTTTGACGGACACTAGGAAATTGTCCAGTCACAGCTGGAACACCAGATTCAGGGTATTGCTATTTTGGCAATTGAATTTCACCCAAGAAAAAAATATCCTTTTACGGACAGATTTAAACTAGGCCTGCAACAGCTGGAACACCAGATTTACTGTATTTCTATTTTTGCTACTGACTTTCACTCCAGAAAATAATATATCCTTTGACGGACACTAGGAAATTGTCCAGTCACAGCTGGAACACCAGATTCATGGTATTGCTATTTTGGCAATTGAATTTCACCTCAGAACAAAATCTATCCTGTGACGGACACTATTAAACTTGGCCAGCCACAGCTGGAACACCAGTTTTATGGTATTGCTATTTTGGCAATTGAATTTCACCCCAGAAAATTATCTATCCTTTGCCGGACACTATTAAACTTGGCCAGTCACTGCTGGGACACCAGATTTAAGGGATTGCTATTTTGGCAATTGAATTTCACCGCAGAAAAAATCTATCCTTTGCCAGACAGCAGACAGTATTACACTTGTCTAGCCACAGCTGGAACACCAGATTTAGAGAATTGCTATTTTGGCAATTTAATTGAACCCCTTAATAAAATATAGAAATTTCTATCCTGGGTTTCTAGGGGTGACAATAAGCACAGCCAAGCCCCTGATGTAGGATATAGCAAAAAAAAACTAGTATTGATGGATTGATGGACTTGGTGGCAGCTTGTGCTGGTTCACCACAAGAAACAAAATGGCCGCCGATCAAAGTGTCAGAAAACGCTCTGTGCAGCCTAAAAACCAGTGAGCAATTAACTAGCAGAAGTTGGATGATTCACAGCTGTAGATCGATCACTTCATTAGGTGTTTTTCTGACTTTCCCCTGCCTAATCTCGCCCTCACAGAAGCTGCATCCTCTCCTTACACTAATCAGAGCAGTGTGACGTGCGGCGCTACATGACTCCAGCTTAAATAGAGGCTGGGTCACATGCTGTACTTGGCCACTCACAGCCATGCCATTAGTAGGCATGGCTGTGATGGCTTCTTAGGCAAGACGTAAAATGCTAACTGATTGGCTGCTGTGCAGCCCTTTAGAATGCGGGAAGAAATCGCCGAACCACGAACCCGAACTTTTTGAAAATGTCCGGGTCAGTGTCCCGAACACCCAAAGTTCGGTACGAACCCGAACTATACAGTTCAGGTTCGCTCCTCCCTACGCCTGATGCACACATCTGATGCTAAATGCTCCTTCTTTCACCCACCATCTTCAGAGGGTACTGTTATTGCCACCGAGTATGTTATCTTGTCACTCTGTGGCTTCCTGTTGCTGCCGCCACCTACAGGCTCTGTAATTGTGCCACTCTGTGGCCTCCTCCTTATGCCGCTTCTGCTACCTCCAGACTTTGTCATTGTGTCGCTCTGTGGCCTACTCGTGCTGCCGCCACCTCCAGACTCTTTCATTGTGCCACTTTGTGGTCTTCTTCTAATAGTGCTGCTGCCGCCACCTCCAGACTCTGTCATTGTGCCACTCGGTGGCCTTCTCCTAATGCTGCTGCCGCCACCTATAGACTCTGTCATTGTGCCGCTCTTTGGTCTCCTCCTGATGCTGCTGCCGCCACCTCCAGACTCTGTCATTGTGCCGCTCTTTGGTCTCCTCCTGATGCTGCTGCCACCTCTAGACTGTCATTGTGCCACTCTGTGGACTCCTCATGCTGCTGCCACCTCCAGACTCTGTCATTGTGCCGCTCTGTGGACTCATGCTGCTGCCACTTCCAGACTCGGTCATTGTGCGGCTCTGTTGTCTCCTCATGCTGCCGCCACCTGCAGACTCGGTCAGTGTGCCACTCGGTGGCCTCCTCATACTGCTGCCAACTCCAGACCCTGTCATTGTGCCACTGTGTGGTCTCCTCATGCTGCTTCCACCTCACCACTATGTCATAGGGCCACTCTCTTCTGGGTAATTGTTCTGACGGATCAGGAAAATTAATCAGTGACGTCAACACAAACTTACTGCGGACACCTTCTCCTCTCTGTCGGTGGCTCTACTTGTATAAGCGTTCAACACAACAGGTTCTGTAGACATCTATGTGGAATCAGCTGACGAGGGTCTAAAAGAAGTCTGCTTCTTCTTGACATCTACCTGTTGGCTGAGTTGATACTTGAGTTATTTGCTCAGTTTTGGCCCCGTGACCGCCCAAATAAGTGAAGTATGCAGTGATTCTAAGAGCGACGCCTGTCATCTGCATTTCATAAGGACTCGCAGTATTATTTCACTACCAAAATCAGACTCCCTATGCGTGTTACTGCAAGGCATAGTGTTCTACACCACTATAAAGGCTCTCAGCAGCCAGGAAATAGCCGTTTTTTAACATAATTCGCCGCGAATATATTCAGATCGAATTTCATTTTTCCCAAAAAATTTAAACTTTTAATCCAAATAAGATAATATGCAGATAAAAAATACAAAGGCACTGATAGAGCCCAACTACCATTGAGCATATGGCATCCACTGGATAGACCCAGTGATGGAATGTATACGTATTATAAGTAAAGGCGAGTAACTAGGGCGATGACATTGGCAGGAATAAGAGGTCTGGGGCAATTATACATACAGGGGAGAAAAAGAGGAAGAAACTCTCCTGTGCATGCTCTGACTGAGCCTCTGCCCAGGAACAATCCTAATAGTGGGATTTCCCTGTCCTCGTACCTGCCCTATCTGACCCTAGAAGGCCCTAGATAGAGAAAGTTCCCTCAGAAGGGGTAGATAGAAAAGATACTAACAATATATCCCTTGGTAATAATGAATTGGTAATCGCATCCTGACGCGTTTCCCCTTGCAGGGTTCCTCAGGAAGTTGATAATAGCTGAATATATGTAAAGATAGTAGCTGAGTACATATCCATCATAGTGGTAACATACTTCACCCAGGGATAATAGGTGATAACATTCCAAGCTGATAACATTCCATCAAAGATAATACAAAATAGGCAGACCTTATGATGAAAGCTGATTATATCACATCCTCCCCACTGTGGTAGGGAAGAAATACCACAAGTGATGTTCCCCTTCCCCGTGCTGACTGCCTCCTGCCGCATCTTTACCAAGCAGGCAGTCAGCACGGGGAAGGGGCACATCACTTTCTTCCCACAGTGGGAATGTAATGGAAGCGGAAAGAAAATACGGCTGTGTGCATGACCCCTAAAGCAGTAATATGTACAGTAGATCAGCTTCCTGAGCAGATCTCAGTGTGGTAAAGCTATAGTATATACAAAGTGGATATAAAGAGTCTACGCATCCCTGTTAAAATGTCAGGTTTCTGTGCTAGAAAAAAATGAGACAAAGATAAATCATTTGAGAACTTTTTCCACCTTTAATGTGACCTATAAACTGTACCACTCAATTGGAAGAAAACAAAAGAAACTAAAATGATGTGGTTGCGTAAGTGTGCACACCCTCTTATCACTGGGGATGTAGCTGTGTTCATAATTCATGTTAAATAGGAGTCAGCATACACCTGTCATCATTTAAAGTGCCTCTGATTAACCCCAAATAAAGTTCAGCTGCTCTAGTTGGTCTTTACTGAAATTTTCTTAGTCGAATCCCACAGCAAAAGCCATGGTCCACAGAGAGCTTCCAAAGCATCAGAAGGATCTCATTGTTAAAAGGTATTAGTCAGGAGAAGGATACAAAAGAGTTTCCAAGGCATTAGATATAGCATGGAACACAGTGAAGACAGTAATCATCAAGTGGAGAAAATATGGCACAACAGTGACATTACCAAGAACTGGACGTCCCTCCAAAATTGATGAAAAGACGAGAAGAAAACTGGTCTGGGAGGCTACCAAGAGGCCTGCAGCAAAATTAAAGGAGCTGCAGGAATATCTGACAAGTACTGGCTGTGTGGTACATGTGACAGCAATCTCCCGTATTCTTTATATGTTTGGGCTATGGGGTAGAGTGGCAAGACAAAAGCCTTTTCTTACGAAGAAAAACATCCAAGCTAGGCAACATTTTGCAAAAACGCATCTGAAGTCTCCCAAAAGCATGTGGGAAAAGGTGTTATGGTCTGATGAAACCAAGGTTGAACTTTGGCCATAATTCCAAAAGATATGTTTGGCACAAAAACAACACTGCACATCACCAAAAGAACACCATACGCACAGTGAAGCATGGTGGTGGCAGCATCATGCTTTAAGCTGTTTTTTTTTTTTTTTCAGCTGGAACTGGGGCCTTAGTTAAGATAGAGGGAATGATGAACAGTTCCAAATACCTGTCAATATTGGCACAAAACCTTCAGGCTTCTGAGCATGAAGAGGAACTTAATCTTTCAGCATGACAACGACCCAAAGCATACATCCAAATCAACAAAGGAATGGCTTCACCAGAAGAAGATTAAAGTTTTGGAATGGCCCAGCCAGAGCCCAGACCTGAATCCAATTTAAAATCTGTGGGGTGATCTGAAGAGGGATGTGCACAGGAGATGCCTTCGCAATCTAACAGATTTGAAGTGTTTTTGCAAAGAAGAGTGGGCAAATCTTTTCAAGTCAAAATGTGCTATGCTGATAGACTCATACCCAAAAAGACTGAGTGCTGTAATAAAATCAAAAGGTGCTTCAACAAAGTATTAGTTTAAGGGTGTGCACACTTCTGCAAATATATTTTATTTTTATATTTTTCTTCCCTCTGCCTCAAAGATTTGTTTTTCAATTGAGTGGTACAGTTTATAGGTCACATTAGAGGTAGAAAAAGATCTGAAATTATTTACCTTTGTCTCATTTTTGACAGCACAGAAACCTGACATTTTATCAGGGGTGTGTAGACTTTTTATATCCACTGTAATGTATATGATATTTACATGCTAGAACACTGTTCTGCCCTCAGCATGTCTAGCCCTGTCAATCAATCAGAGGGGAGTGTGCAGAGCACAGGGGTGTTTCAAAGCAGTGCTCAAGTGATTCAGCCCCACCTCATGGTGTTCCAATTGCTCATTTGCATATGGATAAAAACACAGGTATCGCTGTAGCTGTTTATCGTACAGACAATAGAAAGATTTGGTTTTAATTAGCATGATGAGCACTACCAGGCAGTAGGTCTGGTTTAATACGATTGATCCTGGTGACAGACCCTCTTTAAGTAGAAGCATGCATTGGTGATTTCCTTATCTCAAAAATGTATTGAAACAAAAGCCAACAATGTTATGCATGCGGGTGTAAGATGGAGAAACAGCTCATACTGTTTCTGTACACATTAGTACACATTACTTTATTAAAACTGTCATTCTGCATTTTTGCCACAGGAGGCCGCTGTTTCCCACACAGCTAACATGCATTGAGAGGTGTGGTTACTAGCTGAAGAAGAACCAGGAAATAGCTTGGCAGACATGTTTTGCAGAGACACTGAAGCTGGAAGGCAGCATCCAGTGGCATCTAGGCGTCAGTGAGACCTGGAGTGGCCTCAGTCACTGGTGGAAGTGACTGATGACTGTAAGCAATCCAGGAAAGAGAGAATTGGTCCCCAGAAGGCTGGAAAAGCTGTGTAATGGAGTTACAGACCCTGTAGGGTCTTATTGTGGATGGACAGACTTGTTATTTGGTTTAATAACAAATGAAGAACAGACCAGGGTCGGTATGCCAGATCGTGCATGCACCGCAGTATATTGTGGGAGCCTGGAAAAACTAGAGACTGTGATCTAGCCTGCATTTAGTTAGTCAGATAGGGATCCTGTGTGAGGCAGGCTACAAGGATTGTGCTGCAAAGATGGTGCTACAAAGATTCTGAAATTACCCAACACCAGGACTTACTAGTTATAAGATTATAGTTCCCTCCTGGATCAACAAGGGACTTCACTGCAAACTTCAGCTACTGCAGCGTCTTGACTGTGAGTATTATGGACACTTGCTACAGTGTCGGGTTAGGGAGTAAGGGAAGAAAACTATCGTATAAACCTGTAAGATTGTCAGCTCTTGTGCTGCACTGCGGGCCTTCTGCATCTCGCACCCCACACAATTGTTCTTGTTTCCTAGGGTAATAAGCGGTAAGGCAGGGCAGTGATAATTTACCTATTGCGGGAACAACTATTGCAAGTGGTGTTTGTCAGCCATTTTGTGGTGTCTGCAGCACAGGGGTCTCGGCGTCCAGGTCGATCGTATGTAACTTTATTATATGTTCACTACATTTGAGAATGTGTTCTTCTGTTCAGTAAAGTTTCTGTTTTCATAAAAGCTGGTGTTGGTGTGTCTTTCCTCGTCTGTGGCTTCGCTGTATCCTGGGAGCCCTCCCGGTTCTACAGTCTAACACTGGTGTGGGCTGTAGGAAGGAACAAGGGGCCGTCATTGATGGTCGGGATGTGTCACCGAGGTTCCTGGCCTTAGTGAGTTAAGAGCCGTTTTTTCCCTGAAGTGTCATTATTGCAGATTGCAGTCTGACACTTCAGCGGCTTATATGGCTGTAAAGCCGATCCAGGGCGGCTTTTACTGGGAGTAGCCTAAGTGCTGGGTGGGTGGCGACTCCCCACGTTCCAGGCCCGGTCTTGGGAGGCTTATAAAAGCAGTCAGCACTATCAGGTGGGGTGGATTGTCCTACATCTGACAGTGAAGCTGTGGAGTCCTCTGCGCTGAAGGCTGAAGACTGCAAACAAACATGGAGGCCGCTTGGAAGCCTGCCAGTGAACTTTGTGTGGCTGAACATTCAGCCAGGTGTGAACCGACACCTAGGATTCCAGGTAAAAATTGTTTTGTTTTGCTGTGCAAGAACAAGCACCAAGATTGTTTTGTTGTGCTGTGTATGAACAAGCACCAAGACATGTTTTGCTGAGTGTGAATAAAATACTGAAGTTTGATTTACAACCTGGTTCCTTGCTTCTATATTGCGTCCGCTAACCTGTCTACCAGAGAAAATACCCACAGGACCCACTGCGCCACTGACTGGCTATACTCTGGAGGGGCATTACTAAGCAACTACCTGGTCTTCACTAGAGCCTCTGATGGTGAGGAAAGGCTTGGGTGGTTAGGGTAGTTGCCAGGTGCCACCCCATAGCAGTCCCGAGGGGATGATGCGTGGTCAGGAAGTTGGGGTCAGGGCAAGCAGCAATTAATCAAGGTCCGTAAACCAAGTCCAAGGTCAGAGGCAAGAGCGGCAAACAAGCAAAATCCAATAAATCCAAAAGCAGGGTCAGGTACACAGCAGAACAGAACTTAAAAAACACCTTCACGCAGGAACTAGACAAGCTAGTGACCATGAATTGCTCAGGCATCTTCCTAGGAAGCGCCTTTAAATACTTCCTGCAATCCAGCCATAGGCTGGTAAGACAGAGGCGTGTATGTGCTGCCTCACAAGGGAGGAGAAACACACCCATGCAAGCCCTATCAAACAGTACAGATTTCCAGCAGGTTTGTGGCATGGAGCACAAATGCAACAGTTAAGCTACCTGCTGCCTGAGCACGGGGCATGGCAGCAGGAGGGAAAGAGGAGGCCAATGGTGAGTATTCCCCCACAAAAATGTCAATGTCTCAATAACTTGTCATGTGGCCTTGAGCATCCATTACAGTTTGACAACATCTCATGCTGTTAAGTGTTAGAGTCGACTTACTGTCCCTTGAGGCATGGCATCCCACTCTTCTTGAAGGGCAGACCTCAGTTCATTGAGGCTCTGGGGTACAGAGTACGCGTCTCAACACAGCTACTCAGCTGATCCTATAGGTTTTCAATGGGATTGATTCAGGTCTGAAGAAAGTGCTGCCACTCCATTTGAGGTACCCAAGTCTCCAGCAGCCACTCCCTAATGAAGTGACCTCGATGAGCTGGCGCATTATCGTCCATAAACATTAATTAGGCCTGTGTTGTTCATTCAGAGGAATAATGACTGGATTAATGATGTTCTTCAAGTAGTATGGGCTTGTCACTTTACCATTCACAAAGTGTATGGCAGTTCTGTATTCACTAGACACACCTGCCCACACTGTAACACCACCACCACCAAGCGCTCAGTGGCCTGATACCTAGTGCTCTCCATGATGTCTCCAACATTGTTAGTGACCATCATTTCTGCTCAACGTGAATCAACTTTCATCAGTGTACAGCACTGAGGCCCACTGGTCCCTCGTCCAGTGTAGATGCCCCTGGCCCATGCAACATAATAACACCTGTGCCTAGTAGTGTGATCAGGTACCCTTGCAGGTCATCTAGCATGCAGACCACACTGATGTAAATCGTTTCTAATGGTCGGATGTGATACTTGGGTGCTTCTCACCTCCCTTAAATGTGCCACGAGTTGTGTGGCATTCATCATCTGGTTCCATAGGGAATTGTCCAGAATGAAGCGGTCATCAGTGTGGGATATGGCCAAAAGACTTTCTCTTCTATGTCTTTCTGTGACAATTCCAGTCTCTCTGTATCTCTGTTGCAACCTGCTGATGACACTATGTGACACTCTAAGCTCAGTGGCCACTTACGTCTGAGAATATCCTGCTTGAATCCTTGCAATGGTGAGGTACTGTTGATCAATTGTTAGGTGTCATCTTGGTCTCATGATGTCAAAATGTTAACAGCATGATGAGGAGGCTGTTTAAATACCAATTCAAATTGAATCAGAAGAACGTATTGGGCGATTCATGGATCAAACACCTGTTGTGAATTTTGCTGATAAGCTCCTTGTTAGGGTACTTTAACACTAGCGTTTTCTTTTCTAGCAGTTCCAGAGTTCCGTCAAAGGGCTCAATACCAGAAAATAACTGATCAGTTATATCCTAATGCATTCTGAATGGAAGAAATCCATTCAGGATGCATCAGGATGTCTTCAGTTCAGTCACTGAACGGCGTTTTGGACAGAGATAATACCGCAGCATGCTGCGGTATTATCTCCATCAAATGCCGGATCAGTTGCCGGAATGCCGGATCCGGCATTAACTTACATTGAAATGTATTAGTGCCGGATACGGCATTAGAAATACCTGAAGGACGGATCCGCCCTTCCGGTCTGCGCATTCACAGATCCTTTAAAACTGTTAAAAACATATAGAACAGCAAGTTGTGCAAAAAGTACTGAAACATTGAACACTTGGACATGGGCATTCAAAAAGTTTAGAGAATGTCACATTAAGTTCAGCCTGTAAAGGTTATGGTGCATTTTAGGTTCATGCTGAAATTTTACCCACAGCCAAATATCCCTAACTTTTTGTGAGTAGTGTATATTAGTATAAGTATTAGAGATAAGCGAACCAGTCGAAATTGTTTTGGTTCGGTTCACCAAATTTTGAAAAAGTTTGATTGGGACCCGAATTGATTTGGGCCAAACCGAAGTTGCTCCAATTGTTCTGAAAGTAGGTATATAACCACCTCTAGCCTTCTAGGAGTCATCATTTTTAGGAAAGCTTGTTGGGAGAGATTTATCAAATTGGTGTAAGGAAATCTGGCCTAGTTGCCTGTTGCTGCCAATCAGATTCCACCTCTCCTTTTCCAGAGGAGCTCTG